>SJYX01004303.1:129721-146219 GCA_006410675.1 Oreotragus oreotragus | reverse complement strand
GACTCAGCCAGCCAGCCAGAGGCCGGAGGGCCGTCTCCTGCAGCATCCCTGACCCCTGCTCCTCCCAGCCCCCGGGGCTCCAGAGAGGAAGGGTGCCAGGACTTGCCTGGTGATCCAGTGGTCCCCCGGGAGAGGCGGGGCTGGGGACTGGGGGGAAGGAAGGTTCCCCTAAAGAGCTTCCTCACCTCGGCTTTGGCTGCCACGAGCCTGGACCCCCGCCCACCCCCCTGCAGTGTGGAACCGCACCCCGGCCCCCTTCTCCCCCAGCAGCTCAGGGGCCCTCCTGCTACCTGCTTGCCCCAGACCCTGGATGGACCCTTCATCTCTACAGCCCCAGGCATCCAGCCATGCCAAGTTTGGGACCCTCAGCCCACCCACCCTCTGCCCCAGGGTCACACGCTCACTGATGGGAGGTCACCACAGAGCCCCTGAGCCGCCGGCCAGCTGTCCCACCAGGACCAGGGCAGGAGGGGAAAGAGGCCAGGGCTCCTGGTGGGGATTCCAAGAGCCCTGAGCACAGAGCTCAGGGGCGGAAACTCCACACGTGCGCGTGTGTGCCCACCACACCAAGTAATGTATCTGTCCTTCTGGGGGAGGCGTGCTTCCCACCAGCTATTCCCTTTCCAGCTTATTAACAAATCGCATGGCCTGACACGCGTTTCCCCTGGGACTAAATTTCCCCATCAAACCAGCATAATGTGAACTAAGTAAACACTGGGATGCCCGGGCCACGCTCGGCCGGGCGGCCGCCTCCCCGCCCAGCCACCCCCCACCCCAGGGCCCCGCTGCAGGACTTGCTGAGCCCAGGCCCTCACAACATTCCTGATTCCCAGCCTCGACACTGCCTGTCGAGGCCCATAGGGGGAGCCTGGGACCCCTGGAACTGTCCCCCAAACACCCTAGTTCCCCTCACACATCCACCATCCCAGGGAACCTGTCCCCACTCATCCCCCTGTTAACTGAGGGTCTTCAGAGCAGGCCCTTGGAGTCACTGTGGCATCTGCAGGGAGGCAGTAAAGTGTGTGTGGAAGGGCCCAGCCTCGGCTCTCACAAGGGTCCTCAGGCTGGAGCATGAGGCCGGCCTTGCCCTCCCAGGCCTGGCAGGGGGACCAGCCCACCCGCGCCATGGCCTCTGCCTCCTGGACCCCCGATTCCTTTCCGGATGGTGGAGGAGCGGGGGTGGGAGGAGCCCCAAGGCAATGGGAACTTGCAGTGCTCCCGAGGACCTGGGGCTCGGAGGAGGGGCACCTGCGGGGCGCGCAGGCCACAGCTCTGCTGCCCCGAGGCCCCGGATTTAGGGACGAGGAGGCACGATTTCAGCATCTCCCTCAGGCTGGGGTCTCCAGGGCCAAAGGGCCTGAGGACAGGAGCCCCCAGCCGACGCTCACGAGGCCTGGAGGGAACCTCAGCACCCCCCACCCAGCCCATGACACAGCCCAGAACAGTCTGGATCCCAGGCCTCCCACTGCCCGGTGCCCCCTCCAAGGGGACCTGCTCATGGTTCGGATGTTTGCAAGATACATGAGCGTCTAGGCATACATTCCTGAAAGGGACAGTCCTGCCTGGCTTGCAGAAAGCCAAGAAACCCCCAGAAGGCCCCAGAAACTCCAACCTAGAAGCAGGTGTGGGGAGGCCCATGGCTGCCTGAGTTCCACCTGGAAGCCCTGTCAGGGCCCAGAGGTGTCGGCCGGAAAGGTCAGACCCTGGGGGGCTGAGTGCTCCCTGGGGTCCCTCGCTGCCATCCTAAGGGCCAGCCTGTGTATCCTCTTTACTTCCCCAGTGAGCAGACTGAGGCTCAGACAGGTGAAGTTGCCCCCCACAGCATCACACGGCAGGAAGGGCAGGAACCAGGCCAGCCTGGCTCTGTCCTGCTCCGGAGTCGGGGGTAGCACTGTGCGCCCTGGCGTGGGAGCGATGCCCACCAGCGCACGCACAGACCAGCCTTCTGTGACGGGCTCAGGGGGTGAACGTGGTGGCTGAGCCTGGCTCCCTCCCAAGCAAAGTCTCAGGCTCAGCCAGAAAGAGACCCCCGCAGACCATCTCTCAGAGAGGCAAGCATGAGGTCCCTGGCCCCCCATCTGCAGGATCCCAGATATGGGCCACACTGCAGGCAGAGGGTGGTATCGCAGTCAGGAGTGGCCAGCAGGCCTGGGGATAGAGCGGGCGCCGGGCAGGGACCTTCCCTGCAGCCGGTCCAGGCAGATGGCCGGCCAGGTGCCCCGCAGGGTTGAGGTGGTTGTACAGGGTGGATGCTAGGGGCTCGGTGGGAGCCGCGGATGGAGCAGGCATCATGGAGGCTCAGAGGATTCCAAACAGGTCCTGCTGGAATGTCACCGGTGGGCGGTGACCACAGGGACCAGTAGGTGACGTCACAACTGTCCTGGGGACAGTCCGCCGAGCAGTTCCCCGTCCCAGGCCCGGCACTCCTCGCCCGCTTGTCAGACACGCAGGACCCACCTCCCTGCCTCTAGCCCCTCCCACAGGCGCCAGGCCCCGCCCTCCCCCACGACTACCCCGCCTCTGCGCATCCATGTAGGGCTGGCTCCCCGGAGCTCAGCGCCTCGTTAGAACTGTGTCCACTTCTGGGCAAATCAAATCACCCAAAGGTGAGCCTCCAGAGACTGGAGCGGGCCCTTTGCTCTGGGAAGGAGGCAGAAGTTTCTCGCGGTCGGCGGGTAGTGACACCCCAGCACTACCCCTGGGGGATGGGGTGGAGGGGTGGGCGGGATGCCCAGCTTTCTAGGAGGCTGCACTCCCTGGGTGGCAGGGTGGGGGACAGAACCGTGAGTCCAGGACCCTCCTGGGCGCTGGTGTTTGCTGACACACGTGAAGAATTGTGCATGTGGAGCCCCCATGACCCTCGCCATAGCCACATCGCCGTTTTGGAGATGGTGAGACCCCAGGTGCAGAGCTGGGGTTCACACCCAGGCGCAGGGCCTGAGCACACCTGTGGCGTCGGCATCCCTGGGAAGCACCGCTCAGGACGCCCTCCTCAGGCCCCCAGGCTCCAGGCCATCCCCCCACAGACCTCTGCTGCCCCCGCGCCAGGAAGCCCGGTTCCCTGCTGCCGGATCTGGGTCTTCAAACTCTGCTCCCCTGGGTTCAGCCCCAGACACACGGCTGGACGCACGGAGCTGGACACACAGGGCTCGGGAAGTCCCCACCAAAGACTGTCCCGTGAGAATTCCTTCCTAAAGCCAAATTTCAAGGTCCCTGGAGCAAGCACCAGCCTCTTCTCACCCTCAGTCTGGGGCCCAGACGGCAACAGAGGACACAGCGGGACAGTGAGCAGACTGGCAGGGCTGGCTCGGGCTGTAGATCACCCCCGTCCTGTCCCGAGTTCTCAGCTGAGGCTCATCCCGCCTCGTAAAGATGCCAGCGAGCCCCGGGCCAGCACGGGCAGGCCCACAAATCAGCAGCAGGTGCTGGATTTAGAGCATCACCCCTCTGCCAGGCGGATCAGCCTCGGCGGACGGCCACCGAGGCCGCAAGAAATACAGCTGCACGTCTCGGCTGCTGGAGAAAAGGGGGAGATTTATTCCAAACCAAGAAGGCTGTGTGCACTGTCGGGGCAGATCAGACACAGCCCGCAGCGGCTCCTCCTCGCACGGGAGGGGAAACCAAGGCAGAGGAGGGGGACCCAGCTGCCGCGAGGGTCCGGCCCCGGGGTTGCTCAGGTGACTGGCAGCCCCCACATAGGGAGTTTTCTCTCAGTGGAGCACCTGGGCTGTCTTCTGAGGACAGCTGAACCAATTACTCACTTGGGCCATGCTTTCCCGGCTGAGAAAAGCACGGGTCAGTACAGATGGGGGAGGCTGCCCTCCTCTGGGTTGGGGGTGGGGGCAAAGGGCTGGCCCTGGAGGTGACTGGGCAGGAATGGGGTGGGGACCTGCAGACCAGCTGGCTGATGGCTGTCCGGGGGAGGGTGGCTGACCTCACATTCCCCAAGTGACGACAGCATGCAGGCAGGTATAAGGTGACCTCACCCTGGAGCCGCCCTGTGAGTTCCCAGGGACGTCACTGCCCCTTCGCCAGCCCCAGGGCCAGGCTGGGCGGCCAGGTCGCAGCAGCAATTAGACAGGCATCATCACAGACGTTGAGGATGCAGCCCCAAGCCCTCCAGCCAGCAGACAGTCTCCTGGGCGCCCCTCCCCAACGGGCAGCCACTGAGTTCCCGGTAAGACCCAGAGCCTGGCATGGGCTGTGGCCGCGTAGAGGATGGACCCAGCCTCAGACAGAGCCCAGGGACCCCACCACTCCCAGGTCTCCGTGGCTGCACGGGGGCTGGGGGTGGGGGGTGGCTGCCTCCCTGGCACAGCCCCTGACCCTGGAAGCTCCCCCCAACTGGGGACCCCCAGGAGAGGGCCTACATCGACTGCTCCCCCCACCTGGACACTCAGAGATCGCAGCCCCCCTTCCCCAGGGCCTCGGAGGCTTCCAGTGCCCCAGACCGGGCCCGCAGACGGATTGTCAAGTGTGGCCACCAACAGAGTCAGCAGAAAGCCCAGGCTGAGTGGAGGGAGGGCCCTGATTTGCCCCTAGATAGCTGGTGGGCCCCCCAGTCCAGACCAGGCCACCCGGGGAGGGCACAGGGGCCTCCAGGCAACCGTCGAGGACCTTAAAAATGACTCCGGCCAAACGCAAAGGTTCCCAGGGGCCAGAGATGGAGGACTTTAGTCACAAAATTCAGTAGTATTGGGGTGCAGCCCAGCGTATAAAACAAATATCCTCAAGTCCACTCCTATAGACGAGAGTGATGGTGTAAACCAGCGGGGAAGAGCCCGCCCCCTCGTGCAGGATAGTAATTTATGGAGGCGCTCTCGTCCTTCCACTCTGTATCCTGGGCAGGACCCTGGACCAGAAAAAGGACATGCGGGGAAATGTGAACCAAGTATGGACTCCAGTCACTAATGATTATAGGCCAGCACTCTAGCGTGCGATGTCGACGTGAGAGAGAAGTGTCGGGTATACGGAAGTCTCTGCTCTAACTTTCAAATTTTGCAATAAACCAAAGATAACGTTTATTTTCGAAGCTGACTCTGAAACCAGTACAGGACTGAGGGAGGCTAAGGTTGGGAGCAGCTGGGTGCTCGGCACATGACAAAGTTCTGTGCTTGCGTCTGTGGAGGTGTTTCTGGTGGTACAGAGATGGGGGCAGGGAGGGAGTCCAGGGCCAGCTGCCAGGCCCCCTTTGTCTGGAAGGCTGAGCAGAGCACTGACGGTGTTCGATCCCTGAGTCAGGACAATCCCCTGGAGGAGGGCATGGCAGCCCACTCCAGCATTCTTGCCTGGACAGAGGGGCCTGGCGGGCTACTGTCCACAAGGTCACAGAGTCGGACACGACTGAGTGATTGAGCAGGCATGCTCCTGGCTGCCCCAGGGGGAGAGGGGTACAGGGGGGTGGTCCTCAGGCAGGGCGCTGGGCCTGGAGGGAGGCTCCCCCCGCCCCCGGGCCCCACCTCACCCGGAAGGCCCTCCCCTGAGACCTCCCGAAGTCCCCACCCTAACCCTAACCCCTGGGCCAGGCTGCGCTGGGCTCTGGGAATGGGGAGACGCAATGCCCCTGGGCCCTTTCCCCACCTGATGGGGAAATAATAGACCCTGGGCCTCAGCGTCCTGAAACACAAGGCCTCCCGGGCACCCCCCTCCCCGGCACAGGGGCTCGGTGGGGAGGGCCTCTCTCAGCTCACGGCTGACCCTCCCCCAGCCGGCACTCCGCAAACCCACAGGAAGCCGGGCTCCTTGGCCAGCCCGGGGAACTCCTTCCCGGCCCCCTCCCAGCCTCCCAGGTTTCCTGTGTGGAAAGGGGCCTGGATCCTGCCTTGGTAAACACAATGTCGGGAGAGAGATCAGCCTTTGAGTTTCCTGTTTGCCGGGAGCGGACTCCAGCCCCTGGGGGCTTCCGGGCACCGCCGCCCCACCGAGCCGAGACAAGCCCTCCCCCGCCCGGGGCTGCAGGACCCCTGGGGCCACACGGCCAGGGACCCCACGTGAGTGCCGTGCACCCTGAGGCTGGCCCGCACCCCTGGGTGGCCCTGTGCACCGGGAGGCCGGCCAGGCGTCGGCACCGGGAGGGGGGGGGACGAGGGGGAGCACTGACACCCAGTCCCGAACACACAAATTGCGCCAGCAGAGGCCCCGCCCTCCCGCCCCAGACCTCAGGAGAGCACGAGGTGGGGAGCAGGCCGGTGGGCACTGGGCGGAGACCTCCTGCTGCCTATCTCGGGCCCCAGGTCCCCCAGACCACCGCCCTCAGGCCCAGTGGGACCCACACGGAGGCTGCTGCTGTGACCTCACCCCCGTTTCCCGGGGGGACAGGGGCCAGGAGGGGACAAGGCCTCACAGCTGGCCTCCCTGGGGCCGGAGCTCAGGAGACAGACAGCCCCACGGGCAGAGGCGCCCGGAACCTGGGCTCCAGGAGGCCGTCTGCAGGCACCCCACTCTCACCCTGCCCCACCACCATCTCCGCCACTGCCCCCCACCCCAGGGCCCCTGTGGGTGAGCACCAGGGAAGGGGCGCGGCTCAAAGGCTCACTCTCAAAGCTCCGGACTCTTCTCCCAACCCTTGATCCTGAGCGGGGTTGCCGGGCCCCCTGGTCCAGACAAAGCCCAGGAAGGAGGCAGGATGCTCCTGGGGGCTCAGGCCCAGGTGCTCATTTCCTGCCCGCACCCACCCACCCTCACTGGCTCCGGCCTGTTTCCAGCCACGCACTGGGCCCAGTGAGCCCCGTGCCCCTGTCACCCAGCCCAGCTCGACCCCCGCCCGGCTCCTCCTCCCCTTGTGGGTAGGGTGTGCGGAGCAGGCCCGGACTGGTGGGGTGAGTCAGGCAGGCACCTCACCCAGGGGAGCCAGCTGGCGGCGCTCCAGGCCGGCCTCAGAGGCCGTGAGAGACGCCTCCCTGGGGGCCCTGGCTCCCAGGCCGGGCTGATCCCCGCCTCCACTGGAAATGGCCCTCTTCCCAGCCCTGCCTCCCTTCCCAGGAGAGGGGACACCTGGGCAATCCCGCGCGCCCTGGGTCTCAGCTTCCCTGGGTGTTGAACGAGCAGGGTGCCCACAGCCTTCCGGGGGTGGCTGGGTCCAGGCGGCTCCGCCTGCCCATCCATAAAATGGGCGTCTCGTCCTCAGGTGCTCCCTGCCTGTAATGACAGGGCTGACGGCTTTGATGGCCAGATGAAAGGCTGCCCAGGCCCCCGGGCTTGCCCCAGGATGGAGGGCTGCCCCTCCCCGGGAAAGGCAGGCACCACCTCCCGAGCCTCCCCCGGACTGTAGGAAGTGGGCTCCACCAGCCCTGAAGGTCACCTGCCCCAGCCTCAGCCGGCTCCACAAAGGACCCTGCCTAGGACAGGTGCTGGCGTGGGGGCGGGGCGGGTCTTGGTGGGAAGCAGGCTCTGGGTCCCTCAGTGACTGAGAGCGGGGGTTGAGGGGAGGAGGGCTTTGTGCACAAGGAAGGGGCCTAACCAGCAAGGGCCCCACATCACCCTGAGTTCCCCCACAACCCCCAAATTCAGCGATGGAGAAGCAGCTTGGAAGGTGCCTGCCTGAGTCCCTCTGGGAACCAGACCTGACCCCAGAACAGACACCTGCAGGGCGTGGAGGGGGGCGGGCGTCCAGAGTCTCCCAACCTCCCGGCCAACGTGTGACCCCGATCCCAGGGGTCTCAGTGCCATCGACAGCAGAGCGAGGAGGCAGCCTGGGGTAGGGCCTTGGTACGGGCGCCCCTGCAGTGGACCAGGGGCCACAGTAAGTACCAGGCCTGCTTAAGGATGGGGAGGGGCCTGCAGACTCTGGAGAGCCCGGGACCCCTGGACCCTCCTCGGGGAGAGGCCATGATCACAGGGCTCACGCGTCTGTTCAGCTTGTGCCCCGAGGCCCACGGGGCCCAGCCCTGCGCCCGATGAGGGGAGCAACAGTGAATCACCCACCACACCCCCGGGGGCCCCCACACCACCGGGAGACAGGTGGAGAGCGCACACAAGATGCCCCAGGTGGGGGCCGCACCCCGGGACAGCAGGCCACCGAGCAGTGGGCCCACACTGGCCGGCTGCGGGGGGCTCCCAGGCATAGTGTCTGCGAGAGGCCTGGCAGGCTGGGAGGGGCCTCCAGGTGCCCGCGTGGGTGTGTGGGGTGGGGGCACCCAGACGGGACGAGTGCGGCCGCCAGGGAGCACCCAGGGCCGCGGGGCGGGGAGGCCTGAGCACAGGAGAGAGACGCGGAGAGGCGAGGGGCGGTGCTGGGTGAGGGGCTCCTGCCGGCTCAGGGGGCCCCGGACCCTGACCCCGTGGAGTGTCCGGGCGTCTGTATTCTGGAAAGGCAGGCAGGGTGCGGAGGCGGGGGGCAAAGGAAGGAGCTTGGGTGTCCCAGAGGGGCTCCTCCTCGCCACTGCCAGGGTTCCCAGCTGACACAGCCTCTGGAAAGAGGCCAGGGACCCCCAGAAAGCGCTGTTTCCCGTCAGCCCAGGGGGCCGGGCTGTACAAAGGGGCTGGGAGCAGGGGCAGAGCACAGGTAGCGGCTGGAGCCCCCGGCTCGCAGCAGGGCCTCCTCCCCATCAGCGCCCTCTCGCCGACAGCTGGCCCCCACTGTGGGGGTTGTGGGTGGGAGGTGCCCCCCACAGCCTCCTTGCCCCGCCTTGCCCCAAACCCTCAGAGGACAGCCCGCCAGGTGGACTCAGGAGCCTCATGAACAAGGGACGCATCTTTTATTCACAAATAAAAACTGCAGCAAGCTGTTATCTACATGTTTGTACAAAGGTTCGGATGACCCTAGAAAATCCACAACGGTCGGAAAAAAAGAACCCGTCGTGATGGGAACGTCCCGCTCCTGTTAGCAGGCTCATCCCGGTCTGCATTTGGCCTCCCAAGGACCCTCCCACTGCCTGGGGACCTCCCCACCGGAAAGAGCCCGGCTGCATGACACCTTCCATAGAAAAGCATAAAAACATAGATCATTTGTCTTCAAGTTCCCACTGCAAATACCGCATCTGTAGGCAAAATGATACAAAAATACGAACCCGACAGCACCTTTACAAAACCCTCACCCCCAACACGCATGTGTGTGTAGGTCTGCCTTGTTTTTTTGCTTGTGGTTTTGGTGAGAATTCCTGCCGTGGAAGAAGGCGCCAGGTGCCTTCGGTTCAGCCCTGGGGTGCTGCCCTCCTGGTGACGTCAGGACAGAGCAGGTCCCGGGGAGGGAGAGTCAGCCACCCACCACCCAGAAGACCCACCCGCTCCAGGCTCGATCCGAGATCAGCAGAGAGAACACACAGGGGGTCTGCAGACCCCTAAGGCCGGCTCTGTCGAGAGAAACGGCTATGAAGTAACCCTGAACCTAAAGCAGACAGCCTGGCGAGCCCAGGGCCGCTCTGCCGCACGGAGTCGCTTAGCTGTACACAAGGCGCGATCCGATCCGACAGCCGGCCCGGCGGCCCCCGGACAGCCACAGGCACCGCCCGGGGGCCGCTGTGTGCTGGTGACCCGAGTCCTTAGCACCAAACGCAGAAAGGAGAGAAACCCAGTCCAAGGTTAAAGGCACTTGCGTCACAGTCCTCCCGAGTCCTGCACACTCGCTCCTCCGCCCGCGGGCTCGGCCAGCCCCTCCCGTCCCTCACGCTCCCACGCCTCCAAGACTCCCCCGTCCCACCCCGTCCCACAAGGGACCCTGCACATCCTCATCCCTCCGACCCCCAGCACATCCTCGCTCCATCCCACATGCCATCCTCAAGCCCCCGACGCCGTCCCCTCCCCCGGGGGCCCGTGGCCCAGCCTCAGACGTCCACCTCCTGGGGCCCCGGGGCGGCAGCGGGGGCGGCCGCGCTGATGTCGAAGCAGGTGACCATCATGACGTGGGCCTTGCACAAGTTAACGCACTGCTCCAGGGCGGCAGTGGCACGCTCCAGGGCCGCCAGGTACTCGGCCGACTCGGGCTCCAGCCCCGGGTCCACCTCAACTGCGGGGGTCGGGGGGGCGGAGAGCCATTCAGGCCGGGGCCCCGAAGGGCCGAGGCATCGCCCCTCCCCCTCCCAGCCTCCAGGTCCTCCTCCCGCCCCCTGGGGCTGGGGTGAAGCGGCTGGACCGGGGTGCTGGGCGGGGCTGGGAGACTCACACTGCTCCAGCCAGCGGCTGGGCTCCAGCATCAGCCGGCCCTGGGTCTCGGCCAGCTCCCCGCGCAGCAGCTCCCGCTTTGCCTGCACCTCCTGCAGCCGCTGCAGCCTGCGCTCAGCCAGCCGCAGCCTGGCACCGACGCACACCGAGCCCTGAGCATGGGGGTGGGGGCGTTGGGGGGCTCAGGCATGGACGAAGCCTGCTCCCCAGGGCTCTGGCACCCCAGCCTTGACCTGAGTCCCGCTCCCCGCTCCAAGCCTGGACAGGCGCACGGTGGGGCCTCCGAGGTGCGCAGGGGTTAGGCCCTGCCCCTTCCTCACCGCCCCGCTCCCCACCCCCGTGGGGCTCAAACCACGGGCCCCCAAGGCCGCCTGTGCCTGCCTGGGATCCAGGCCCAGGGTGAGCGCCGTGGCTGTGGGAAGGCCCCCCACCCAGCGCCATTCCAGGGCCCAGGGAGGTGGCCACAGGACCCCCTCCACTGCCAGGGGCTCAGGACCAGCGGGGCCGTTCCTACCTTCTCCAAACTCTGGGAGGGCTGTGGACAAGAGGGGAAGGTGAGGTCAGCGGGCTGCCGGTCGCACCAAGAAGGCCCCCGGCCCTCCCAGCCACACCCCCGCTGCCCCCACCTCCGCCGGGCCCTCCCTGGGGGGCAGACGGCGCCGCTGCAGCCGCTCCACGTCGTCAATCTCATACACCTTGATCTCGAAGGGCTCCTTCAGCGCGCCGGCCAGGGGCGGGGGCAGGTCCACCCACTGCCCCGGGAGGCTGGGCTTGCGGCCCAGGGCAGCGTTGTCGGGCAGGGGGGCTGGGATCAGCCGTCGCCGCTGCAGACCTGGAACAGACAGCCGGGCGCTGGGCGTGCAGAGGCCAGACCCCCAGCCCCGAGGCTGGCTACGGCTCTGACGGGCAGAGCCCACAGGGGCCCAATCCCGAAACGCTCAGCCTAGTGCTGGTCAGAAACCCTGACCAGCCCTGCCCCACGGAAGAGACGGGACTCCAGCCTTCCCAGCACCTCCCGCCTCCCCACATGGCAGAGCCTCAAGGCCACAACCCTTGACCTCTGGCGGTCACCCTTGAACACCCTAACAGGCCGCACTGCCTCCTAACTCATAGGTGTCTCTATTCCCACTGCCCCCAGACAGACCCCAAAGCCAGGCCCACACTGGAGCCCCCACGTCCCCCAGGACGCCCCTCTCTACCACCCCCGCCAGCCTCCGGCTTTCCCATGTACCTTCATTCAGAGCATGTGTGCCTCACCCACAATGCCCTGGAAAGCGTCTACCAGTGCCCAACCCCCCCAGCCACACTCAGCGTGAGAAACAGCCCACCCTAGCCGGTCCACAGAGACGGGGGTCCAGGGGACAGACACAGGGACCTTCCAGGTAGCCAGCGGGCTTGGTAGCCCCCGTCCTCTCCCAGCCCCGCACGCCTCGGCAGGGTGACCTCGGGGTGCCCGCCCTTGCCAGCCCGCTCCGACAGGATGGGGACCGGCCTGGGGGCAGCGTAGGGGGCGGCAGAGAAGGACACACGAGGGGTACATTTACAAACCGCAGAGGGCGGGGCACGCCTGTCCCCTCGGCCTGCATCTGAACCCGTCGAGGGTGTGGTAACCCACGGAAGGAAGGGCAGATGAAACCCAGGAGGGTCTGGGAACGCAGGAACCGAAATAGCAGACCCTCGTTGCCCTTCCCTCCCCAGCGGTGTCACTGTTAATGGAGCAGTATAGCCTGTCTCCCCTCCTAGCCCGTAGGGAGAAGGTATCTGCCCTACTCACGCCTCATCCAATCAGCCAACGACCCGCAAGACCCCATCCCACTCCCTGTACCCTGGGTATAACAGCGGAGTAAGGGCCCCTGCTCAGCGTCGGCTCTCCCTTGAGCCGGCCTGCTGTTCTAACAGCGTCTCCCGCTCTAATAAACCTTATCCTCCTTTCATTCTGTCTCACGTCTGGAAATTCTTTCCCAACCCACGCCCGGACCACAAGGGGCTGCCTGCACCTGGGGTCCACCAAGGGGGTGCCCGGCGGTGCAGGGTGGCCCGCGGCCGAGACAGACACCCACCTGTGGCCCTCTTCTTGGGGGACTTGAGGCTGCGGGAGCGGGCGCCCGGGGAGGCGGCCCCGCTGTCGCTCATGGAGTCGGGGGCCGAGGAGGCGCTGTCCCGCAGGACACTCTCGTAGCCGCTGCTGCCCCCGCTGTGGTAGAAGAGCGCCGTGCGGCCCATGGCGGGCGGCAGCTCCCCGCTCAGCACGCTGCTGTTGTCGCTGCCGTGCCCGCTGCTGTAGCGCTGCGGCCTCCGGGGTGCCGTCACCTTGCTGTACGGCGACGGCAGGGCCGGGCTGGCGGGCAGCCGCTCCTCCGAAACGTTCACGCCGCTGTCGTTGCCGCTGTCCGAGTCGGCCGAGCCCCAGGAGGGGCCGCCCCGGCCGCGGGTGCCCCCGGCCGCCAGCTCGTGCACGCGGCTGTGGGTGGCCCGGAGCGCCTGCTTGGTGCCCATGATGGTGCCCCGGCTGGCCTTGGCCCCAGCACCCGGCGCCGCCCGCGGGGCTGCCCTGGGGCCCGTCACGGGGCTGCAAGGGGCCCTCCCCGTCGTGGGGGCCAGCGGCTTCGCTGAAGAGCCCAGAGCCCGGGGCCCGCCGGCCGCTACACTGCGGCCCTTGCTCCCACTGCTGGGGGGCTTGGGGGCCCCCGCGCCCTTGGCGGGGCTGCTCCTACAGGCAGGCGCGGGCCCGGGCGTGGGGCTGGTGGGCGGCACACCCAGCCGGGGCACAGCGCGGGCTGGCCGGCCGGGGGCTTCCCTGGCCTTGCTGCTGCCATGAGCCAGGCCCTCGCAGCGCTCCAGAGATCCGTGGGTGGCAGGTCGGCACGCTGTCTCTGCCTTGCCAGTCCGGGCCTTCAGGCTGGACGTGGCCCTGGGGATGGAGTGGTCAGCCCGGCCACCAGGCCTGGCCTCCCCGTCCCCTCGAAGGAAGGCAGCAGCCCCAGGCCGAGCCGGGCTCCCGGCCTGCGGAGACGATGGCCCGGGGCCGGGCTTGTGCTCCAGGCTGGACTTGCGCACGGGGGGCGCTGGGGGGGCCACACCTCCAGGCCTCGCACAGAAGCCCCCCTTGGGAGCCGCACTCTTCTTGCTGATGGGGGTGGCCTTGGGGCTGCCCAGGCAGGCCGCTGCCTCCACTGGGGCATCCCCAAAGGAGGCAGAGGGCGTGCTCACCCCCAGCGTGGTTGCCCCCCTCCGCAGGGGTGGGATCGGGGTCACGACTTCTGGCCTGTGGGCCACCCGGCCCGCCTCACAGCCATCCACCACCCTGCGGGCACAAGCCAGCGTCGGGGCTGGGCTGGGGGCCCTGCCGGCTGAAGCCAGGGGTGGCAGGCCACAGTTATCAGCCCGGAGCAGCCAAGGGTCCTCGAAGAGGCCTCCGGGGCCAGGCGGGCCCGCAGCCAGGCGGGGGCCGCCCACACGACCGGCCGCGGAGGTAGTCCTCGGTGTGCGGGGCAGGCTGGAGTGGAGGGTCTGTGAGGGGGCCGGCCCCCGGGCAGGTCGGCCGGGGGCTGCCATGGCCTCCTCCGCGGGACAAGGACCCTGGGCAGGCCCGGGACTGTCCAGTCTGCTCCGCTCTGAGCGCTGAAGGCCGCTGTCCTCCAGGGACCCACCATCCGGGACAGAAAAGCCCAGCAAGGGGGGCCCCGCAGGCACCTCAGAGCCGACGGGGTCTGGGGGGCCCGCAGGCTCGGGGCCGAGGCTGTTGGCAGGGCACACGCTGACCTCGCTGAGCCAGGAGCTGCCGGACGAGCTCCGGCTGCCATCTGCCCAGGCCGCCCCGTCCAGGGCCCCGCCGGGGGGTGGTGAGGTGTACGCGTCGAACTCGTCGTTGATGCTGCTGATAATGCTCACCGGCCTCGAACCCGAGGCCAGGGCCTGCAGGGAGCAGTCACTGCCGAAGCTGGCCAAGCTGGAGGGGCGCCCGGGGCCGGCGAGGCCCCCCAGGGACAGCTCCTCCACCAGCGTGAACACCAGCTCGTCCTCCCCATTCAGCTCCACGGGCTGCTGTAGGGTTACCGTGGTGGTCAGCAGGCCCCGCTCCAGCCGGTGGCCGCGTGCAGGCGGGCAGGGGTGCTCAGCCTGCTTGCTGCTGCCCACGGGGGGCGTCCGTATCGCACCCGCACCGTCGCCCCCGCCAGGCTCCTCAGAGGCCCCGCCAGCTTCCGGCTGCCAAGGCGGGGGTGGGCCCGGGGTGGGCAGCGGCCTCCCGCGGCCGCCCTCCGTGGTGTTATCCGGCAGCATGGGCAGCTCCGGCCTGGCGCTGCCCCCCTCCCTCTGGTCAGCACTGGCCTCGGGGGGCTCCAGGGCGTTTGGACTGGGGCTGCCGCGAGGTGTGCTGGCAGCCAGCGGAGCGCCCGCAGGTGTCCTGGGGGCCCCGGCCTCAGGCGGCGAGGGCTTCCTGCCCGTGCGGGCTGGGCCAGCCTGGGCCCCAGGGGGGCCCCCGGTGCCAGGAATGCAGCCCAGCCGCTCCTGCAGCTCCGCGAATGTGCTACAGCGGAAGTGGTCGGCCTCCCGTGGGCCCGGGGTGGGGCGGGGCCGGCTCAGCGCAGGGACGATAGGCACGAAGTCAGGTGGGCCCTCGCTGTCCGTGAGCTCGCGGTCTGACAGCGCCGTCCCGCCAGGCCCCACGTAGATGACCGTGTCGCAGGACTGCTCGCTGCTTGAGGAGTAGTCAGGGTCACCGGGCGAGCTGGCGGCCAGGCGGTCGGGGTCCGGGGCCACGGCACGTGGGTGGAAGGGGCGCAGGTGTGCGGGGCGGCGAGCACAGCCTTCCTCGCACGAGCTGTCCCCACCGGAGGAGCTGGACGCGTACTGGGGACAGAGCAGGGCCCCCCTGAGCGGCGTCCCGCCTGCCGCTCTCCCCCAGCACCCCCAGCCGCACACACTCAAGGGACAGAAGTGACTGTGCGGCCACCAGACTCGTCCCTGCCCCCAGCAAGGTCTCAGGTCCCCAGCACAACCGGGCCTTCTCAGCAACATCCCAGAAAGCGGTAAGCCGAGTCGCAGGGAGGCGAGGATACGCCCTCAGCACACAGAACGTCAGCTGCAAACCCAGGATTCAGACCCAGGGCCCAGGCCCCAGGGCACCCCAACTCCATCCTCTGGACCCAATGAGGGCCCCAGGGCGTGCCCTGCAGGACCAGGCCTGGGAGGGTACAGGCCATGGGGGTCCAGTAGGCTGCCCTGGCCACACACCTCCCTGGGGCTGGGTTAACAGAGACCAGGCCACCACAGCCCCCAACGTGAGCTGCTCCAGTTCTCCTGGGGGCGACCGTGGGCGTGGACCCGGCCTCCTCCGGGGCAGGAGGGGCCCAGGAGGTGAGACCCACCTTGACCTTCTTCCTGCGCAGGCGGTGGACACGGGCAGCCAGCTGCACGGTGCTGAGCGTCTCGGCGTGGCGGGCCGGCGCGTCGGACACGTGGGCGATCATGGTGGCGCGGCAGCTGGCGGTGGCCAGGGTCTCCCGCAGCAGTGCAGTGAGCCTGTGCTCCCTGGGGGCCCGGGGGGCGGGGCTCAGAGACTGAGGGCCTGGGAGGGGTGCTGGGGGACCACTGGGCTTGGGGGCTGCTACGGGGCTGGAGGGAGGGAGGAGGGCCTCCAGCTGGACATGGGCCGTGCCTGGGGCCCCTAGGCCAGGTTTGACACCCACCTCTGTCCCCCAGGCCCTGGGCAGCAGGACTCCCTGCCAGCCCTTGGGTAGCAAAGCCGGTCACACAATGAGAAGGAAAGGACAGAGGGGTCAGGGACCATGGACATACTGGACACGCCTGACGTGGGCCGGGCCTGTGCCCCAGGCCCACCCAGGGGCCCGCACTTACCTGTAAGGCACATGCTTGGCTCCGCTGACCAGTGCCAAGATGACGCTGCCCAAGGCCGACAAGGACAGGGATGGGGGGTCCCCGGGGGCCTCTTCACAGCTGCCCAGGTCAATGAGGTGCAGGCGGCTGCGGCCTCCGGACACTGAAACCACAGGGCGGGAGGTGAAGGCTCAGCCCCAGGGCCCCCAGACCCAGGACGCCCAGGGCTGTCCGGGCTGGCGGGCGCCCGGCACCACGACTCAGGCGCGCGGCCACCTACTTCCGCCTCTGCCGCACTTCTCCACGCGGTACTGGTACACGTGCAGCGTGAAGAGCACGTGGGAGCCTCCCCGGGCGTCCTCGCGGGCGGCCAGCGCAGCGTCCAGGTAGAAGGCCGCCTTCTCAGCCGTGGGCGCCCGCAGCTCACTCTGGTTCTGGAGCTGAGGACGGACGGATGGACGGACAGGAGGGTAGGCAC
The DNA here is from genome assembly GCA_006410675.1 of Oreotragus oreotragus. NCBI lineage: Eukaryota > Metazoa > Chordata > Mammalia > Artiodactyla > Bovidae > Oreotragus > Oreotragus oreotragus. The sequence goes on along the minus strand of SJYX01004303.1, from coordinate 129,805 downwards.
CAGAGTGACTTGGGGCCGAGCTGTCCCCACGGCGCCCCCGTAACCAGCCCGCGGCCCCGCCCCCCAGCCCGCGGCCCCGCCTCC
>SJYX01004303.1:80677-103290 GCA_006410675.1 Oreotragus oreotragus | reverse complement strand
GGGCGGGCGGCCGAACAGAAAGCGTGATGGAGGCGCCAGGGCAGCAACGAAAGAAAAGCGTGGAGAGAGGAGAGCGTGAGGGGGGCCCGGCGTCGGGGAGGCCCCCAGAGGAGGCCCCCATCTCTGCGGGTGCCCCGCCACTGGGCACCGGGGTCCACCAAGCACCGTTTGGGAAACACCAAGCTAACCCACTCCTCCGGAGCCCTCTGGGCCTCAACTCCACATGGGCGAGATCAGGGCCCAGGAAAGAGCGCTCCCCAGCTCCCTCAGGGGCTTTTTCATGCCGAAAGGTGGGGAGGGCAAAGGAAGGGGCGGCCAAGGGGCACAGGGTGCAGGGGGCCTGCGCTGGGCACCGGGGCCCCCCTCGGAGCCCTGCCTGGTCACCCCGGGGCCCCAGGCTCAGACTGTCTATCCCCCACGTCATAGAAGCAGCCTCACATGGAAGTGCGGGGGCGTCTAGCCCAAACTCTACTCCTCGGGTGGGTGAACTGAGGCTCAGGGGGCACTCGTGACAGTTGGCCAGGTCAGAGCTCCCCCCACCCCACACCATCCCCACTACGTCCCCAAGGACAGGTGGGTACCCATCAAGGCCCGGCCAGGGCTCATGGGAAGTGGGGGCGGCAAGCTGGCTGGCACAGGGGCAGCAGGAGCCAGGTCCCCAAGCCAGGGCCAGCCTACCTCCACGGACAGAAGGAAATCCTCGCTCCACCAGAAACGACCTCACCTCCCACTCGGAGCAGCACCTCCTCCAGGAAGCCCTCCATCCTCCCTGTAGCTCCTGCACTGCTCCAGGCCCCGTGGCTGACTTCGAACCCTCTGCTCCAAGTCCTCTTCCCCGGGACCCGGGGTGGGGCCTGGCCCATGTCTACAAGACTACGGAGGGTTCTCGAAGACTCCCTGGCAGCACCTTTCACCATGTTACTCAGCCGCACCCTCAGAGGCCCCAGGCTACGCTACCTCTTGCCGACTTGCGGGGTCAGGAGGCCAAAGCCACAATCCCCAGGCATCTGGCTGCACAGGGACCGCAGGTGCCCTGTGAACACCTGAAAGGGCCCTGCGCTCCTCGGGGAGACCCCAGGGCTCACAGCCGTGTCCCCGTGTGGCCGGCCGGGCAGAGCACGCTGGCGGGGGCTGGCCCACGGGCACCTCCAACCCCCAGGACGGCAAAGCTGCTGGAAAGCGACTGCCCGACTGTCCCCTTGGGCAGCCCCTGCCACCAGGAATCATCACAGGACACTTTCCAGGAGGTGGACGACCTGGACAGGGCCGAGTTCTGCGCTGCAGACGGGAGTGTGGGCTGCAGTCACGATCACAGCGTGGCTGGCTGACACGGGGCCCTCTAGACAGCCACGTGCACAGGAGAACCCCCGGCAGCCCACCGGGCAGGCACCCAGAACACACCAGACCCTCACTGCCTACCTGGCCAGCCCAGACCCACATCTTCCTGGAGACAGTCATGCCCGGACTGGCGGTTGGGGGGTTGCGGCTGATGGGCCGTGGCCGGGATTCACAGCACGTCCCTCCAGAAGTATTTAATTCTACAGCCTACCACGCAGTGTTTTAACACTCCAGGGCCACCTCTAATGATCAATGCCTGGGTTCAGGGGAAATTACCTCATCTCAGTCCTAAAGTTCTATTTATGGTTCTAATAATCTCTTTATTGATCGCCAGGACTGTTGTCTAATTACAAATCCATTCCCACCCACCCTGAACGCAATCAATGCACCATGAAACCAAGCGCGAGCCTTAAACGCTCACATTTTACGACGTGCAGGCCGCCAGGTGGGCTGCCCAGCAAGAGCCCAGTGACCACCCCCCCAGCCCTGGCACCAGGCACAGAGAGGCAAGCAGACCACCAACGGGGCTGTGCCAACCCCCCTGCTCACACCTGCCTCTGCCTCCTGGGGGCCTCTCTCTACCTGCAAGACTGCGCTCAGCTCCCTCCCCAGATAAGAAGCCCCCTGGCTGTTCTCACACCCCTCTGGCGGGGCCCACCATCTCTGACACTTACCCCACGCCCAGGTCAATACCACCTCCTCCAGGAAGCCGCCCAGCTCTCTGGAGCTCTCGCGGCACATTTCTCCAGGCAGCCCTGCTCTCGGCCGGGAGACACCACGGGATGCACAGCAGAGGCTGTCTCCCTCTCCCTGGTCTCGCCCCGGGCCTCAGGGAATGGAGGAGTCAGACGGAGCGAAGCCACACCCAGCGTGCACCGTCCCACCAGCCAAAGGCTAGTTCAGAACCAGAAGCTCTTCCTGGAAGCCCCCTGTGGCCCCAGCTACCAAGGGCCAGGGAGGGCCCCAGGACAGGGCAGCCTCAGACTGGGCCCAGCAGCGAGTGCCCAGGGGCCCGCTCCCAGCTCAGGCAGGATCTCGTCAAAGGCCACAGTGAAGGCAGCAAAGTCCAGTCAGCACAGCTCGGCGGCTTCAGAGGGCCCAGCCAGCCCAGAGGTGGGGCCGGCCAGGGTCTGCCCTGCAGCAGGGGCTGTGTGGGACTTGGTCCCAAGAGCTGGGGGCCTTTTCCAGGGCTTCCACCCCCCCCAGCCCCTCGGGGCACACAGGGACCCCAGGAGGTGTCTGCCTGATGCCGTTTCAGAGACACCCACTGGCAAGACGGCGCAGCCCACTCGGGCCACCGGGAAGTTTCCGATCTGACCTCCTATCCCGGGGTTCCACGGGGCGGGGCAGAGACACAGCCACAAACGCCCGCGTGGGCCTGGCCTGACCACCCTCAGCGCCGTCTCCTGATGAGGCCTCCGGGCCTCCACATGGACCCTGCCCTCCGCTGGGAGGGCTCGCCCTACTTTGTCCGCTTTACAAGGGTCTGTTGGGCCCTGGGTCTCAGCCCCCAGCTGAGTAGCTGGTGCAGCTGAGGCACTCCCACCCTATCATGAAGAAGGGAGCCCTCTGGGGAAAGACCCTCCCAGCCGTCAGCTGGCCCCGTGTACCACCAAATCCAAACCAACCCCCTGCACAGCCCCCCTGCCCTCGCGGAAACCACACTGGGGGCCCCCATTCGCACCTGGGCACTCAGCCCGGCGGAGTCCAGCCCTGCCCGGTATCCCGGGAGCCCCCAGCCCACCGGACGCGGGGCACTCACCAGGCATGTTGGCGGCAGGAAGCTGTTGACCCTGGAGACGCTCCACATGCCCTCCAGGCACTGCTGGGCCTGGATGGTGACCGTGCTCAGGGCCCCACCCAGGCCAGCGGGCGCCACCGACACCTGGACACTGGGTCCGGACGGCCAGGCCGGCCCCTTCCTCCTGTCGGGCCCCGCTCGGCCCGACTGCCTACCCGCGGAGCCCGCCGGCACCGGTCCGTCCCTCAGGCCGGGGGCGGTGTTGGGGCCGGGGGGCGCGAGGCTGGGGCCTCCGTGGGGGGCGTCGGGGTCCTCGTGGCTGGCGGGTGCCTGGAGCAGCTGCAGGGCCTCCCGCGTGAGCTGGGTCAGGTGCGCGGCACAGACATCACAGCGGCGCTCAGCCTCCGGGCGACACGCGGGCAGCTTGTCCAGAAGCAGAGCCGAGAGGCAGGGGTCCTGGGGGAACAGGAGACGGAGGCGGTCAGGGTCCAGGCGCCGGGACCCACCGCCCAGCGCTCACGCCCACAGCAGCCACCGCACCGCCCGCAGCTGATAAGCCTCGAGCAGTGCTGTCCCCCAGACCCACCAGAGAGCAGTCACCCTCAGTGCCCGTGACAGCTGCCCACCTCCCCCCCGGTCATGACTGCCCCGCTCTCGGCTAATGAGGCAGCCACCAGATCCCGGACGACCCACCTCCAACAGCCAAGGCCGCGTGCCTAAGCAGCAGCCAGGGGGCCGCCAGAAGCGGGGCAGCCACAGCGGGCTGGGGGCATCCGGTGCCAGGGCCCCAGCTGGAAGCAAATCTATTCCGAAGCCCGTGGGCGTGGGACTGTGGGCTGGGCGCCTCTCCCTGCCCTTGCGCCTTCTCTGGGCAATTCCAGGCCCACAGGAGGACCGAGGCTGGGCGTGGCTGGCAGGAGGCTGACGAGACGGCCACCACGCTTCACCACAGGTGTGGACTTGGCCCCTGCAGCCTGCCCCCTGCCCTGCGCTGAAGGGGACACCTGGGTCTCCCCGTAACTGCAAGCCTAATATCAGAAACCCAAGAACAGGAGCCGGGGAGCCCAGCGGAGGCCCTCACCTAGCCTGGAGGGTCAGGGAGGGATGCCTGCAGGAGCCCGTTCTCAGAAGGAGCCTCACTGGAGGGAAGCCAGTAAGAGCCCCACCCCCGGGGCCCAGGCCTGCCTCAGCCCCTCCCCAGGGGCAGTCCCACAGGGCTCAGCGTCTGCACCGGGGCCAGCCCCTCAGCATTCGTGCCCTTCCCCAGGGTCGAGCCCCAACCACGTGCGGGGTCGGGACACTCCCTCCGTGACCACCCGGGACGTTCCCACCACCAGCTGACACTGCAAACCCACACGTGGGCCAGGTCTCCACTCCGGTAGCTGGTGGGCTCAGCCCTCCCTGTCACCCCCAGTCTGCAGAACGGGGCCTCCCCTCCCTGATCACAGCTCCCCCCAGAGGTTGTGGCTGCAGTCAGGCTGCCGGTTGGCCACAAGAGGGACTATGACCTCCTCAAACCCGCAGACGCAAAGGCCGACGGCACTGTACAAACGGGGGTGCCTCAGCCACCCCAGCCAGGAAGCCCCCGAGCCTGACCTGCGGCCGGCCAGGTCAGTGTCCACAGAGCCCCGGGAGGGCTTCACGGGGGTGACGGCTGAGGTCGGGTGGCCTCGCCTCGAGGGGACAGCCTCTGGTCCAGCATGAGCTGGCGATGGCCCTCCTCTGTGTCCCCAGGACACAGACTCAGAAATAGTTCCGGTTCGGTCCACATCACTGTGACAGAGTGAGGACTGAAATGAATCGAATCAGGTGACGTTTTTAGTTTCCAATTTCAAACGCTTTATGTTCACACTCTACTGCAGGTTCTTCAGTGTGGATCTTAAAAAACAATCCAAGACTGAAATCCCACGTGGATTAGAAACAGCGCTGTCAGGAAAACCACGAGGACAGAGCCACAGGTTTGTACAAGAACACCGTGTCTGCAAAGCTCGGCGCAACGAGCTGAGCCTGTGCCCGCCACAGCCCCCGCAGGCTCGGCCACAGAGCTGTCCCCTCACACGCCCCCGGGGACCAGGCCACAGGAGGGCCGGCCTGGCTCGCCAGCTGCCTGACCCACGGGCCGCTCCGGAAGGCCTGGCTTTGCTCTGGCCGGGGCTGGCAGGCCCCAGAGCCTCTGAAGTGCCTGGCAGGCCTGGTCCCAATTAGCAGACACCCCCGCCCCCCAGCTCCCCCTGGGGCCCCGGAAACGCTTCGGGGACTTCACTCAGGTTGTCCACGGGCCACAGATGCAAGCCAGACGCCCCAGCCCCAGGCCACACGGGGCTCAGACAGGCCCCGGCTGTCCCTGTCCCCCCACCACCCCCCTGCCCGATTTTTCCGGACTCGACTCTGATGACTCGGGTTTTTCCACTCAGCGGGAGGTGGCTAATGGTGGGCTGGCGAGGGGAAGGGAGGGCCGCGCGCTACAGCCATTAACCCGACTTGAAAGGCGCTCCGCCCCGCCCGCCCCAGGCCCAGCCGCCCATTGTTCCAGGGCCTCTGCCTGCGGTGGGGAGGCCGGCCCCCAGGGAGCACACCCTGGTGCCCCCTCCACATTAGGCTGGCTCGGCCAGCCAACTGCAGGGGCTTCCGTGCTCGTGGAACCCCCCCAGACCAGAGATGGTCTCCCCAGGGTTCCCAGGAGGGCCAGCCAAAACTTACTCAGGCCCCATCCCTTGGCCAAAGCCCCCGTGAGGGGCCAAGCCCACTCCCCTAGGGGACCCTCACCACCGTCACTGCATAGGACCCACTGAGCCCCCCAGTCCTCGGGGGGCTCCCAGCGTGGGGCAGGCCCACCGCTCCAAGCCCTGTGACATGCGCAGCACCAGCAAGGAGGAGAGGGCGGCCACACAGAGAACAGGGAGCTCTGAGCCCTTCACCGAGGCCAGGCAGCGTGGGCTGGGCCAGCACGGGGGCCAGAGGGCGGCTCGGGCGGAAGCCGGGCTGCTGAGCATCCCGGGACAGTCACGGCCCTCTGCTCGCTCAGACCCACAGCCCACCCCTGGAGACTGTTATGCCCGCAGTCCGAGGCACCTGTTTGGTCCTAACAGAGACTACCCCTGTGGACCAGCGAGCCTCGGGCGGGACCGACCCAGAGCAGGCTCCCTGCCCCCAGAACCCTGGCCTGGGGCCCGGGGACTCTGTGAGGGGGCTTCTCCTGGGGGCTGGCACTGGCCACTCCCAAGATGGGCCTCCTGAACACAGGAAGGCAAGGTGCTGACCCTGGGCAGCCCCCAGGGAGATAAAAGCCCTCCCTCGTCCTCAGCCACACCCCTGTCCCAGCAGAGCCCAGCACAGCAGGGAGCTGGGGGTGGGCAAGAGAGGTGGCCCACCCTCCCCAGGGTCTGGTCTCCTCCCCCAGCCCTGGGGCAGCTCCAGGCAGCACCCTGGACCCAGGCCCCAGAGGAGTCACAGCCTCAAGTTGCAGAATTTTAACCCCCATCCATGAAAGGCCCAGCCAAGGCACCCACCCCTTCCCTCAGGAGCCCCGCACCTTCAGAAAGACAGTAATTACCCTGCCACAAAATATTACTGTTAATTTCCTCCTTATGGTCTAATTAAACAGATATTTTACTTGCATGTGGAAAATGTTTTTCTTCANGAATTTTAACCCCCATCCATGAAAGGCCCAGCCAAGGCACCCACCCCTTCCCTCAGGAGCCCCGCACCTTCAGAAAGACAGTAATTACCCTGCCACAAAATATTACTGTTAATTTCCTCCTTATGGTCTAATTAAACAGATATTTTACTTGCATGTGGAAAATGTTTTTCTTCATTTGATTCAATTTAGCATAGTGTAACCCACCCTTGCACACTGCCTGGCTTTCGGGGAGTTCCCCCCACTTAAAAATGCTGCCTCTCCATTCTTCATCTTGTTTCCAGGGTCTCCAAGCTGCTTCAAGTAATCCTTCCATTTTCTCCCGGGGGTGGTCACGCTGCCCCACCACAACTGCCAGGACGGGCTGCCCCCGCCCAGGCCGGCCAGGCCCACCCAGAAGATGGATGGGAATGACCAGGAACTGCCCCCCGCCCCCATGAGCACCCTACGGGAGGGGGGAGGGGGTCAGGTCAGAAAAGCCCCTGGACTCAGGGCTGTGAGACCACCCTGATGAGCCCCCATCATGCTGGGTTTTAAAAGGGGGCCCGGCCCCCACTGGCAGGGCAGCCAGGAGGCCCAGGGCCCAGAGGCCGGGTCTGGATGAACGCCTGAGGCCGCCGCTCGGCCAGGCTCCGCGAGCGGGCACCGGGCACGGCCCGTCGGCCACAGCCCCCTCCTGCCCACCCCCCTTCCCTCAGCAAACAAAGCAGCTGGGCCGTGACCCGGTGCAGCCCCCGTTTCCCGCGCTGACAACAGGTCCAGGAAGGGATCCCGGGCCTCCGGGTGCTGCTGTCAAGGACGTGCCCCGGTCCCGTGCAGCCAGGCGGGCTGGGGCTGCTGGTCGGGGGCTCAGCTTTCCAGCCACCTGCCTCAGCCATCCCGAGTCCTCCCACCACAGGGCGCCTCACCAGGAGCCTGCCCCCAGCCCCGGGCCCTGGCGCCCAATGAGGCCCAGGGGAGATCTGAGCCTCCCTTTGCCACCCCGAGCTGCAAGCCTGCAGTTCTGAGGCCCCGAGTTGGCACTGGAGTGGGGCTGGGGGGGCACAGCCTGGCCCACCCAGCGCTGCCCGGCACCCGTCCCCAAGGCCCTGTGCCAGGCGCCGGCCAGCTGGGCAGCTCGGGGTACACACTAGCTCATTGAGACCTCCTCCCCTCAATGGCCTCCCTGTCCTCCAACCAGCGGGTGCCCCAGGGAGCAAGAGGCCAGACGGGCAGGAGGGTCTGGACGGGCAAGGGTGACGGAGGAGCAGCTCCGTCAGGACCCCGGCTGTTGGGGGCGGGGGCACGGTGGGCAGTGTGCCTGGAGCACAGCTGGACACGGCCTTCAGTCCAACCATCCACCCCGGGCTTGGGCACTGTAGTGAATGTCAGTCTCCTCATCTGGACCACCAGGCGACAGAGCGTCTCCAGGGGCTGCCCAGACCCACCCAGGGTGGGGTGTGCCGCCCCCAACAAGCCCAGCCACGGACTGGGCCTCCCAACACCACTTGGGGGGTCTGAGAGCCACAGCTGGGCACCCGACCCTTCCCACCAGCCACCCCGCAGGGAGGACAGGTGCCCAGCAGGATGACTGGCATCACGTCGACGCCCAGCAGCCCAGGCCTCCCACGGGCCGCCTGCCCTGACTGGAGAGTGCCCTTGGGGCTCCAGGAGGACTGGCCTCCCGGGCACCACCGCCAGGGAACCGCCCTCCCCGCGGCCGCTTCACAGACGGAGGCTCAGAGACACTGAGACCTGAGGCCAGGCCACACGCCTGGGGAGCAGACCTGGGGCCTGGAGGGTGGGCCACATGGGAAGGGACGGGGCCCAGGACAGGGGCCCCAGGGAGGAGACCGGGGGTCTGGGTCAAGGGTAGCCACCGAGCGGGTCGAGCTGAGAGGGCTTCTGGTCAGTCCCTTGGGTTTCGAAAAGGCCAGGCGTGTGGGGCTGGCGGGAGGGTTCCAGGAGGCGAAGTTGGCGGCAGCCTGGCACCAAGGCCATGGCGGGTGAACAGGGCCAGGGCGCCTAGGACGGGACCGTCAGGAAGGAGCAGGCCCGGGGCAGGCCCAGGGCCCGGCAGGCTCCACCCGGAGACAGAGCACCAGCCCGCACCCATCACGTGGGGTCAGAAGGGAGCGGGCACCACGGGGCCGGCGGGGGCGGCTGGTGCTGGGCAGCGGGCCCTGTGCTGTGGAGGACTCTAAGTCCGCCATCCCTGGGCCAGTCCAGCCCCCACGGCTGAAGCCAGGAAAGCTGCTCGGGGCGGGGACCAGACCAGACAAGGCCAGGGAGCCCCCAGAGGGCCAGGGACCCCGTAGTCCACGCGGGTCCCTCAGCCACAAGATGTGGCACCAGAAGCGAAATTGCCCCCTCACCCGGAGGGGCCAGAGGGCTACTCGGCCAAGGACGCTGTCCCCAGACAGGGAGGGCCTGCCCGGGAGTGGCCACGCCACAGACCAGGAGACTGTCTCGTCAGCCCCGCGTCCACCCAGCGGGGAAGGGGAACCATGGAGGTCAGGGCTCCAGGGTGGACGCCGGGGGGCAGCTCCCGGAGGCCAGGCCTCCCAGCCTGGCTGCTTCCGGAAGCCTGACAGGAGTCCAGCTGGCCCTGAGCACCACCACCCAGGGTCCCCGGCCCCAGGGAGCAGAGGCGTGGACGCCTGGTGGGCATCACCGGCCCGCTCCCGCCCGAGGGACGCCGGGCCAGCTTCTCTCCTGTCTATTAATCACACCCTGCGTCTGCTTCCACATAAACTGCGGTGGCTTCCAGGAACTAGTCGGCGTGAATTTTAGGCAAAACCACGTGGCTAACGACCATTCATGTTAGAACAAGCAGGAGCGACCGGTTCTGGCAGACAAGTAAGAAAGGGCCCATGTGACGGGTGGGAGCTGAAGAGGACATTTGCTGTGAGCTTCCTGGCAGGCAAAGGAAAAAGAAAACCAAATTTTGCTCACCATTTAAGACAAGGACCAGCTCTTTTGACTTCCAGATTCAAGATTCCTTCAGGACACCTGACGGGGCCTTGAAGAGGCCCCGATGACAGTATTAGTCCCCAAGCCATGCCCCACTCTTGGTGACCCCATGGACTGCAGCCCTCCTAGCCCCTCTGTCCATGGAATTCTGCGGGCAAAAATACACTCACCCCTGACCCCCATCTCAGACCAACACAAGCCCCCAGCAAGGCTCTGAGCAGCTGGGAGGCCGGGCTGACCCCTGGCTCCCCGGCTCAGCAGAGGCCACGCACTCCCCTGATGGGCCCCACCACTGACTGCAGCTGGACTCCCCTCAGGAAGCTCCCTCCTGCAAGATGCAAAGCCCCCTCACCAGACCCCGGCCCCGAAGCCCCATCCCCACTTCAGAGGGCAGGCACTCATGACCCAAAGCTCAGTCCCGCCCCCCACAGCCTGGCCTCACCCCCAAACCCCAGACCAGCAAGGACACAGGACGGACACACGGAGCCCGTCATTCCATCGCGGGGCCCAAGGAAGCCCCCAGAGACAGCAGGAGACAGCAGCCAGACCACCATTCATCCAGGGAGCAGGGGCCGCCCAGGCTCGGGCCCCGGTGTGGCCAGGAGCCTCCAGGCCCCACGGCCTGCGCCCTCCCCAGCTGAGTCACCAGGTTCCTGCCAGCTGGGAGGGTGCCCGGCAGCCAGCCCCAAGGAGCACCGCTCTGCAGCTCTGGGGCCTGCCAACACCAGGCTCAGCTGGAGAACGCTGCTGATGCCAGGTGCCCCACCCCAGGGAGCCCCCGGAAGCTGGTGGGGCTCTGGCCAGGCTTCAGACAGTGTGGCAGGCTGGATCCAGGGACCTGACTGCAGGCAGCAAACGCTGGCCCGCCACGGAGCCCACCACTGCACCGGGGCCGTGGGGACAGGGCACACAGCGGCCCGCCACCCCCAAGCCAGCGTGGAGCGCTGTCCAGGGTGGACAGATGCTCCCGGACAGAGATGGGTCTCCTGGCCTCCAATCTTAGAAACCTGGCCACATCACCCCGGGCTATGCACGGGACGAGCCCACAGCCTCCCGCGCAGCCTTCAGACTCGACGTCCAGCTCAGGGAAAACATGAAGCAGGGCTGGGCCCGCAGGGCTGGGCGGTGGTTCTGGAATTTGCACAGCTGGACAAGAACCCCCCTGCCCGGGTAAGCGAGAGAGTCACGAGTGTGAAAGGAGGCTTGATCCCTTTCCCTCATCGGGGCGATAACCCATTCAGCGCCAGTACTGACAGGGAAGTCAGGGTTCCCGAGTCGCCCCCCCGCGTGGTGCATCTGGGTGGCAGCTGGAGCAGACCCCAAGAAGGAGCCCTGCCCCCTGGCAGCCGGGGCCCGCTGTCCTCCCCGGGGCGCTCATCCGGGCGGGGCTGGGCCCGGGGTCCAGCTCAGCAGCCCTCCAGATGAACCCAGCCGGCGTGGGAGGGACAGTTGGGGCCCTCCGTCATTCAGCAAGCGTCTCTGGGGGACCCGGCCCCGTGCCTGCCCTGACACAGCACCCAGCCTGGCAGAGGGGCACTGGCCACAGGGGCCACACAGCGGGCACGCGGAGGAAAGGGGGGCGGCGGGAAGCACGGACGATGCACGTGGCCTGCGGGGACCCAGGGACCAGTTTGCCAGGGAGCACGGGGCGGTTCTGGCCCTGGAGAGAGTGGCCAGCGCTAAGCTAGAGGGCACTCGGCTGCGGCTGAGGAGGAAGGCCAGCCCTGGGCCCTGGCTGCAGGGGAGCGCACCCGGGGAGGTAGGGGCACCGGAGAGGAGCGGCCTGGGGAGACCACAGGACCGTCCAAAGCACAGGCTCCGGGCCCTGCAGGGCCCCAGGAGTCACTCAGAAACGAGGCCCAGGGCCTGTGAGAGGAGAGACGCCTCCGAAGAGGCCCAGGGGCCCCAGCCTGGCCCTTTCCCGCCAGGCCCGCCTCCCGTCTGGGTTCAGGCGGGACAGCCTCCGGGTGGGCACCAACCTTGGCGGGCAGAGCGTGTTCCCTCCCCCGTGTCCTCAGGGGCACTGAGGCTCAGAGGGGGCAGGGGACATGTCCTATCCGCCCTGGGGAGGAGGCCCCTGGACGGGAACCTCAGTTACCATCACTGCCCAGATGGAGAAACTGAGGCACGCACAGAAGGGGGCACAGGCAGCCAGGGAGACGCGGGCTCTCCACCCAGGTCACCCAACGGCTGGGCAGGCCTGAACCGCCACCCACCTCCAGTGGGCACCAAAGACCGGACACAGAATGAGCCTGGCCCACAGCCCAGGAAGCACCCAGGGCCAGGCGTGCAGGCACACGCACGCCAGATGCGGCCCCACACACCCGGGAAAGGGCCGTAAAGGCGGTCCCGGGCGCCGCTGCTCAGCCGCTCAGTCATGTCCGACTCTGCGGCCCCATGGACTGCAGCACGCCAGGCCTCCCGTCCCTCACCATCTCCCGGAGCTCGCTCAAACTCATGGCCATTGAGTCGGTGATGTCATCCAATCATCTCACCCTCTGCCACCGCCTTCTCCTCCCTCCTATCTTTCCCAGCATCAGGGTCTTTCCCAATGAGTCAGGTCTTTGCATCAGGTGGCCAAAGTATTGGTCCCAGTACAGAGAGGGTACAGAGAGGGAAACCGAGGCCACAAGCTCTCAGCGAACCTGCCCGAGGTCCCACAGCAGGGAGCCGTCTGACTGCTGGCAGGAGGGTGTCCGAGAAGCCAGCGAGGGGTCAAGCCCTGGCCGGGATTCCGAGGGCAGAGGATGGGGTGGCTGCGGGCTGGTGGAAAGATCAGCCTCTGTCCACACCTGAGACCCAGCAGGGACCCCTGAGGTGAGAGCCTCTGGGCCAGGCAGGGGTCCCATCTGCACCCTCACTCACCCCCTGCCCCGGGAGCCCAGCAAGCCAGCTTCTGCCCTGGGCATCCCCAGATGCCCCGAGCGTGAGACTGGGTGAGAGGACAGTCAACAAAGCTCTCTGCACTGCTGAGCGCCGTCCTCACAAAGCTCACCTCCTCGGGTGAGAAGCAAGAAAGGGCCCCCCTAGGAAAATTCTAGGAACCACCTCTGCATTCCAGTGCCTCCGATTCTGAGCAGAGCCCAGTGCCCTTGGACCCTGGGGCCAGACTCCCAGGAGGACCCGCAGGTGCTCAGCCAGAGCGGGTCACCCAGCCCTCCAGCGGCCCAGCCATCACCCAGGGATGCCCCGCCATGCCGCCCACGCCGAAAGCGGACGCAGCCATCCGGGCACCACCTGCTCTGCTGCCCCGAGGGAAGCTCTGGGGAGGCCAGGAGAGGCCTGCTCACCAGGACGAAGACACCCGCCTAGACCCGACCACCCGTCCCGGGGCCCGGGAGGCTCCGCTGGAGAGCCTGCAGCCCCCTCGGGCCCGCCTGCAAACCCCCCGGAGAAATAGTGAACGACAGGGCCTTCCCTCCCCGGGCACAGCACCCCCAGATTGAACAGTACCCCAAGAAAGGCCACTGGAGGCTACCCCCATCTGACAAAGGAGGAAACAGTGGGGGAGGGGGCCATAGAGAGGAACCGAGCTTAGGACCTCGGTCTGCTGGGTGCCAGGGACAGCTGGGGAAGTGGGTGAGCCCTCAGCTGGCACTGAGGGGTACCCGTCGCCAAACTCAAACTTGGAGAGGCCACGGGAGGTGGAAGTGAGCGCTCTGGGTGTTCGGGGCCTTTCCTGATGAGCTTGTCTGTAGGAAGAGACCGCTGAGACCTCCCAGGTGAGGGACCCTGAGTCCACCAGCGACTGCTGTGGCCCGGAGCTCTCGCCACCAGGATCAGCTGCCCACCTGCGACCCGCCAGCCCCACATCCAGCACCACCAGGCAAAGCCCAGCTCCGTCAATAAAGCCCCTCCCTCTACGGCCTCGTCTGCCCCTAACTGGGGAGCAAGATGGCCCTGTGGCTCTGACAGGCCCCCAGCGTATATCCGCAAACATGCTCTCCTGGAGCCTGAAGGTGGTGTCTGTTTAAGCAAACTCAGGCCATCCGGGACACAGAGCTTGGCTAAACTGCACCCCCGCTCAGAGCAGCAGATGTGGGAGGTTCCAGCCCCAACCCAGGCCAGGCCACAGGCCCCTCCCCTGACCGCCAAGAAAGGGTGCCCCGGGCACACACCAGACTCACGTTCCCCTCCTGCCCCCTGCCCACACCCACACTACAGGGAACACAGTTGGAGTTGGACTCCAGGAGGCCAGGGTCTCGCCCAAGACCGCGGGCCCTCCTTGGAGAACTATATTTAGATTCAATGGGGATTATTCGGTCTTACTTCCCAGGACAGCTTTCAGAAAGGCTGCAGGTCAGGCGGGAAGGGCTTCCTCTGGAGACCCCCACCCCCCACCTTCCCAGGCTGTGCAGACTTCCAGGGTGCATTGTTCCTGAAACAATGGTCCCCGCTCCTTCCAAGACCAGGGCGAGCCCACTGGCTGCAGATCTCAGCAGGGCCCAGGCCCCCGGCAAACACCTTGGCAGCTGGACCGGAGCCTGGGGGAGCACACGGATGACCAGTGGCAGCGCCCCAGAGTGTGTCCCTCACACAACTCTCACCCATGAAGCAGGAAGGGAGTAGTGAGGGCCTCCCTCACAGCGGGGGGCCCAACCCTCCAAGCCCTCCTGCCCCAGGTGTGCAGTTTCCAGACACTTGGCTGGGGGCCCAGGTGCCCCAAGGGCAACAACGCACGCGGTGACCTCTTCTGCAGGCAGGGCAGGAGTTGTCCCGCCCAGGGTGGAGGCCTTGCCACCTCCCTCTCTCCCCTCCCCCTGCCACACACAGACTGGGTTCCAGCTGCAGCCTGTCTGCAGCGGAACCGGCCCAAGCCCCCTCCAACCAGACCGTGGGACCCTCTGAGGATGAAGCCTCCCAGGGGTGTTAGAGACAGAAACAGAGGAGGCAGGAGATGGGCCAAAAATCCACCGTGGAGCTTTGCGCCCGCCTCCAGCACCCGAGTCCCCCAAGTTCCAGCATGGGCCCTGCCCTGAGGACCGGCCCGACAAAGAGTCACTTACCCGGAGGGGTGTCCCAGGCCCGCTGACCAGCTTCCAGGCCTGTCGCTTGAGCTCGGCGAGCTTCGTGTGGCAGTGACGGCACCATCCGCCTCCACCGGCCGAGTGGCCTTGCTCTGCGCCCGGCCCGGCGCCCTCGGGCGCAGGGCGGCTGCCGCATGGGTCCTGCTCCGGCTCGGCGGTCAGCCTCTTGCGGGGGGACACTTCCAGCAGCTGCAGCGGCTCCCGGGCCGGGCCGCCCTCGGCCACCTGCGGGGGGCAAGGAGACAGTGAGCCTGAGCCGCTGGGCGGGGCCACCCCAAGGACCCAGGCCCGGTGACTAGACCTCAGAGCGCCCCAGCCCGAGAGTGACGCGCTCGACAAAAGTTAGGAGCGCTGGGCGCCGACCTGCAGCCCACCGCGTTCTTCCATTCCAGGAGGTCCTGATGGGGCTTCCCCAACCCCAGCAGCAGGCCCGGCGCCACCCGCGCGGTGCTCCAGGCCCCGCCCCCAGGGGACGCCGCGTGGCCCCCGCCCGCCCGCCCGTCAGCATCCTCGGGGTCCCGGGATGGCCAGGCCTTCGCTCCGCAGCGCGTGGGGGAAGGGGTCCCGCATCGCAGCGCGGCCCCACCCGCTCCGAGGCCCCCCAACCTGTTAGGCGAGTCTCAGTCCCAGGGAGGGGTGCTGGGGGCCCGCGGTGAGACACCCCGTACACGCGCGCGCGCGCGCCTGGCCGCTCCGCTCCCAGGACACTCCTGGGAGGCACCAACCCACTCGTCACTTTACAAGCTGGGAAACTGAGACCGCCGTGGGGAAGGTCTTGCCCAAGGTCACACATGGAAGTGGAAGGGGATGAGGCCCGGCTCCCGGACTCCCGATCGCTTCCCCCCGAAAATCCAGGGCACTCCGCGTGCCGCTGAGACCACCGTCTGTGTCTGTCGCGCGTGGGTGAGGGTCGCCGCGGTCTGCGCCCCGGAACGTGCACCGCTCACGCCGCTGCATCTGCTGTGTCTAGGCGTGTCGGCAGACAGCACACGGGGCTTCGCAGCCGCGCGCGTGCAAGAAGGCGAGTGTGCGCGCCGTGCGCCCGGGAAGCGGGAGGAGGTGGCCCCGGGGGTGCGCGCGGGACCTGTTGTCAGCCGGCCTGGCAGATGGGAACTTAGCTGCGGAATTAATTGCCTGTTTGTCTCCGGCTGGGAGGTCGCCCACCCCACCCCCACCCCACCCCCGCTCCGGCGACCAGTTGCTCCCGCTCCGGCTCGGGCCTCCGGGTCGCCGCTCTCCGAGACGGCGGGCTGCACGGCGTCCGGGCTCTGGATCCGCCCAGAGCCCGGGGTCCGGGTCGGCGGGCGCGGCCGCCCGGCTGCTCGTGACGCGGGCGCCCCCTGCTGGTCGCCCTGTCCCCGCCGCCACCAGGCTCGGGGAGACCGCGCGCCACGCGTCCCAGGCGGAGAGGCGCGCCTAGGAAAACCGTGGTCCTGGTGGAGACCCCAGCCGCTGCGCACTCCCCGGCACGCAGGGAGACACTCACACAGATTCCGCCCGCTCTCTGCCTCTCCTGAACCTCTCAAAGCGACTCCTCCTTTATGTTTTGCCCCCACCCTTCCTGTCTCTTGAACGGGCCTCACTCCCCAAAAATAGAGAGGAGCGCGGTGATCATGTCCCTTCCGCCTCTCCGAGTCTTTAACGGCCTGCAACGCGGTGGGGGGCGCACAAAGTGGACGGAGGCTCCCCACTCTCACTCCACGGTCCCACGCCGTCCAGCCCGTTTCCACCCAGCCCGGCGGCCGAAGATCCCCTCTTTCCCAGCTCCTCTAAGCCTCGTAAAGGACAAGGGGCGTCAGCACCCCGTCCGCATTCCCCGCCCCGCAACTGCTCCGGGACACACACACACACACACACGCAGGCCCGGGAAGTGCGGCTGTCCGTAGCACACCCACGGCCACACTCCCCACCTGCACCTCCAGAAACACGTTGGCGCAGGAGCCCCGGTCCTGTATCTGGGACCGGCCACACCCGCAACTTTGTCCGCACGGTTGCGACGCTTCCAGAAGCACACGCTCGCATCCTGCACGCGGGTTCCCAGGAGTGATCAGACTCAGCCCCGCGGAACCTGGACCACCTCGGGACTCAGGATCAGCCACGAGACCCCCGGCCCTCTGCCTCGCCCTCCCCAGCAAGGCGCGCGGTGGGACGCAGACGGTCCCGTTGAGCGGAGACAGGTCAGCACTAACGCGGGAAAGTGCGGCCCGGCCTGCTGGACGCTGCTCGGGACCTACCGCCTCCTTCCCTCACCGCGAGCCGCGGGGGCCGCGCCGCAAAGTCGCGGGACGGCGCCGCTGCCGCCAGCGGGGGTCCGCCGCCTGGCCCTCACCTTGGTTCGGCGCCGCAGGAGATGGCTGGTGAACCCCAGGATAATCTCCGAGTCCAGGCAGAGTGCCCCCATCTCCAGCAGGCTGGGCACCTTGCGGGGCGCGCCACGGGGCGGCTCGGGAGGCCCCGGCAGCGCCATGGAGGAGCCGAGCGCCGGGAGCGCAGCGCGGGGAGCTGGCCCGAGCTCCTCCCGCCGCTGCAGCCGCCGCCTCCTCCCCGCCCGCGCGCTCGNACACACACACACACGCAGGCCCGGGAAGTGCGGCTGTCCGTAGCACACCCACGGCCACACTCCCCACCTGCACCTCCAGAAACACGTTGGCGCAGGAGCCCCGGTCCTGTATCTGGGACCGGCCACACCCGCAACTTTGTCCGCACGGTTGCGACGCTTCCAGAAGCACACGCTCGCATCCTGCACGCGGGTTCCCAGGAGTGATCAGACTCAGCCCCGCGGAACCTGGACCACCTCGGGACTCAGGATCAGCCACGAGACCCCCGGCCCTCTGCCTCGCCCTCCCCAGCAAGGCGCGCGGTGGGACGCAGACGGTCCCGTTGAGCGGAGACAGGTCAGCACTAACGCGGGAAAGTGCGGCCCGGCCTGCTGGACGCTGCTCGGGACCTACCGCCTCCTTCCCTCACCGCGAGCCGCGGGGGCCGCGCCGCAAAGTCGCGGGACGGCGCCGCTGCCGCCAGCGGGGGTCCGCCGCCTGGCCCTCACCTTGGTTCGGCGCCGCAGGAGATGGCTGGTGAACCCCAGGATAATCTCCGAGTCCAGGCAGAGTGCCCCCATCTCCAGCAGGCTGGGCACCTTGCGGGGCGCGCCACGGGGCGGCTCGGGAGGCCCCGGCAGCGCCATGGAGGAGCCGAGCGCCGGGAGCGCAGCGCGGGGAGCTGGCCCGAGCTCCTCCCGCCGCTGCAGCCGCCGCCTCCTCCCCGCCCGCGCGCTCGCTGGCCGCGCTCCCGCCGCCGCCGCCCTCCGCACGGGACCGCCCGCCGGGTCCCCAGTCCTCGGCGGCCCGCGCCCGCCGCCCCTGCGCTCGCCGCCCCTGCGCTCGCTCCGTACCGCGCGCCCCCGCGTACCGCGGCCCCTCCCGCCCGCGCCGACAGCGCCCCCTTCGCCCGCGCGGCGAGCTAGACTCCCGGACACGCAGACTCGAGGAGCCGGGCGGGGGGCGAAAACCCTGCAGGCCATGGGGCGGAGGATGGGGGCCAGGACCTGGCCTGGGTCTGCACCCCTCTGCTTCGCGCGCCTCCTACCCGCTGCTCTGACTGCGAAGCACAGCGACCCGGAGGCAACGCCAAGCGGGATTCCGCCAAACCGACCTCCAGTCCGCCCAGGGGACCTCTCACCTTGGGTCCCCAGTCCCTGGCCACGTATAGGGAGCCCAGTGACCTTGCGATACCCCCTCTGCCCGCAGCTACCCTGTCCGCGGTCCCTCCTCGGAAGCCCTCCATCCCACACGGCAGCCTGAGCCTACGGGCTCCTAAGGCCCGCCCCGCCAGGACCTCAGACTGACCCCGCTCCAGGACCCGATTCCGCACCCATCTGCAGCCTTCTCTGCCCTTGACCTGGGCCCCTCCGGCCGTTCCTGGGACTCACCACTGGCTGGAGGATCCCTGTTCTTCGCCGGGCGCGACCAGTAGTAGGACCCTCGGGGAGCAAGGGGTGGATTCCACCGGGATACAACTCGGGCCGAATCCCGGGCTCCTACTATGCGCAGCCCCCAGCCTCGTAGGCTGGCGGGGCAGCCCCTAGGGGCGCAGGCGGGGCGGCGGGACACCTGCCTGGGGAGGATGGCGCCCCAGGACAGGGTGGACTAAATAAGTTAGGCCCACGGGGAGGTCTTTGTGAGTCAAAGCAGGGGAGGGGGGTATTAGGGACCCCGCCAGGGGGAGATGAACCTAAACAGGACCTGGAAGGTAAGCAGGCACAGAGAGACGACCGAAGCGCCGAGGGCCTGGAGGTCTCAGCGCGGGACCTTCCAGAGGCGCAGGCGCACTGTCGGCCTGACATGAGGCCAGGCCAGCCTCGCAGCCACCTCTGCTCCCTGGGACGGATCATGAATCTCTCACCCCCAACTCTTCATCTGCCGGGAGACCCTCCTGCTTCCCGGAGTTCCACCGCTGACATTCCTAGTGGCAGACGGAAGACTTTATCTCCACCTGACTACACCGATGGGCTCGCCATAAACGCCTTATCTGCCGGGTACAGGACTGCAGGATCACTGCTCTGCCCCACCGGGGCCTCTGGTCAGGCGAGACACCCGGGGGGAAGCTGCCCGCCCCCCTGTCCTTGAGGCCAGCCCTGGCCTGGGGCAGAGATCGGGACGAGCCGTAAAGGGGGCCAGAGTCCCCCACTCTCCCCCCTCAGCCCCCTCCTCTCTGCTCCAGAAGGCCACCCCAGGGACCTCCCAGCCTCCTCCCTCCGGCTCGGACAGGCTCTGCAGAGGAGTGTCCGGCCTCCCCTGTCCTCCAGCACCCGGAGCCTGGGCGGGCTTCCTCCAGTGAGCCCTGCTCTTCTCGGAGGCGGCCACCACCACCTCGGTGGATTGATTAAAGCCATCATGGGGATTTTTTTAACATTTAATTTACCAAGCATACCGCGGCCAGTCAGAGCTGTCCCCAGGGAAATCTAGGCCAAGGGAGCAAAAGAGAAAAACCCCTGCAATTGAACAGAGCTCTGACAGGATTAATTGCGGGACTCAGCTTCCAATCAGACCCCACGTGGCAATATTTCAGGAAGGCGGGAGGACACCAGGCTGCAGTGGTCAGATTCCTGAACTGGATATGGGGAACCCAAGCTCACCATACCACCGCCACCATGATCTGCTGGGGACACTGGAAACCCCCCCCCTTCACACACACACACAAACACACACACAGCGCCACA
The DNA here is from genome assembly GCA_006410675.1 of Oreotragus oreotragus. Taxonomy (NCBI): domain Eukaryota; kingdom Metazoa; phylum Chordata; class Mammalia; order Artiodactyla; family Bovidae; genus Oreotragus; species Oreotragus oreotragus. The sequence goes on along the minus strand of SJYX01004303.1, from coordinate 83,377 downwards.
TGCCACCCAAGTTCCTGCCAGGGGTTTCCAGCCCACCCCCAGCCAGCCTTTCAAAGAGGGGCCAAGCCCTTCCAGCCAGCAGTCTGAGAGCTGGGCAGGCACCTGCCCAGCATCCACATTGCACTTCAGAAGATAAACACCTGCAGCCGTTTTTCCGTGATGGTGGGAAACTGGACAAGTGGGGGAGCAGGCAACGAACCCTAACAGCTGGTCCTTGGTGAGAGTAGACACAGGTCAAAGGCCGGGGCTCCTGGAAAGATGCCCAGTGTGCACTGCATGGCCAAGCGTGTGCTTCTGGAGAGCGTTCATGCCCATCAAAGCCCAGGCCTTTCCTGGGGGAGATGCTGCAGACAGGCAGGAGTTGCTGCTGCAGTGCAGAGGAGAGGGTGGGCCAGGGAGAGGCCATGCGGTCTTAACTCTCATCCAGTTTTTAGCCATGAGTTTCAGTATTTAATCAAGAGGTCAGGAAGGGCTGGAGTGCCTACGCTGCCAGACACAAAATGCTCTGAGGTCTGAGACCTAGAACCACACTCAGCATGGAGCAGCCCCTCCTCCTCCTTCCTCGGCAGGGTGGGAGAGGAAAGGGGGGCTTGCAACCTTCCCAGCCTCCCCACGTCTGGTCAGCTCCCCAGGCTCCCCATCAGCCCCCATCCAGAAGGCTGGGCTCGTGTCTGGAGCAGGAATTTTGCCTCTGGAGGGCAGCCCATGAAGACAGCCGCATTGTGTCTGTGAGAGAAGCCCACCTCAGCTCAGGGCCTGGGACCCTGGCCAGGCTTTGTCCCTCCTCCTCCTCCTCAGCTCCTGGGGTGGGGTGGGGCAGACTTCGGGTTGGGAGCAGGTCAGCCTTTTTGCCAGTTCTCCTGGGGTGGCTGAGTGTGTGACGGGGTTCGTGGGGTGGGGAGGCACTCATCTTATTCTCACAACAACCCTAGAAGCAGACATTGTTTCGATCCCTACCACACAGGAGAGGAAACAGGCAAAGCATGAAGTTGCCAGAATGCATCCCAGTTAGTCTGGATTGAGAATGTGTGCAGGGAACCCTCCCCCCCACCTCCCCGCCGGGGGCCTGGCCTCAGTAGTGCCGCTGTGCGGGCAGGACAGGACCTTGGCCTGGGGGGCTCCCCTCCTGTGGTCAGAAGAGGAGGTGAGGATGGTCAGCTCCCCCGCCCCTCCCACACCCCGCCAGCGTGGATGCCAGGATAGGTAGTCAAATAGTAGGAGAGTGAGAACAGCAGGGTGGGGCTGGCCCCCTGAAGAACAAGGACTCACAGGGGCCAGCCACTGCCCCCTGCCCACCCTCCGCCCTGCACCCCCGCCAAGCACCCCAGGCCACGGGGAGCCCCAGGCCCAGAGCGAAGGGACTCCCTCTGGCACGGTGGTTTCAGCACCTCGGCCAGCGCCAGCAGAGAGGCTCCAGCTGGCCCAGAACCGCCCCTCCGCTCTCTCTACAAGTCAATTGGGGTGGGCTCAGGGAAGGGCAGCGGACAAGGCTGGGGGGAGATGTGTATAAGAGACAGCACACACACAGCGCCACATGCCACCCAAGTTCCTGCCAGGGGTTTCCAGCCCACCCCCAGCCAGCCTTTCAAAGAGGGGCCAAGCCCTTCCAGCCAGCAGTCTGAGAGCTGGGCAGGCACCTGCCCAGCATCCACATTGCACTTCAGAAGATGAACACCTGCAGCCGTTTTTCCGTGATGGTGGGAAACTGGACAAGTGGGGGAGCAGGCAACGAACCCTAACAGCTGGTCCTTGGTGAGAGTAGACACAGGTCAAAGGCCGGGGCTCCTGGAAAGATGCCCAATGTGCACTGCATGGCCAAGCGTGTGCTTCTGGAGAGCGTTCATGCCCATCAAAGCCCAGGCCTTTCCTGGGGGAGATGCTGCAGACAGGCAGGAGTTGCTGCTGCAGTGCAGAGGAGAGGGTGGGCCAGGGAGAGGCCATGCGGTCTTAACTCTCATCCAGTTTTTAGCCATGAGTTTCAGTATTTAATCAAGAGGTCAGGAAGGGCTGGAGTGCCTACGCTGCCAGACACAAAATGCTCTGAGGTCTGAGACCTAGAACCACACTCAGCATGGAGCAGCCCCTCCTCCTCCTTCCTCGGCAGGGTGGGAGAGGAAAGGGGGGCTTGCAACCTTCCCAGCCTCCCCACGTCTGGTCAGCTCCCCAGGCTCCCCATCAGCCCCCATCCAGAAGGCTGGGCTCGTGTCTGGAGCAGGAATTTTGCCTCCGGAGGGCAGCCCATGAAGACAGCCGCATTGTGTCTGTGAGAGAAGCCCACCTCAGCTCAGGGCCTGGGACCCTGGCCAGGCTTTGTCCCTCCTCCTCCTCCTCAGCTCCTGGGGTGGGGTGGGGCAGACTTCGGGTTGGGAGCAGGTCAGCCTTTTTGCCAGTTCTCCTGGGGTGGCTGAGTGTGTGACGGGGTTCGTGGGGTGGGGAGGCACTCATCTTATTCTCACAACAACCCTAGAAGCAGGCATTGTTTCGATCCCTACCACACAGGAGAGGAAACAGGCAAAGCATGAAGTTGCCAGAATGCATCCCAGTTAGTCTGGATTGAGAATGTGTGCAGGGAACCCTCCCCCCCACCTCCCCGCCGGGGGCCTGGCCTCAGTAGTGCCGCTGTGCGGGCAGGACAGGACCTTGGCCTGGGGGGTTCCCCTCCTGTGGTCAGAAGAGGAGGTGAGGATGGTCAGCTCCCCC
>SJYX01004303.1:64274-77348 GCA_006410675.1 Oreotragus oreotragus | reverse complement strand
ACCCTGTATGCAAGACAGTAAAAGAGATACAGATGTGTAGAGTGGATTTTTGGACTCTGAGGGAGAGTGAGAGGTAGAGGGTGGGATCTGTCTCTTATACACATCTAGATGTGTATAAGAGACAGGTGTGTGTGTGTGTGAATAGTGTGATGCATCACATACATTGAGAATGAACACACCCCAGGCTGGTTGCTGAATGAATAAAGACAGGGGTACTGCTGTCTCTTATACACATCTAGATGTGTATAAGAGACAGGGGTGGGGGTGGGGGGCGGGTCTTGGGTGTTGGGTTTCATCACCACCTGCTCATTCATTCACTCAGTTCAATCACCCTGGAGCCGTTCTTGACTCCTGCTGGCTCTCACCACCCTTGGGTCCTATCCATCAGCATTTCCTCTTTCTGCTCCCTTGACAGAATGTCCAGAGTCAGACTGCTCTTCCCAGCCTGCACTGCCCGGGCCCCGTCTCAGCCACTCGCGTTTACTGCAGAGGCCTCTCTCTGGAGGCTCTGTGACCACTACCGTCCCCTTGGATCTGGTCTCAGCTCAGCAGCCAGGTGAGGCTTTCAGCAGGGGAGTGAGCTCACACTGCCTCTGCTCACAGTCCCGGGAGCCCCCGCATCCCACAGACTCCTCGCTGTCACCGGGCACACCCCTTCTGGGGCTCACTCTGCTGTTCCTGCCACAGGGGATGCCGGTCCCCAGACATCCACTCTGTTCTCTCTCTTTTCTGGAAGGTCATCTTCACAGCAAAGCCCTCCTTACCCACCTTACCTAAATCCCCAACCCCTCCCAACCTTCCCCAGCACTCCAACGCTCTAGTTTTCCTCCTCAGCACCTGCCGTGCTTACTGTGAATGTTTCTTATTTGTCTTGTTTATGGTCTATAATCCCCATTAGATTCATTGGAAGGACTGACACTGAAGCCCCGATACTTGGGCCACTTGATGCAAAGAGCCGACTTGTTGGGAAAGACCCTGATGCTAGGAAAGAGGAGGTTAGGAGGAGAGGGGGACGACAGAGGATGAGGTGATTGGATGGCATCACCGACTCAGTGGACATGAGTTTGAGCCAGCTCCAGGAGGTAGGGAAGGACAGGGAAGCCTGGCGTGCTGCAGTCCGTGGGGTCACAAAGAGTCAGACATGACTGAACAACAACAGTCTTTATTGGAATATCAGCGGTTCCTCCCACACCTGACACAGAATCACACTGACAGTTGCTGAAGAAACAAAGGCCTGAGCTTTTCCCAGGCATGCTTTTTGTTGCCAATTCCGGGTGATTTCCTATTGCGGATGGTCCCTGCCCTCCACCCCAACCCAGCTGCAGCCCCTGCCAGCCCCCTGCCCACATGCCTCCTCACTGGCCCCTCACTGGCTCCTCCCCACCTCCCACCCCATCCAGAACAAGGCCACAGGGCCAGACACTGACCCTGGGGTGATTTGACCAGACCCACCCAGCCCAGCCCTGAGTTGACCAGCCTGAGGACACTTCCTGGCTCAGATGGAAGCCTTTCTGATCTGCCTGCACCTCCCCAGCTCTTGAGAGGGGATGTGCGTGACACTGAGTGGTCCCTACACCCTGTAACCAGTGGCCTCACTGCAACAGGTGCACTCTGGCCCACCTTCCCAGCCAGCCAGGGCTCCCAGCCTTGCTAGAAATCCTGAGAGCCTTTCCATGGTGCCCCCCTTAAAGTGGCAGCCCCTCAGCCAGTCAGCCCGCAAGGTGCCCAGCCAGGATCTCCTCCTCTTCGGGGCTCAGCGCCTTTGCTTCTTTTGTCCTCTTTGCCTAGATTTCCCCTTCACAGCTGGCCAACTCCAGCTTCGGGTCACAATCAGATGCCACCTCTTCCAGGAAGGCTTCCAGCCTAGGCAGAACCAGTCCTGCCACTCCTGACACACGTGGCACAGAGGTCACTGACTCCCAGGTGTCAGAGAATGTTCAAGGGAGATGGGAAATCAGCCCGAAAGGTCACCAGGTAGCAGGAGCAGAGCCCGGCTTCCTGGACTGCTTGGGTTGGTGGGGTCAGACAGGAGAAAGCAGGACTCTGGGAAACCAGTCCCCTGCGAGCACACGGCCACGGACCAACAGGGACACTGCCACTCATGGCCAGCAGAGGGCGCCCCTTGGCCACAGTCTCTGATGAAGAAGACTTGTATTAAGAAACTTGTTTCCCTCTTATATAGAGGGGAAAACTGAGGCCCCAAGAGGGGCCGCAGCATCCCAGAGTGAGAGGTGAGAGGTGCCAGTCCTGAGGCCTCCCCTCCGTGTGCCTTCCGGTGTCCCCTGCCCACCTGCCCACTAAGGCCTGCCAACCCCTCGGGCCTCCCCCAACCCCCAACTCTCTCCTCCCCCTCCCCCAGTTCTTGCTCCATCTCCCGCTAACCCTCAGAGACTCAGGCTCAGCCTCTAGCTTGAGGACAGGCAGTGACCGAGGCAGAGGGACCCAGGGGTCAGGGGTGAAAGCTGGAAAGCTCTGGGAACCCCTTAGTGCAGGCGCATCACCACTGCGCCAACGTGCCAGAAAAGGCCTTGCTGCTTCCTGAGGACCCCGTCTGGGTGACTGTCCCACACTGAGCCCTGGGACATCGCCTGGGCAGAGTCCAGCTCAGCCCTGGACCTGCAGAAACCAGGGCTGGACACACAGGTGGTGGCCTTGTGAGCACAGGCACTGTGTGTGTGTGTGTGAATAGTGTGATGCATCACATACATTGAGAATGAACACACCCCAGGCTGGTTGCTGAATGAATAAAGACAGGGGTACTGTAGGGGCCATACCCCCCAGACCCTGGGGTCCAGGCAGCAGCACTGACCATGTCAAGTGCTGGCCTCAGGAACCCCATCCCCACAGCCCACCTGGGTATGGCAGGGGGGCTCCTCAAAGAAAGCAGAAAAGACGCTGAGCTCCATGAACTAAAGTACAGAGGAAATTCAGATAACATAAAATGAAGCACTTGGAAAATAAAATTCAAAAGAAAGACTGAAAGATAAAATCAAGGAAATAGCCCAGAAAGTAGAGGAAAAAGAAATAGAAAAATAAGAGTGGGGGAAAAGAAAAAATTTTCAGGGTTGAGGTGAAAAGTTCAATGTCTGAATGATAGTAATTGCAGGGGAAAAAGAACAGGAAAAGTACGGGTAAGGAAATAATGAGAAACAAAAAGCAGAACTGAAGACTGAGGCTTTGATGGCTTCCACAACAGAAAGAAAGAAAGAGCAACATCTTTGCAAAATTTCAAAACAACACCAGGAAAACCCACAAGACAATAAAAGCTTGTGGGAGGGACCCACATGGCAAACGAGCTGCAGATTGGCCTCCAACTTCTCAGCGGCAGCAGTGGAAACGAAGCAAGAAGGGAGCAAAGTGTCCAAAACTCTGAGGAAAGATAACTCCCTATTTGGGTTTCTATACCCAGCCAAACTATCGACTGGGTGGAACGTAGACTAAACACCCCAAAAAAGTAGAATAATTAAAAAACCCTTGACTTTCCCCTTCCTCCAAGTTCCTGGCAAATGGACTCCCCCACAAATAAGGGGCCAAACTAAGGCTAAAGGGAGCATGGGGTCAGGGAGATGGGACCCCAACCCAGGAAAGAGATAAAAGGCATTTCCAGGATGGTGAACAGAGGTTTACAGGTGTCAGCTGAGTCATGAGGATCCAGACTGAAGCAGGCATTCAGAGCAATCTACAAGAAGGCCTTTAAGAAAAGGGAGGGAGGCAGGGAAATAAATTAGTTAATGTATTTGGACACGTTTAGGAAAGATTTAAACTTTCATCACAAAGGTTGGAGTTAGTCACTATTGCATAGATAATTATGCAAATTTTAAAAATGAGGAAGTAATAATAATAATAAAATGAGGCAATTATTTTTTAATTAAAAAGCTGTGGCAGAAAGGAATGGCGACATTGCATGCTAGCTTGGGGACTTCCCAGGTGGTTCAGGGGTAAAGAACCCACCTGCCAAGTAGAAGACAAGGGTTTGATCCCTGGGTTAGGACGAGCCCCTGGAGAAGGAAATGGTAACTCACCCCCATATTCTTGCTGGGAAATCCCACAGACAGAGGAGCCTGGCATGGTACATACCACGGGGTCACAGCAAGTCAGACACGAATGAGTGACTAGGCAACAACATGCTAACTTGGGGAGAGAATATGTAGGGCAGGAGGCTCCTGTTTTTTCCTAACAAGCTTTATAGCTTTATATTAATAGTTATTATTTCACTTTCTAAATTATATAAATGCTCAAGGTTCATTTTTAATTTAGAAATGTGAATGAAAGTGAAAACACACTTCTGAACAACTCTAGAGGAAAACCCCGATGGAAACAGAGGGCTTTCTATCACCACCCATGGGCTGAGGCCAAAGGGACGTCAAAGAAACTTAAATCCTTATCTGAATGTGTCCAAAACAAGGAAGGTGCTTGCCTGGTGGTCCCGCGGTTAAGGCTCCATGTTCTCAATGCAGGCGTCACGGGTTTGGTCCCTGGTCGGGTAACAGATTCTGCATGCTGTGCTGCGTGGCCAAATAAACAAAGGAAAGCTTTTGCAAAATGGCCAAGTGTCACCTTGCCCATGGCATGTCACTTGGGCCTGTATGCTGGGGTGTCCTCCCCAGGCACTCTTCAGGCATGGTGGAGATTTAGCCCAGAGCTAAAGAAAGGCTGAATCTTGGACGGAGGATGACCAAGTACCTGAAGAGTTCCCTCTCCCAGGACTGAGCGGGCTCTGCCACTTAGACAACCCCATCCCCAAGGAGCTACTCCTGGGGGCGGCCGTCTCACACGCTTCTGCTGAGGTCAGGCCTGCGAGGAAGCTGTGTGTGTGTGATGACCTACACGTGGGTTCAGGTGGTCCGTGACGGAGTCCTCCAGGCTCCAGCCTGAGCCGGCAGAATCCATCCTCGGGGGTGGTCAGCAGGAGGAGCCCAGGAGAGACGGAGCTCCAGGTGAGGGCAGGCTGGAGACCGCTGGGTGTGTCTGAAATAGCCTGTCATCCCTCAGGGACAGCCAGAAGCATTTCTGGGAAAGGACCGTGGCAGAGTGTCAGCAGTTGCAGGGGGAGATTTGTTCTTGGGGTAACCAGAGGGGGAGATTTGTTCTTGGGGTAACCAGAGGAGGGGGTGATTTTGAGTCAAGATAAAGCGTCAGGGACCAGATTCACACCTCCACAAGAAACATCCTAACTGGGAGAAAATAGATGAAACAACAGCTCACGGGACATCTAGTCTCAGGCCCCGCCAGGGTAGGGATCCCTGGACCTGCGCTGGCCCTGCCCACTGCCCAGAGAGGGCTGCCTGGCATCTGCACAGGAAGAAGGCACAGGAGGAGCTCCCGGGCATCACTGGAAAGAGGGGTCCTGTCGGAAGCCTGGGGAAGTCAAGGCTACAGGGCAGTGTCTCGGAGAGGAGAGCTCCCAGCACCTCCACAGCCCTGGTGGGCAAGGGAGACCCCTGAGCCTCTAGCCAAGAGCCTGTCATGTGTGCAAGAAAGGGCGCCCCAAAGCCTGGGACGCAGCCACTGGAAAGGAGGGGGAGGAAAGGCACCCTCGCTCCTCTCCATAGTGGGGGCTGAAACAGACGCGTGCGAATCGTGTCCACAGTAGCATCGCTCACAGTAGCCAAGTCCAGTCACACAGTGGAACCGTGTGTGTGTGTGTGTGTGTGTGTGTGTGTGTGCGCGCGCGCGCACGCACATGCACACATGCCCAGTTGCTCAGTCATGTTGGACTCTTTGCAACCCTTGGACTGTCACCCGCCAGTCCATGGAATTTTCCAGGCGAGAATATTGGAGTGGGTTGCCATGCCCTCCTCCAGAGGTCTTCCAGACCCAGGGGTCGAACCCATGTCTCTTGTGTCTCCTGCATTGACAGGTGGATTCTTTACCATTTCGCCACACGGGAAGCCCCAGAGGAAGACTGTTCAGCCTTAAAAAATGAAGGACATTCTGGTACCTGCTACAATACGGATGAACCTCAAGGACCTCTGTTCAGTGAAATAAGGCAGTCACAGAAGACGGAAATACCGCACGGTTCTGCTCGTTTGGGGTCACTGTCTTAGTTCTTACAGGCAGAAAGAAGCAGGGTGGTGCTGAGGGCTGGGGGGACGGGGGACAGGACACTTGTTTGACAGAGGCAGAGTCTCAGCTTTCCAACAAGAAAAAGTTCTGGAGATGGATGACAGGGACGGTTCCACAGTCGTGTGAGTGTGCTTAATCCCACAGAACTGTCTGTTTAAAAAATGGTTAAAAGAATATACTTTACTTATTGTATATTTTCCCATAATTTTTAAAAAAATCTTTTAAATATGCTGGGGATGGCATGTGTTCCCACCAAGCAGAAGGAACAGCCTCAGTCATTTGCAAGACGTGCAGCAGAGGACTCAGAAGGGGGCTGCCTCACTGCTGGGGAGACGGAATAAACGTTTAGCAGATCCTACCTACAGAACCAAAAGCAACACTGAAGAATCGGAACTCTCTGCTAGTGGCTCAACCGCATCCCTAAACAAGGCTCGCAACGCTTGTAAGTTACAAATCTATCTGGCACCCAATCGGGAAAGCCACGACGTTTGGCAGCCAATCAAAACTGACCAGGCATGAAAAGAAATGGAAAACTGTAAAATGAGGAGAAAAATAGTCAGAAGTAACAGAGAGCCCTCCTGCGCTGTCGATGGAATGTGAGCGGATGCAGCCGCTGTGGAGTTTCTTTAAAAAACTGAAACTAAAGCTAGTGGGTTGGCCAAAAAATTCATTTGGTTTTTTCTGTAACATCTTACAAACGAACTTTTGGCCAACCCAATATCATATGATCCCGCAATCCCACGCGTGGGCATATATCCAGAAAAGCTGAAAACTCTAATTTGAAAAGATACACGCACCCCCAATGTTCACAGAAGCCTATTCACAGTAGCCAAGACACGGAGGCAATGTGCCTATATAAAGGGATACATAAAGAGGTATATAAAGGGATATATAAAGGGGTATATAAAGCGATATATAAAGGGGTATATAAAGGGATACATAAAATAGCCAAGACATGGAGGCAATGTGCCTATCGACAAATGACTGGATTAAGAAAATGTGTGTGTGCGTGTGTGTGTGTGTGTGTTATACATAAGAGGTATATAAAGGGATATATAAAGGGGTATATAAAGGGATATATAAAGGGGTATATAAGGGGATATATAAAGGGGTATATAAAGGGATATATAAAGGGGTATATAAAGGGATATATAAAGGGGTATATAAAGGGATATATAAAGGGGTATATAAAGGGGTATATAAAGGGGTATATAAAGGGGTATATAAAGGGATATATAAAGGGGTATATAAAGGGATATATAAAATAGCCAAGACATGGAGGCAATGTGCCTATATAAAGGGATATATAAAGAGGTATATAAAGGGATATATAAAGGGGTATATAAAGGGATATATAAAATAGCCAAGACATGGAGGCAATGTGCCTATATAAAGGGATATATAAAGAGGTATATAAAGGGATATATAAAGGGGTATATAAAGGGATATATAAAGGGGTATATAAAGGGATATATAAAATAGCCAAGACATGGAGGCAATGTGCCTATATAAAGGGATATATAAAGAGGTATATAAAGGGATATATAAAGGGGTATATAAAGGGATATATAAAGGGGTATATAAAGGGATATATAAAATAGCCAAGACATGGAGGCAATGTGCCTATATAAAGGGATATATAAAGAGGTATATAAAGGGATATATAAAGGGGTATATAAAGGGATATATAAAGGGGTATATAAAGGGATATATAAAATAGCCAAGACATGGAGGCAATGTGCCTATATAAAGGGATATATAAAGAGGTATATAAAGGGATATATAAAGGGGTATATAAAGGGATATATAAAGGGGTATATAAAGGGATATATAAAATAGCCAAGACATGGAGGCAATGTGCCTATATAAAGGGATATATAAAGAGGTATATAAAGGGATATATAAAGGGGTATATAAAGGGATATATAAAGGGGTATATAAAGGGATATATAAAATAGCCAAGACATGGAGGCAATGTGCCTATATAAAGGGATATATAAAGAGGTATATAAAGGGATATATAAAGGGGTATATAAAGGGATATATAAAGGGGTATATAAAGGGATATATAAAATAGCCAAGACATGGAGGCAATGTGCCTATATAAAGGGATATATAAAGAGGTATATAAAGGGATATATAAAGGGGTATATAAAGGGATATATAAAGGGGTATATAAAGGGATATATAAAATAGCCAAGACATGGAGGCAATGTGCCTATATAAAGGGATATATAAAGAGGTATATAAAGGGATATATAAAGGGGTATATAAAGGGATATATAAAGGGGTATATAAAGGGATATATAAAGGGGTATATAAAGGGATATATAAAGGGGTATATAAAGGGATATATAAAGGGGTATATAAAGGGATATATAAAGGGGTATATAAAGGGATATATAAAGGGGTATATAAAGGGATATATAAAGGGGTATATAAAGGGATATATAAAGGGGTATATAAAGGGATATATAAAGGGGTATATAAAGGGATATATAAAGGGGTATATAAAGGGATATATAAAGGGGTATATAAAGGGATATATAAAGGGGTATATAAAGGGATATATAAAGGGGTATATAAAGGGATATATAAAGGGGTATATAAAGGGATATATAAAGGGGTATATAAAGGGATATATAAAGGGGTATATAAAGGGATATATAAAGGGGTATATAAAGGGATATATAAAGGGGTATATAAAGGGATATATAAAGGGGTATATAAAGGGATATATAAAGGGGTATATAAAGGGATATATAAAGGGGTATATAAAGGGATATATAAAGGGGTATATAAAGGGATATATAAAGGGGTATATAAAGGGATATATAAAGGGGTATATAAAGGGATATATAAAGGGGTATATAAAGGGATATATAAAGGGGTATATAAAGGGATATATAAAGGGGTATATAAAGGGATATATAAAGGGGTATATAAAGGGATATATAAAGGGGTATATAAAGGGATATATAAAGGGGTATATAAAGGGATATATAAAGGGGTATATAAAGGGATATATAAAGGGGTATATAAAGGGATATATAAAGGGGTATATAAAGGGATATATAAAGGGGTATATAAAGGGATATATAAAGGGGTATATAAAGGGATATATAAAGGGGTATATAAAGGGATATATAAAGGGGTATATAAAGGGATATATAAAGGGGTATATAAAGGGATATATAAAGGGGTATATAAAGGGATATATAAAGGGGTATATAAAGGGATATATAAAGGGGTATATAAAGGGATATATAAAGGGGTATATAAAGGGATATATAAAGGGGTATATAAAGGGATATATAAAGGGGTATATAAAGGGATATATAAAGGGGTATATAAAGGGATATATAAAGGGGTATATAAAGGGATATATAAAGGGGTATATAAAGGGATATATAAAGGGGTATATAAAGGGATATATAAAGGGGTATATAAAGGGATATATAAAGGGGTATATAAAGGGATATATAAAGGGGTATATAAAGGGATATATAAAGGGGTATATAAAGGGATATATAAAGGGGTATATAAAGGGATATATAAAGGGGTATATAAAGGGATATATAAAGGGGTATATAAAGGGATATATAAAGGGGTATATAAAGGGATATATAAAGGGGTATATAAAGGGATATATAAAGGGGTATATAAAGGGATATATAAAGGGGTATATAAAGGGATATATAAAGGGGTATATAAAGGGATATATAAAGGGGTATATAAAGGGATATATAAAGGGGTATATAAAGGGATATATAAAGGGGTATATAAAGGGATATATAAAGGGGTATATAAAGGGATATATAAAGGGGTATATAAAGGGATATATAAAGGGGTATATAAAGGGATATATAAAGGGGTATATAAAGGGATATATAAAGGGGTATATAAAGGGATATATAAAGGGGTATATAAAGGGATATATAAAGGGGTATATAAAGGGATATATAAAGGGGTATATAAAGGGATATATAAAGGGGTATATAAAGGGATATATAAAGGGGTATATAAAGGGATATATAAAGGGGTATATAAAGGGATATATAAAGGGGTATATAAAGGGATATATAAAGGGGTATATAAAGGGATATATAAAGGGGTATATAAAGGGATATATAAAGGGGTATATAAAGGGATATATAAAGGGGTATATAAAGGGATATATAAAGGGGTATATAAAGGGATATATAAAGGGGTATATAAAGGGATATATAAAGGGGTATATAAAGGGATATATAAAGGGGTATATAAAGGGATATATAAAGGGGTATATAAAGGGATATATAAAGGGGTATATAAAGGGATATATAAAGGGGTATATAAAGGGATATATAAAGGGGTATATAAAGGGATATATAAAGGGGTATATAAAGGGATATATAAAGGGGTATATAAAGGGATATATAAAGGGGTATATAAAGGGATATATAAAGGGGTATATAAAGGGATATATAAAGGGGTATATAAAGGGATATATAAAGGGGTATATAAAGGGATATATAAAGGGGTATATAAAGGGATATATAAAGGGGTATATAAAGGGATATATAAAGGGGTATATAAAGGGATATATAAAGGGGTATATAAAGGGATATATAAAGGGGTATATAAAGGGATATATAAAGGGGTATATAAAGGGATATATAAAGGGGTATATAAAGGGATATATAAAGGGGTATATAAAGGGATATATAAAGGGGTATATAAAGGGATATATAAAGGGGTATATAAAGGGATATATAAAGGGGTATATAAAGGGATATATAAAGGGGTATATAAAGGGATATATAAAGGGGTATATAAAGGGATATATAAAGGGGTATATAAAGGGATATATAAAGGGGTATATAAAGGGATATATAAAGGGGTATATAAAGGGATATATAAAGGGGTATATAAAGGGATATATAAAGGGGTATATAAAGGGATATATAAAGGGGTATATAAAGGGATATATAAAGGGGTATATAAAGGGATATATAAAGGGGTATATAAAGGGATATATAAAGGGGTATATAAAGGGATATATAAAGGGGTATATAAAGGGATATATAAAGGGGTATATAAAGGGATATATAAAGGGGTATATAAAGGGATATATAAAGGGGTATATAAAGGGATATATAAAGGGGTATATAAAGGGATATATAAAGGGGTATATAAAGGGATATATAAAGGGGTATATAAAGGGATATATAAAGGGGTATATAAAGGGATATATAAAGGGGTATATAAAGGGATATATAAAGGGGTATATAAAGGGATATATAAAGGGGTATATAAAGGGATATATAAAGGGGTATATAAAGGGATATATAAAGGGGTATATAAAGGGATATATAAAGGGGTATATAAAGGGATATATAAAGGGGTATATAAAGGGATATATAAAGGGGTATATAAAGGGATATATAAAGGGGTATATAAAGGGATATATAAAGGGGTATATAAAGGGATATATAAAGGGGTATATAAAGGGATATATAAAGGGGTATATAAAGGGATATATAAAGGGGTATATAAAGGGATATATAAAGGGGTATATAAAGGGATATATAAAGGGGTATATAAAGGGATATATAAAGGGGTATATAAAGGGATATATAAAGGGGTATATAAAGGGATATATAAAGGGGTATATAAAGGGATATATAAAGGGGTATATAAAGGGATATATAAAGGGGTATATAAAGGGATATATAAAGGGGTATATAAAGGGATATATAAAGGGGTATATAAAGGGATATATAAAGGGGTATATAAAGGGATATATAAAGGGGTATATAAAGGGATATATAAAGGGGTATATAAAGGGATATATAAAGGGGTATATAAAGGGATATATAAAGGGGTATATAAAGGGATATATAAAGGGGTATATAAAGGGATATATAAAGGGGTATATAAAGGGATATATAAAGGGGTATATAAAGGGATATATAAAGGGGTATATAAAGGGATATATAAAGGGGTATATAAAGGGATATATAAAGGGGTATATAAAGGGATATATAAAGGGGTATATAAAGGGATATATAAAGGGGTATATAAAGGGATATATAAAGGGGTATATAAAGCGATATATAAAGGGGTATATAAAGGGATATATAAAATAGCCAAGACATGGAGGCAATGTGCCTATATAAAGGGATATATAAAGAGGTATATAAAGGGATAGATAACGGGGTATATAAAGGGATATATAAAGGCATATATAAAGGGATAGATAAAGGGGTATATAAAGGGATACATAAAGAGATATATAAAGGGCTATATAAAGGGATATATAAAGGGGTATATAAAGGGATATATAAAGGGGTATATAAGGGGATGCATAAAGGGGTATATAAAGGGGTATATAAGGGGATATATAAAGGGGTATATAAAGGGATATATAAAGGGGTATATAAAGAGCGGCATTTGCAGCAACATAGATGGGCCTAGAGATTGTCTTACTGAGTGAAGTAAGTCAGACAGAGATAAATGTTACATATCACGTAAACGTGGTGTCCAAAATCTTAAATCTGAAAAAACAACACAAATCAACTTATTTAGAAGCAGAAACAGACTCACAGACATAGAAAACAGACTCCTGGCTATGAAGGAGAAAGCGGGGATAAACTACAAGTGTGGGATTAACAGGCACGTTCTGTAGAGAACAGATAAACAGCAAGGATTTACTGCATGATACAGGGGCCTATATTTAATATCTCTTATAATAACATGTATAATGCAAAAGAATCTGGAAAAGAATATATGCTGCTGCTAAGTCATTTCAGTCATGTCCGATTCTGCGACCCCATAGATGGCAGCTCACCAGGCTCCCCCGTTCCTGGGATTCTCCAGGCAAGAACACTGGAGTGGGCTGCCATTTCCTTCTCCAATGCATGAAAGAGAAAAGTGAAAGTGACGTTGCTGAGTCGTGTCCAACTCTTCTCGACCCCATGGACTGCAGCCCACCAGGCTCCTCCGTCCATGGGATTTTCCAGGCAA
>SJYX01004303.1:37156-51414 GCA_006410675.1 Oreotragus oreotragus | reverse complement strand
CCCCCGCCGTCCCCCTCCCCGCTCCGCCCCGGCCTGACCGCCTGAGTCACCTGGGGAGGTTGGGGGGCCCACCAGCCAGCCTCGAGACTCCCTTACAGCAGAGCTGCCCACTGGGGGCTAGTGGGGGAGCTCAAGCTTTAGGAAAGAGAAAACTGGGAGGTGACCCCTGAGGTCCTCACGGGGGGTGGGAGGCGGGCGGTGGTCATCCTCGTTGGGCTGAGTCCAGGGCAGCCCCCGCGGCCACGCTACCAGCTGGACACTGTCCTCTGGGCTGGGAGCCCAGGCTGGTCCCAGGCCTGGACACAGATACCACGCTGGGCCGGGCCCTCTAGGCGTTCTCACAGGCTGCGTGTGTGTCTTCCTGCCCCACTGCCCTGTGAAGGGAGCGGCACAGCTTTCACCGTTCCCATTTGCGGTTGAGGAAACTGAGGCTCAGAGAGAGGCCGTGACTGCTCAGAGGTCAAACAGCAGAGCCGGGACTCCACGCTGGCGTCTCTGCTGAGTCCACAGGCCTGAGTGTCATTACCGGGGTGGGGTGTGCGGAACCTGGGGGCAGGGGGCACAGACGTGCGTGTGACCCAGACTAGGAGCTTGGGACCAGCCCGGTCCAGGGCGGACCCCTCCGTCCACCTGCCTCAGCACCAGAGGGGGCCGGTGCGAGTGCGGAGGTGACAAGCGGCGGCCTGAGGCCCCCATCTGCGGCAGGAGGTGCTGAGGTGTGAGCCGCGAAGGGGGGGTACTTCCCTGCCTGCCGAGCCTGATTTTAGGATGGCAGACGCCGGGTAAATGTGGATAATGGCCTAAATGAGAGCGAGATGTTGGCCTGCGATAACGCTGAGAGCGCGGTGACTGGGGAAGTGCTGTCAGGAGCTGGAGCCCCACCCCGTGAAATCACCAAGGTGAGCCATGCAGCTCTGAGACCAAGGGGCTCCGGGCGCCTCCCACGGGTACCCCGCCCTCCCGCACCTCCCACCACCCACAAGAGGTGCCAGGCAAGCTCATAGCCCAGCTCTGCCACGTGCCAGCCCGGGACCCTGAGCACAGGCCTGGGCCTTGCTTTCTTGCTGTAAGTTGGGAAGGTGGGCCGGTGCCCCCAGGCAGGTGACCCTCAGGGCAACCTCCTCGTCCCACAGGACTGGGAGTGTAGATGGCGGGCAGCCTCCCAGCAGGCGGAAGCCTCTCCCCGGCCCTCAGTGACCCATCTGGTGAGAGGCCCGCGCAGCGGCTCCCCTTGGGGCCCCAGGCTCCAGGGGCATTTCTAGGGCACAGGGCGGCTCCTGCTCGGGGACAGAGGCACCATGCGGGTCCAACTACAGCTCTCACAGCCCAGCTCCGAGGGGCCTGGGAGAAGCAAAGGCTCTGAGCCGTCCCCGTCCCCCCGGAAGCAGTCAAAGCGGCGGCTGCTTCAAACAAGCGCCTGAGTGCCGAGCGCCACCAGCCCTGGGACATGGAAGGGGGCCTCCAGCAGCCGTCCCCCAGCCTTCTGAGAGTCCCGGCCCATGGGCCACCGCAGGGCCCCCAGGCCCTCCAAAGCCCCGCCCCGGCCTCCGTCAGGCTCCCCGGGCCCCACCACACTCCTCGTGTGGTGTCAGCTGGTTGTGCAAGGTTCAGGCACACCCGTGTCTGGGCGAGATCTGGAATGTTGCCAGCCGCGGTGCCAGCCTGGGCCTGGGAACCAGGCTGAGAAGCCTGGAGGTACGGGTGGAGCCGCCCCCGGCCCGGCCCTGCCGGGAGAAGGCTGCGTGGTGGGTGCCAAGGGCGAGCCCTTTGGGGTCACACTTTTATCCCACATCTACAGAGCATGTGCCCACAGGCTGGGCCCAGCAGCTTCCTGAGCCCCTAGCCCAGGGCCCACACAGACCATGTGGGCACTTAGGGCGGGCCAGGGAGGCCTCCGCGGTTCCTCAGGCTCAGCAGGAGGGGCTCGGGGGCTAGAGTGGGGAAGTGAGGCCTTAGGCCAGCCCAGGATCGAGGGTGCGTTCTTGTCCCACCAGACAGGGCCAGAGGAGGCCTGAGGTCCAGACGCCTGACTTCAGCCCTGGCCGGGCCTCGGAGAGCCGCACCCCACCGCCGCCTGCCCCACCTGGCCCACAGGCTGGGAGCTGCCTCCCACCCAGGCTGTCGTGGCGAGGACCGGCCCAGGCTGCCCTCTCTGCCTCCCCAGGGTGGGCCTGGAGTGAGCGCAGCCAAGAGGCCCGCGGGTGGCAGAAGCCCCCGTGAGAGCCAGACGGGAGGGCCCGGGAGGACCAGAGAGATAGTCTCTGCATGGAGCGCTTGGCAGAGTGGATGTGGGTGGGGTGTGCCTGCAGGGGTGACCCCACGCTTCCAGACAGGGACTGGGAGGGGAGGGCCTGGGGCAGAGGCTGTGTGGGGCAGAGGGCCCAGTCTGCCCACCCCCAGCGAGGCGCATACTCACTCACCCTGCCGCCTCCTCAGGCAGGATCGGCAGTGCCTCCCTCGCCCCCAGGGTGCCGAAAACACTGCCCTTTGACGCAGAGCCTGAGGCCCGACACCCCACACACCTCCCCTCGGTCCCGGGACCAGACAGACCCACTGGAGCCAGGCTGGGGGGGGGAACGGTCCTCAGAGGGACTTTATGGCCACTCTCCCAAACGACGTCCTTCAGGCTGCGTCCTGTACACAGAATGGGAAGCGGCTTCCGCAGCCGGGCGGGGAGCAGGGGGCAGAGGCCAGGGGTGCACAGCACGGTCAGGGCCGGGGGTCCGGGTGGCGCCGTCCCTCCAGCAGGTCTCAACAGGAAGGAACAGCTCACGCCGCAGCAGGAGAGCTTCAGGTTAGACAGCAGGCAGCACTTCCTGGAAAAGGGAGGTCTCTGGAGGTGGAGTGGAGGCCCAGGTACTGCATGGGGGCAGGGCAGGTGGACAAGCCTGGGCACCTGTCAGTGGGGCCCAGCCTTTCACGAGGGAGGGACCCAAGGACCTGAGCAAAGCCAACCAGAGGGAGAGACTTCCAGAAGGCCAGCTGACGGGGTGGGGGCGGGGAGCCAGCTGGGAGCCCAGTCTACCCGGCCCAGTGGGTGCTGGGGTCCGGGCGGGTGCAGGTTGAGCGGGGTGGGCCCAGCAGAGCCCCTCCAGGCTCGGGAGCTTCCTGGTCATGGCCAGGCCTCCGGGGCTGCGGCCGGCTGCCCTGTGCGGTGGCCTGGCCGGATGGAGTGTGGGTCTGAGCTCGGCCATCCCTCTGGGAAGCCCTCCGTCCAGAGACTGCAGCTCCCCTCACAGGGTGATCCCCGCCCTGCCCCCAGGACAGCGTCCCCACCAGCGCCTGGCCACGTCGGGTCAGGGACTCACTGGGCCCAGAGCTTGGTCACCAGCCCCACCCCGGAGGTCCTGCAGGACGGCCATCACTTCCAGGTTCCCAGCTGCCTCTGCCTGTGGGGGGTGTTGGGGGTGCTGCCTCAGGCCGTCGGACCAGCAGGCTGGCCCTGAACACCCCCCCACCAGGGTGCGCTCCCACCCATGCACCAAGGACCCCGTGTCTCCTCCATGGCCCCCTTGTTCCCACAGCTCTGGACCCTGGCCAGGGGGACCTGGGACAGGAGAAGGGATAGCCCCTCCCCAACCCACGGTTCCCGCATATAGAGTGCCTCCACAAGGAGGGCAGAGGTTGGGCATTTGGGAAGGGGGGAGCCAGTGGCACAGTCAGGGAGGGCTTCCTGGACGAGGTGGTCCCAGAGAGGGCACCAGGGGCACTCACGACGTGCAGCGCGCTGCGCCCATCATACCCGGGCTGCCTCAGGTCGGCCCCCGCCTGCCCCCATGCCCGCAGGCCCTCACAGTCCGCCCTGGATGCCAGCCTGGGAGGGGGAGGGGAGGAGGGGGAGCTGTCGGGGACTCCTGGGTGCCCGGCCAACTGCCCACAGGCTCTCTTGCAAAGCCAGCCCCGAACAGCTAACCCAGCAGCGACCAGGGTCCCCAGGTCCGGCCAGCAGCATGGCCTCTGGTGTCTGTCACTCGTGGGGTGGCTGTGACTCAGGTCAAGGGCACACACACAGACACACACACGAGTGCTCACACACGCGTGCACGTGCACACACACCCCACCAGCTGAGCACCGCCTGCCAGTTTCATCTTTCACAAGATAGCTCTCCCCGGGTGGGGCCCACGGGGGCGGGAGGAAAGTCAGAGGCAGCCTAGTGATGGAAAGAGGGTCACACAGGGGCCTGGGGTGGGGGCTCTGGACCAGCAGGCTAGCCAGGAGCGGGTCTGGGCCTGCCCACTCTGGGGAGATGGGGGCACCGAGGGCGGCCCTCTCCCTTCCCCCTGCTCCCAGAGGCGCCCCCGAGCCTGGGACCAGGAGCCACGGGCAGGGTCCACACCGGGGGTGCCCGCTGGCTGCGGGGAGGGCAGGGCCGACCCCGGGAATTCCTCTGAGCCAGGAGCCCGCGGCAGCAGCCCCCACAGGGCACAGGGTCGTCTCTAAGGTGAATCAGGCTGACGCACCACCAGCAGCCCTCGGACCTGGCCCCAGGCCTCTCGCGCTGGTTCCCACACACACTCGCTTCTCGGGGAGGTTGTCAAGGGCCCCCTCAGGCCAACCAAGCAGCTCAGGTTGGATGACCTGCTCCCGTGGGACCTGTCACTGCCCCTCCGCCTGCCTCCCCGGCTGTCAATCGAGGAGCCGTCGAGGCCCACCCGGGGTGCAGCCCTGAGCCAGGTCACCCCAGGAGACCCTCCGGAGCCAAGCCCTTCCTGCCTGGGTCCCATCACCATGGGCCACACTCCCCCCCGCAGCCCTGTCACCACTGAAAAGCCAGCAGGATATGTCCGCTTGGGGACACTGAACTCCAGAGGGGAGAGGCTGAGACTGGGGACCCGTGGGGTCTGGGCACCCCACTCTGTACAGGATGGGGATCCCCCAGGCTGGGTGAGACCTCGCTGGAGCCAAGGCAGGGGGGTGGGGGAGAGGCTGGCCGGCGGGGACCCAGGGGGCTGGAGCTTCAGGTCCTCGTCCTGGGGAGCAGGCAGCCACCCCCCCACCACCTACTCAGCCTGAGCTGCAACCCCGGTCGCCCACCCTGGGGGCTCTGACTTCAGTGCCGCTCCCAGCCCCCAACCTGGCTTCTGCCGGTGCCCCGGCCTCTCCTGCCTTCACCTCCCTTTCCCACGACCCTCCTCGCTTCCAACCTAGAGGCCTTGGGCCTGGCCTGCCACACCCCAGGCTGGACTCGAGAGGAGCTGGCGGGCACCAGGGAGGCCACCCCACAGGGAGGGCCCGGGGGGCAGAGAACCCTGGGCTGCCGCCTGCCCACACCCCACCCCACCCCCAAGGGCTCCAAGGGCCCAGCTAGTGCAGATGGAGGGCAGGGCGGGCTCTCCCCGTGTGAAGCTCCCCCCACAGCCCACCATCCCTCCCTAGCACTTGGCTTCCCCCTCGGAGCCCCAGGCCCCCGCCACGTCCCAGGAAGCACAGGTGCGCCTGTGAGCCTCACCGGCACAGCTCCGTCCCTGAGTCCTCCAGCTCCTGGGGGGACAGGCAGGCCCCAGCTGCCCGCAGCAGCCCAATGACGCCCTGATGCCTGCCGTGAGAAACAGCGGGGTGACCGCCTGCCCGAGGCAGCATCCGCCAGATGCCAGCAGGCCAGGACCAGGAGCCCACCCTCGCCAGACGCACCCAGACCCACGCTGGGGCTCAGCCCGGGCCAAGCAGCTCAAGGCCCAGGCCCACCCGAGGGCACAGCTGTGGGCACCGGGAAGGCCCAGCCTGGGGGACCGCCCTTGTGGAGCTCGCACACACTCAGGCCGAGCCTGCGAGACTGAGTCCATTGGGCCCGTGCTCTGCCCTTGAGGGTGGGGTGGTGAGGAAATACCAACAGAGAATGCGGGGACAGGCTGGCCCCCAGCAGGGCCCAGATGACCGCAGGCGTCCAGGGGCACCTGGCCTGAGCCCTGCGTGCGGAGTAAGCCTCCATGGGCTCGCGGCGTGGGGGTGAGGCTCGGTGGGGCGGGGCAACAGAGAGCCGGGGCCGGGAGAGGGCCATCAACTGCACGGTCACCCCACTTCTGGGGAGCCTGGGGAGGAGGGGGAGTCCCACAGGCTTGGCCCCCACCGCCAGCCCAGAGCCTTTCAGGGTGGGGCCGCCCCCCCCTCCCCCCCATCAGGGCACAGCAGGGCCCTCTGGGGGGTGAGACCGGTTTGGGAGGTGGGGGAGGTGTTGTGACAGCGGCCGGGACAAGGGGGTGGGGCCAGGATGGGGTGAGCTCACCGCGCTACCCACCCACGCCCCAGGACGAGCAGCCTGGAGTCTGCAGCCAAATCAGCCTGGCCTGGGTGCCGCGGGCACACCTCACAGNAGAGCCTTTCAGGGTGGGGCCGCCCCCCCCTCCCCCCCATCAGGGCACAGCAGGGCCCTCTGGGGGGTGAGACCGGTTTGGGAGGTGGGGGAGGTGTTGTGACAGCGGCCGGGACAAGGGGGTGGGGCCAGGATGGGGTGAGCTCACCGCGCTACCCACCCACGCCCCAGGACGAGCAGCCTGGAGTCTGCAGCCAAATCAGCCTGGCCTGGGTGCCGCGGGCACACCTCACAGGCACCCCACCCCTCTGCCCACTGGCAGACCTGTTCTGAAAACCTCTGATGCCCCAGGAAAGGGGGCGGCTGCTATGAGGCGCCCCAGCCCAGGGCCAGCCTGAAGAGGTTGGTGGGTTGGACTCTCCATGAGACTCAGAAAATCCCCAGCAACAAGCCAGGTTCCCACAGGCTGAGAGCCCCTGGGGAGGGGGACGGGGCCTGCTGCAGACGCCACACGGAGCTCAGCTCTCGGAAGGGGCAGACTAAGCAGGACGGGCGTGAAGGACAGGGAAGGTGGGCGTGCAGTCCACGGGGTCGCCAAGAGTCGGACACGACTGAGCGACTCATCAACAGCAAAGACACTGGGAAGGAAAGTTCCCAGACACACACTCACACAGGCGTTCAGCAGCATGTGCGCACACACATGCGTGCATGACGCGGCTCTGGGCGGCTGGACAGGGGGAGGGGAGGGCATGGCAGCGCCACCCGGCTCGCCGGCCTTCCCAGCAAGTCCCCGGCCTCCGAGGGACCTAAGCCCCTAGAGGGAGGGGCCAGGCGGCCTCCAGGCCCCCCACGTGCCGGCCACTGCGAGTCCCCACGGACCAGCAGAGCAGGCAAGGCTGATCCTTGGAGAGAGCCCAGGCAGGCCTGGGCGAAGGCAAGGGGACCCCCACCGAGCAGAGGACACAGGGTGTGTGTTCACCCGTCGGATGCCCACACCTCCGCCCTCATGCTGGCCCACTGCTTGCCCCAGGTGCCGGGCTCAGCGCCAGGGGCCAGGCTCAGTGCCTGAGGCCCTGGCTCCTGGGGGTGACCCCCAGCTCATGTTGATCCTCACACAGCCAGCCCTGCCAGGGGCCACCCCGCAGCACAGGTGGCCCCTCAGGGTGGCCCCACCCTCTGGCCTTGGCTGCAGAGGGCCCCATGCCCTCCGACCCTCAGAAGGAACTGGGCATCAGGTGCCCAAACCCACTGCCCAGGGCGCCAGGTCCTCAGTAAGGACTTGGCTCGGCAAGTCTCTACCTCTGGAGGGGAGGTGGGAAACCTCTCCAGAAATACTCAGGCTGGGGACCTGCCTGGAAAAGCCAGGGTTTGTCAGACAGGGCCAGCTTGGGGGACCACCCCCGAATATCAGGCATGCTGACTCCACTCCCTAGGGCACCTGTGCCCCCCCTGCCCACCTGGCACTATGCAAGCTGCTCTGCAACCTGCTTCACCCCAGTGCTGGGTGGGGGGCTTCCCCCTTGGCCCTCGCCCAGCCCCTCAGGCAGAGGGTGCAGAGAACACACGAGGCCTCTTATGCTTTTCTTGTCAGAAATTCCCTGCCAGGGTCTTGCTGGACCTGGCGTGCTCAGCTGGGAGGTCACCTCCAGGAAGCCCTCCCTAACCACCCTGCCCCGAGCAGTCCTCCCAGTCTGGGCCCTGCCCACGACCGGCAGGGTCACTGCTGGTACCGAGGGCCCAGGCTGGAGTGGGCAAGCCTCCAGGAAGCAGGTGTCTTCGGTGCCCCCTGGCTCTGCCCGGGGAAGCCATGTGACCACAGGCACACCGAAGGCCCCTCCGGTGGCAGCTCCGTCCAGGCCTGGCCCTGGGCGGCGCCCGTGCCTGCACCCTCACCACGGTGCCAGCCGCCGAATACCTGCCCCCCACGGCCAGCAGCAGGGGGCTGAGGCCGCCCTTGTCCCGGGCGTTCACGTCCAGCCCTCTCTGCAGCAGCATGGTGACGGCCCCAGCCTGGCCAGCCCGGGCGGCCGCGTGCAGTGGGGTTTGGCCACTGAAGTCCTCCAGGCTCCGGTCACTGCCCTGGGGGGACACAGGCGCCCGTCACCCACCGAGGGAAGGCCATGGGGAAGGGACACCCCGGCAGAGTCACGAGGCCCCGCCAACTGCAGTAAGGGGAGCAGTCCCTGGGAAAGGAGATTCAGCCCACCCCCGGGCCCTGTGTGGCGGGGCTGGTCCCCAAGGGTGGAAGAGAGACTCACCAGCTCTACCAGCACCTGCAGGGCCTCCAGGTCGCCCGCGTAGGCCGCGGCACAGGCCAGGCTGGGCACTAGGGCGTTCCACACCTCATCGGCCTCCTGCAGAGGTGGCAGCAACACCTCGGGCCCGAGGCCTCCGCAGTACACACGTGGCTGCTGCCCATTCCCCCACCGCCCTCCCGGACAGGCCTGTCCCCACGCTCACTCCACAGGGCACACAGAGGCACACGGTGGGCCCCAGGGGCAGCAACCAGGCGGGGTGCCGCCGTACCGGGTCTGGACACTTTGCCCAGAAGCAAGGCGGTGAGGGGGTCACCAGAAGGTCCCAGTCCCTGCCGGGAGCCTGGATCAGCTTGAATCCCACAACCCAGGCCCAGAAGCCAGCCCTCAGCCCCTTCCCGGGCCCAGGCACCCCGGCCGAGAAGGGAAGGGGCCCCAGTCTGGCCCCTCCTCCAAGGAGACTTTGGAGCAGATCGCCCTCTCGCCCCAGCTGACCCTGCCGGCCCTGGGCTGCCCCACCAGCCGAGGGCCGCGGTCTGCACGCTGCATACACACTGCAAGAACCCCTCTGGACCACCCAGCCCCTTCCAGCCCCCTCTGGATGCCCACCCGCGAGTCCCTACCAAACCTCTCGGCTGCCGCCCTGAGCCCTGCCTGCACCGTCCCCTGCCGGCCCAGAAGCAGGCTATGCCTGGGGGTGTTTCGCTCCCGTCCCCCTGGGCCCCTACCCACGCTGCACCTGTCTCAGACTGAGGAGCTGGGCAATCCCACGCCCCAGCACACCGCCCCGCAGAGAGGGCCGGGGCTCATCCACAGCGGGCGGCGTCATCTCCCCACGCAGGTCCCTGGCCAGCAGCTGGGGCACACGGGGCGGGGGAGGGGGGATACACAGAGAGAGCCAGGCAGCTCACCAGGGCCTGGACCCAGCAGTCCAGACCCACCGGGCGTGCCAGGCACCCCCAGTCCCATGGAGAGGGTGCCCCCAGCCCAGAAATGCCTCCATCAGGCTCCATCCTGGGGCCCAGAGCCTGACCCAGCCAGGTCCCCACAGCAGCTCAGCCCACCCTCCAGCCTCCAGCTCAGGGTGTCCCTGGGCCCTCGTGGCCTCTGCCCAGCCCAAGGGGCCAGCCGGGGAAGCACCGGGGTGGGGATACCCTGAGAGCAGGGCGGACCTGGGGCTCCCTGAGAAAGAGTGTGGGGTGTGGGGCTCCCCAAGAGAGTGTGGGGTTGTGGGGCAGTGTGGGGCTCGGGGGAGGTGGCAGGTCGTGGGGGCCACTTCTAGCTTCCCCGCAAAGCCCAGGCACACACCCCCCCCGGGCTGGGCCCACCCACCACATGCAAGCCGAGGGGCACAGTCCCCGCCGGAGGCACACGCACCTCCTTCCTGTTGTCCAGGCTCAGCCCCGGCAGGCCCAGCACATAGGACAGCTTGGCCAGTGCTGCCTCGGACGTCATGTCGAAGCCCGGCACGGTCCCGGCACCACTCAAGGCCTGGAGGGGTTGGGGCGCGGGTGGACCGTGAAGGAGGCTGGTGGCCCTGTCTCTTATACACATCTAGATGTGTATAAGAGACAGGTCCAGGCCTGGCCCTGGGCGGCGCCCGTGCCTGCACCCTCACCACGGTGCCAGCCGCCGAATACCTGCCCCCCACGGCCAGCAGCAGGGGGCTGAGGCCGCCCTTGTCCCGGGCGTTCACGTCCAGCCCTCTCTGCAGCAGCATGGTGACGGCCCCAGCCTGGCCAGCCCGGGCGGCCGCGTGCAGTGGGGTTTGGCCACTGAAGTCCTCCAGGCTCCGGTCACTGCCCTGGGGGNGGTCTCCATGACCACGCCCTTCATGGGGGGCTGCAGGAAGGCCCGCACCTGTGGGGGTGGGAGGCGGGGACTTGCTTCCACCAAACACGGGGACCAGCAGGCTGGCCCCGGGCAGTGGAGACCACGAGCCCGAGCCAGCCAAGCGGTGGGATGGGATCCAGGGGGCAGGAGGACCCTGCAGGGGAGGCGGGGGATAGCTTGGAGGTAGGGCCTCCCAGGCGAGGGCTGCTGCAACGTGGTCTCCACCTTGCTCCCCTCTACATCCTCCAAGCGACCCCCGTCCCCTTCTGAGCCTTAGGGCCATGAACGCTGTGGAGACAGGTCAGAGGTCACAGGGAGCCAGCTGGGCCGCCCACCACACTCCTGGCCACTCCAGCCAGCCCGAAGCTCTGACACATGACAGGTGATGCTCCCAGCAAGCCAGCGGGAGGGGACGGGCCCTGCAGCTGGACACACTGAGCTCAGGGCACCGCTGAGGCTGAGCTGTTGGCCTGTGCTAAGGGTCCACCACCCAGCTGTGTCCCCATCAGAACCTTCAGTTCAGCCCTGTGTCCAATTCTTTGCGACCTCGGACTGCAGCACGCCAGGCCTCCCTGTCCTTCACCAACTCCCGGAGCTTGTTCAAACTCATGTCCATTGAGTCAGTGATGCCATTCAGCCGTCTCATCCTCTATCGTCCCCTTCTCCTCCCACATTCAATCTTTTCCAAGGAGTCAGTTCTTTGCATCAGGTGGCCAAGATATTGGAGTTTCAGCTTCAGCATCAGTCCTTCCAATGAATATTCAGGACTGATTTCCTTGAGGATGCACTGGTTGGATCTCCTTGCATCCAAGAAACTCTGAAGAGTCTTCCCAGAGCCTTCAGCCCTCATCAGAACTGCCNGTTCTTTGCATCAGGTGGCCAAGATATTGGAGTTTCAGCTTCAGCATCAGTCCTTCCAATGAATATTCAGGACTGATTTCCTTGAGGATGCACTGGTTGGATCTCCTTGCATCCAAGAAACTCTGAAGAGTCTTCCCAGAGCCTTCAGCCCTCATCAGAACTGCCATCAGCTCTCTCCACCTCTCCAGGCAGAAGCCAAAAGTGAAAGCTCACCTATTCCTGGCAGCTACCCAGGAGCCAGCAGACTGGAGTCTGGGACTCACTGCTGGATGACGCTGGACGATGCAGGTCCCACCCTGATGGCCCAATAGCCCCCATGGAGTGAAGCCCTGGGGTGCCACCAGGGAGGCGGGGGTCCTACCAGGGAGGCGGGGATCCCAGGGTAGAGGCGCAACAGGCCCACGTTCCGCTCCATGCTGCTGTGCACCACCAGCCGGCCCTGCCCGCGGACTCTGCACACCAGCTCCCGGTTGACTGCGGGGACAGAGGGACCAATAGCAGACTTTAGACCGTCTGGGGCCACGGCCGGGCCCTGCCTCCCCCTGGCGCCTCTGAAGCCCCCTCCCCTGCCCCTCCTCAGCTCACTCAGGCAATGGGTGCAACCCAGCCCGAGCCAGCCAAGCGGTGGGATGGGATCCAGGGGGCAGGAGGACCCTGCAGGGGAGGCGGGGGATAGCTTGGAGGTAGGGCCTCCCAGGCGAGGGCTGCTGCAACGGTGAGAGGGCAGGGCGTGGGGCCCCAGGAGCCGGGGTCCCGGGCCCCAGGAGCAGTCTGGGCAGCAGCCTCTGGCCAGCCAAACTCACAGGCCCCTGGCAGGGCGCCCGCCGGGCCCCAAGCCCAGCAGGTCTGTGGGTGAATGAGTGAATGAGTCTTCAGGATCCCACACCTCTGGGAAAACCTCCATCTCATTCACCCCGAAGTCTGAGGGGTAACGTGAGCCCGGCCCGCTCCCCACACCCAGGGCAGATTTCTGGCTCCTGAGCCCCGAGGAGAGTGGAGCGGTAGTGCCTAGGGGGTCAGTGCCCACCACCCAGAGAACCCCCAGGCCTTCAGGCTCTCCGTGGGCCTAGAGGCCACAGCTCTGTAGGGACCGCATCGCCAGAGCCTCCCAGCTCTCCTGCTGCACCCACGGGTGGGTGGCAAGGGCAGGGGTCTGGGCAGCAGGCCTGGCCTTTGACCCTCAGGAGCATGGCATTGAGCCCAAGTCCCACCCTCTTGGCCCCTCAAGCAGGCAGAGGGTGGGTGCCAAGACCCCTCAAGAGGCTGTTGAGGAAGCAGGTGCCAAGGAGACCCCTTCATCCAGCCCAGGTAAACCAGGCCCAGAGTGGGGAAGGGCCTTGAGAGGCCGCCCAGAGTCAGGCACAGAACTCAGAGGGGAATGGGGGCTCTAGGTCCCCTGCCCAGGGCTCCTCCAACAGCCTGTCCTATGGCGGGTGCAAGCCTGCCTGCCTCCTGCTCGTTTCCACCGGAGGAATGCTCAGTCAGTTCAATCGCTCAGTCGTGTCCGACTCTTTGCGACCCCATTGACTGCAGCACTCCAGGCTTCCCTGTCCGTCACCAACTACTCCCAGAGCTTGCTCAAACTCATGTCCATTGAGTTGGTGATGCCAACCAAACATCTCATCCTCTGTCGTCCCCTTCTCCTCCCGCCTTCAGTCTTTCCCAGCATCAGGGTCTTTTCCAATGAGTCAGCTCTTCGCATCAGGTGGCCAAAATATTGGAGTTTCAGCTTCAGTATCAGTGCTTCCAATGAATATTCAGGACTGATTTCCTTTAGGACTAACTGGTTGGATCTCCCTGAAGTCCAAGGGACCCTCAAGAGTCTTCTTCCAACACCACAGCTTGAAAGCATCAGTTCTTCGGTGCTCAGCTTTCTTTATAGTCCAACTCTCGATCCATAGATGACTACTGCAAAAAACCACAGCTTTGACTAGATGGACCTTTGTTGGCAAAGTAATGTCTCTGCTTTTTAATATGCTGTCTAGGTTGGTCATAACTTTTCTTCCAAGGAGCAAGCGTCCTTTAATTTCATGGCTGCAGTCACCATCTGCAGTGATTTTGGAGCCCCCCAAAATAAAGTCTGACACTGTTTCCACTGTTTCTCCTTCTATTTCCCATGGAGTGATGGGATCGGATGCCATGATCCTTGTTTCTTGAATGTTGAGCTTTAAGCCAGTTTTTTCACTCTCCTCTTTCACTTTCTTCAAGAGGCTCTTTAGTTCCTCTTCAATCTCTGCCATAAGGGTGGTGTCATCTGCATATCTGAGGTTATTGATATTTCTCCCGGCAATCTTGATTTCAGCTTGTGCTTCGATCAGCCTGGCGTTTCGCATGATGTACTCTGCATAGAAGTTAAATAAGCAGGGTGACAATACACAGCCTTGACAGCCTCCTTTCCCAATTTGGAACCAGTCTGTTGTTCCATGTCCGGTTCTGTTGCCTCCTGACCTGCATACAGATTTCTCAAGAGGCAGGTCAGGTGGTCTGGTATTCCCATCTCTTTCAGAATTTTCCACAGTTTCTTGTGGTCCACACAGTCAAAGGCTTTGGCATAGTCAATAAAGCAGAAATAGATGTTTTTCTGGAACTCTCTTGCTTTATCCATGATCCAACGGATGTTGGCAACTTGATCTCTGGTTCCTCTGCCTTTACTAAAACGAGCTTGAACATCTGGAAGTTCACAGTTCATGTATTGCTGAAGCCTGATTTGGAGAATTTTGAGCATTACTTTACTAGCATGTGAGATGAGTGCAATTGTACGGTAGTTTGAGCATTCTTTGACATTGCCTTTCTTTGGGATTGGAATGAAAACTGACCTTTTCCAGTCCTGTGGCCATTGCTGAATTTTCCAAAATTGCTGGCATATTGAGTGCAGACTTTCACAGCATCATCTTTCAGGATTTGAAATAACTCAACTGGAATTCCATCACCTCCACTAGCTTTGTTGATAGTGATGCTACCTAAGGCCCACTTGACTTCACATTCCAGGATGTCTGGCTCTAGTGATTATCTGGGTCATGAAGGTCTTTTTTGTAAGTTCTTCTGTGTATTCTTGCCAC
>SJYX01004303.1:0-21505 GCA_006410675.1 Oreotragus oreotragus | reverse complement strand
CCCACCCCAGCCGGGCGCCCGCCCCACTCACCGCCGCGCTCGCTCCGCATGCCGATGGTGCCGCCGGTGTAGACGGCCAGGAGCCGCCGCTCCGGCCCCTCCGCGCGCGCCATGCCCGCCACCCAGGGCTCCGGCACCGAGCGCGCCGCGGGGCGGGGCCTGGGGCGGGCGCTCGCCGCAGGGTCGGGCCTGGTCCTGGCCCCGCAGGGGAGTGGCGGGGCGGGCCCCCAGGGGGAGGCGCCGGGGACAGGTCCCAGCGGCCCCAGTGGCCCGCGGCGTTTTGAGTCGCTGTGACTTGTGGCACGAAGGCCTTGGGCCTCACCGACGGTGGCGCCGAGGACCCCCACGCGGAGGGCGGGTGGCCCTCCCCCCAGGCGCTGGCGCTCCCCCGATCCGGCACTGTGGACCACGCCGGTGGGGTCTTCTGCCCTGGAAGGCGGGGCAGGCAGAGACCCCAGCAGGTCCACTCACACTGTCCAGAGCCCAAGGGGACCCCTTCCAGGGCTAGGTAGAGCCCACCCCTCGCAGTCCTGGCTTCCCAGGAGGCGCTAGTGGTAAAGAACCTGCCTGCCAAGGCTGGAATCTCCAGAGACACGGGTTTCATCGCTGGGTTGGGAAGATCCCCTGGAGAAGGAAATGGCAACCTGCTCCAGTATTCTTGCCTGGGAAATCCGGCGCACAGAGGAGTCTGGCCGGCTACAGTCCTTGGCGTTGCAAAAAGTCAGACAGAGCGTGAACACACACACACACACACACACATACGCACACACACGCCTTTCACTCCAAGAGATGGAGGAGGAGGATGGGGAGTACCAGGAAGAACCTGGTGAAGTCAGCCTGTGTAGCCCTCCCTGGGGGCAGCACACCAAGGCCCCGTAGGGGAACCACACAGGGGCGGGGAACCACAACCTAGTTTGGTGGAAAACTGATTCCTCTCCAGAGAGAGCCCTCTGGACTCGATTCTGATTCCTGGAAGTGATGAAATACAATTTCTATTTTATGGCCAGACACAGAAAAAAAAAGTCTGGCCTTAAGGGATCAAAGTCTTCTTGGGAGAGACTTGCTTTTCTCCTCCTCTATCTTTCAGATGTAAATGTTCTACTTGGTCCTTTCTAGGGACCCTTATCTAGTCCCTCTTTTAAAAATGCAGATTCCACCATTCCCTTCTGCAGGGGATCTGCTCCGTCCAGGGACTGAACTCTGGTCTCCTGGATTGCCGGCAGATTCTGAGCCACCGGGGACGCCCGACTCCTCTCCTGAGACAAAACGAAAGGCTGGGTGATTCGGAACTTGACTCGCCAGCGTTAGTTGCTCAGGCCTGATTCTTTGCAACCCGTAGGACTCTAGCCCTCCAGGCTCCTCTGTCCGTGGAATTCTCCGGGCAAGAACACTGGAGTGGGTTCCCATTCCCTTCTCCGGGGGATCTTCCCAGCCCAGGGACTGAGCCCCGTCCCCTGCATTAGAGGCAGATTCTTTACCGTCTGAACCACTGCTGCTGCTGCTACTGCCAAGTTGCGTCAGTCGTGTCCAACTCTGTGCGACCCCATAGACGGCAGCCCACCAGGCTCCTCCGTCCCTGGGATCCTCCAGGCAAGAACACTGGAGTGGGGGTAGGAGGGGGTTTCAGGGTTGGGAACTCATGTACACCTGTGGCGGATTCATGTCAATGTATGGCAAAACCAATACAGTATTGTAAAATAAAAAATAAATAAATAAATAAAAAGCAACTCCTATTCAAAAAAAAAAAAAAAAGAATACTGCGGTGGGTTGCCATTTCCTGCTCCAATGCATGGAAGTGAAAGTGAAGTTGCTCAGTTGTGTCCAACTCCTAGCGACCCCATGGACTGCAGCCTGCCAGGCTCCTTCGTCCATGGGATTTTCCAGGCAAGAGTACCAGAGTGGGTTGCTTCTTGCCTTTTGAACCACAGACAAATACAAATCTTAAGTGTCTCCTCCCTGTATAGTAGTAAAAAGGGCCTAGCCATCTAAACAAGTGACCTTGACTTATTCCATCTGCCAGAACCCCAGTTGTTTAAATCCAATCCCTCTTGTAACTGACAGGATTTGGGGGTGGGCACCTTTGTCTTTATCTTATGCATACACCACCCTTATGGCAAAAAGCGAAGGGGGACTAAAGAGCCTCTTGATGAGGGTAAAAGAGGAGAGTGAAAAAGCCGTCTTAAAACTCGACATTAAGAAAACATGGCATCCTATCCTAGGACATCACTTCATGG
The DNA here is from genome assembly GCA_006410675.1 of Oreotragus oreotragus. Taxonomy (NCBI): domain Eukaryota; kingdom Metazoa; phylum Chordata; class Mammalia; order Artiodactyla; family Bovidae; genus Oreotragus; species Oreotragus oreotragus. The sequence continues at coordinate 19,271 of SJYX01004303.1, read as the reverse complement.
CAAATAGAAGGGAAAAAGTGGACGCGGTGACAGAGTTTATTTCCAGAATGAACCTCCCATACGCTGGCCATCAGAGATGGGCAATGAGTTTGTGAACAGTGAACTCACTGGAAAGGGCCCTGATGCTGAGAAAGACTGAGGGCAGGAGGAGAAGGGGGCAACAGAGGTCGAGATGGTTGGATGGCATCACTGACGCGATGGACATGAGTTTGAACAACTCCGGGAGATGGTGAAGGCCGGGGGAGCCTGGAAGGCTGCAGTCCATGAGCTCGCAGAGTCAGACGTGACCGACCAACTGAACAAAAATAACAAAATCACCGCAGACAGTGACTGCAGCCAGGAAATTAAAAGATGCTGCTTCTCAGGAGAAAAGCTGTGACCAACCTAGACAGCACATTAAAGAGCAGAGCCATCAGTTTGCTGACAAAGGTCCCTATAGTCAGTCAAAACTATGGTTTTTCCGGTAGTCATGTATGGATGTGAGTTGGACCATAAAGGAGGCCGAGTGCTGAAGAATTGATGCTTTCAAACTGTGGTGCTGGAGAAGACTCTTGAGAGTCCCTTGGACAGCAAGCAGATCAAACCAGTCTATCCCAAAGGCAATCAACTCTGAATATTCATTGGAAGGACTGATGCTGAAGCTGAAGCTCCAATACTTTGGCCACCCGATGCGAAGAATGACTCATTGGAAAAGACCCTGATGCTGGGAGGGATTGGGGGCAGGAGGAGAAGGGGGCAACAGAGGACGAGATGGTTGGATGGCATCACCGACTCTATGAACAGGAGTGTGAGCAAACCCATGGAGACAGTGAAGGCCAGGGGAGCCTGGAAGGCTGCAGTCCAAAGGGTTGCGAAGAGTCTAACAGGACAGAGCATTTAACAGCAACAACAAAGGGGTACGTGATAAGGATCAAGGCGGGAACAGTCTTGCATTCTTCCCTCGGCAAAGTTCCAGAAGGGTGGGGTTGCTGACAAGGTGTGCGCAGAGTCTCAGCTGGTGCATCTCCCAATCTCAACGAGCCGCTCTGGCCCTTTAATCTTGCCTCAGGTGGTTTCATAGCTGCTCCTTCCCTGATTAGCTACTATTAGAACCTGCTTGGAACAAAGGGAAGATCTGGGAGGCTGGAGTCTTGCCTATAAGAAATGCGGGAAAAAAAGGCCTCTGTGCCTGGGAGCCCCACAGGGCCCTGCTGGGCATCAGGACTTCTGCCATAGCAGGAATACCTACTCAACCATAAAGACCAATGTCCTCTCAGCATCAACAAGTTCAGTTCAGTCACTCAGTCGTGTCCGACTCTGCAACCCCATGGACTGCAGCATGCCAGGCCTTCCTGTCCATCACCAACTCCCGGAGTCCACCCAAACTCTTGTCCATTGAGTCCGTGATGCCAGTCAATAAAGCAGAAATAGATGTTTTTCTGGAACTCTCTTGCTTTTTCCATGATCCAGCAGATGTTGGCAATTTGATCTCTGGTTCCTCTGCCTTTTCTAAAACCAGCTTGAACATCTGGAAGTTCACAGTTCACATATTGCTGAAGCCTGGCTTGGAGAATTTTGAGCATCACTTTACTAGCGTGTGAGATGAGTGCAATTGTGCAGTAGTCTGAGCATTCCTTTGCATTGCCTTTCTTTGGGATTGGAATGCAAACTGACCTTTTCCAGTCCTGTGGCCACTGCTGAGTTTTCCAAATTTGCTGGCATATTGAGTGCAGCACTTTCACAGCATCAGCTTTTAGGATTTGAAATAGCTCAACTGGAATTCCATCACTTCCACTAGCTTTGTTCATAGTGTTGCTTCCTAAGGTCCTTGACTTCACATTCCAGGATGTCTGGCTCTAAGTGAGTGATCACACCATCGTGATTATCTGGGTCATGGAGATCTTTTTTGTACAGTTCTTCTGTGTATTCTTGCCACCTCTTCTTAATATCTTCTGCTTCTGTTAGGTACATACCATTTCTGTCCTTTACTGAGCCCATCTTTGCATGAAATGTCCCCTTGGCATCTCTAATTTTCTGGAAGAGATCTCTAATCTTTCCCATTCTGTNGTTGAGTTTTCCAAATTTGCTGGCATATTGAGTGCAGCACTTTCACAGCATCATCTTTTAGGATTTGAAAAAGCTCAGCTGGAATTCCATCACCTACAGTAGCTTTGTTCATAGTGATGCTTCTTAAGGCCCACTTGACTACACATTCCAGTATGTCTGGCTCTAGGTGAGTGATCACACCATCGTGATTATCTGGGTGTTGAAGATCTTTTTTATACAGTTCTGTGTAGTCTTGCCACCTTTTCCTATTATCTTCTTAATATCTTTGATTTTTAGATTCCCCATATAAGTGAAATATACAATATTTCTCTTCCTCTGGCTTCTTTTACTTAGTATAATAACCTCTAGGTCCATCTATGTTTTCAAACAGCAAGATTTCAGTTTTTATGAACAGAGTAACACATCATTGTATGTGAAATACATATACACACGCTCTGGCATGTGTCTGGAATAAGAAGGACCTTGTCCAGCCTCGAACATCCTCAGGATGCTTGAGCCCCATATTCAAATGTTTTCAGCCAAAGATTTGTCATCTCCAGGCCACTGAGGTGGTTCTCCCCTTGTCCCCAAGGAGCAGGCCAGCCCTCCTGTCCTGGTTTTCCTGTCTTGCCTTAGGGAGCTGCACAGATGATCCTGCAGGTCTGCTCTGTCTCCTTTCTTTCCAGCTGGCCGCATTTNATAAGTGAAATATACAATATTTCTCTTCCTCTGGCTTCTTTTACTTAGTATAATAACCTCTAGGTCCATCCATGTTTTCAAAGAGCAAGATTTCAGTTTTTATGACTGAGTAACACATCATTGTATGTGAAATACATATACACACGCTCTGGCATGTGTCCGGAATAAGAAGGACCTTGTCCAGCCTTGAACATCCTCAGGATGCTTGAGCCCCATATTCAAGTTTTCAGCCGAAGGTCTGTCATCTCCAGGCCACTGAGGTGGTTCTCCCCCTGTCCCCAAGGAGCAGGCCGGCCCTCCTGTCCTGGTTTTCCTGTCTTGCCTTAGGGAGCTGCGCAGATGATCCTGCAGGTCTGCTTTGTCTCCTCTCTTTCCAGCTGGCCGCATTNACATCCTCAGGATGCTTGAGCCCCATATTCAAGTTTTCAGCCGAAGGTCTGTCATCTCCAGGCCACTGAGGTGGTTCTCCCCCTGTCCCCAAGGAGCAGGCCGGCCCTCCTGTCCTGGTTTTCCTGTCTTGCCTTAGGGAGCTGCGCAGATGATCCTGCAGGTCTGCTTTGTCTCCTCTCTTTCCAGCTGGCCGCATTTCCGTTCCCTGCTGCCCTGCCTCTCCACACTGGGTGTTTGGGCTGCATGTGTGATGTTTCCTTCATGGCAAGGTGAGCCATGTATTGAGGGTCCACCATGTGCTGTGTATGGCTCAGAAAGCCCTCCCTATGGCCCCTGTGCTCTGAACCATGAAGGCAGGGAGGGAGCTGTTCCATCTGGGTTGAGAAGACTAGATGACCTTCTTGCAAATGGGACTCTGCCTCTTCTAAATGCAGTGCGAAGTTCTCAGCATCTATTGGCATTATAAGGATTTCATGTCATTTCAGTAATATAGTGAGCACATGTATGCAAATTTTTAGAACTGGTACTAGAAATTGAGGGGCTTCCCAAGTGGTGCAGTGGTAAAGAATCTGCTTGAATGCGCCCTGGGAAATGTGGGTTCAATTCTTGGGTCTGGAAGATGCCCTGGAGTAGGAAATGGCAGCCAGTTTTCTTGCCTGGAAAATTCCATGGTCAGAGGAGCCTGGTGTGCTGCAGTCTATGGGGTCACAGAGTTGGACACAACAGAATGACTGAGCATACATACACACACACAGACATACACACACCACACCTTCTTTATCCATTCATCTATTTGGCATTAGGTTGCTCCCATATCTTGGTTCTTGTAAATAGTGGTACAATGAAGGTGGGATGCATATGCCTTTTCAAATTAGTGTTTCCATTTTCTTTGGATAAATACCCTAAATTGGAATTTCTGGACCACATAATAGTTATATATTTAATTTTTTGAGGAATCTCCATGCTGTTTTCCAACGGGTCACACCACCCGTCAGGATGATGCCTAGATTGGATAATGTAAACTGTTTCAATAAGTCATTTGATGTACAGCCTTCTGGTGAAGGACCGGGAAGCCTGGCGTGCCTCTGCATCCATGGGATCGCAGAGGCTCAGACAACAACGACTGAGCGATTGAACAATTTCTGTCTCAAACAGTTTCTGTAACTGTGCCTTGGCTTCTAACCGCGAGGAGCAGTTCCCAGAGGTGTCTGAAATGCCCTTCCTGAGTTATGAGCCTTAAATTTGGCTTGAAGAACATTTTCCATTTCTTTCTTAGATCAACTGATTATTTCTTAACTGACAGTCATTATCAAATATCGGCCGTATGCCCCGTACCGCTGTGGGGCTGGGTCTTGTGGCGCCTGCTCGTGGCTGCCGCTGGAATGGGGACGGCGGGGTCTGGGTCTGCATGCCGTCCGTGCGCGTGCATGCTGCCGGTGGGCGGCACTGCCAGACCCCACCTGGAAGAGCGCTCTATTTAAGTGCCTTCCAGGAAATCGAGCAGCTCTGTAAGTGCTCAGAAATATAAAACAAGCTCAAATGAACTTCAGGATCGCACGTGCTGATGTTCGGCCACTGAGCTGTGTCCGACTCTCTGCGACCCTGTGGACTGCACCACGCCAGGCTTCCCGGTCCCTCACCATCTCCGGAATTTGCTCAGACTCATGTGCAATGAGCCGGTGATGCCATCCAACCACCGCAAGTATCCAGGATTAATTTTTAATGAATGAAACCAAGTTTAAGCTTGTTGGTATAATTAACACAGGCACATCTTTAGGGTCATCAACATTAAGTATAATACTTTTATTATACCTAAAAATCAATTAAGATTTTATTCCTGTTGCAAAATTTGACAGCAAGAAAAATAACATAATATGGACCATCACAAACAGTTCCTCCAGATTGTTGGTAACTCGAAACTGCTAAATTAAGATAAATGGTGGGAATTCGTTGAATATAATTTCTAAACAAGATACTGGAACATGCATTGCTAAGTAAGTCTAAGTTAACCTACTCTTATCTTCTTACTACAGAAAAGCTGAAGATATTTTTGTTCATTGGACTGGTCATGTGTCCCATTGAGGAAAGAAATTGGGTTCTAGATGATGTTCTTAAATTCGCCAATCAGGGGGCTTTCCTGGTGGGCCAGTGGCTAAGACTCCACACTCCCAAGGCAGGGGCCCAGGCTGGATCCCTGATGAAGGAATTAGATCCTTCAGGCCACAACCAAGAGCTCCTTTGCTGCAAGTAAAGATCCCGCTGCAATGAAGATCCAGGGAGCCAAGTAAATAAATGAAAATGCATGAAGCTGAAGACTAGAATTCCTGCGACCTGCAGTCAGGAATGGTGCTCACTGGAAAAGGCGCCAGATAAAGGCACCAGGTTGGCAGGAATCGATTGGTCGTCTTCTCTCGAATGAACTGCAACTCCTGTTTCTGACACCCCACTTCAACTAACCAGGACCAGTGCCCCCAGACCAGGACGAGGAGACAGCAACATCTGAAGCAGAGAGCTGACCCAAGACGCTCAGCCAGGCTTCTGCACCGGTTATTTTCATTATTGTTCACACTTTTGCTTAGGAACCAAATGTATTTCTCCCTCAGGTTCAAGGTCACCTATGGGAAGTTGAGAGTCCCTTGGACTGCAAGGAGAGCCAACCCATCCATTCTGAAGGAGGTCAGCCCTGGGATTTCTTTGGAAGGAACGATGCTAAAGCTGAAACTCCAGTACTTTGGCCACCTCATGCGAAGAGTTGACTCATTGGAAAAGACTCTGATGCTGGGAGGGGTTGGGGGCAGGAGGAGAAGGCGACGACCGAGGATGAGATGGCTGGATGGCATCACTGACTTGATGGACGTGAGTCTGAGTGAGCTCCGGGAGTTGGTGATGGACAGGGAGGCCTGGCGTGCTGCGATTCATGGGGTCACAGAGTCAGACACGACTGAGCGACTGAACTGAGCTGATGGGTAGTTTTGGAATCAGTCCCTGCCAATCTGTCTTCAGTGTGAGCACACCGGGCTCAATCAGTTTTCCCATGGTATGACCATTTGAGGACATTTTTTGTTCCTTCACTTGGAATTTTGCTCAGTTGTGTCCGACTCTTTGCGACCCCATGAACTGCAGCACGCCAGGCTTCCCTGTCCCTCACCATCTCCCAGAGTTTGCTCAGACTCACGTCCATTGAGTTGGTGATGCCATCCAACCATCTTATCCTCTGTCGTCCCCTTCTCCTCCGGCCTTCAATCTTCCCCAGCATCACGGTCTTTTCCAATGAGTCAGCTCTTCATACCAGGTGGCCAAAGTACTGGAGTTTCAGATTCAACATCAGTCCTTCCACTGAATATTCAAGGTTGATTAACCACAGGGGCTTTAACAAAATTTAGTCAGCAAGCTTTGAATGACAGTAATCACACCATTAGCTTGTCTGGTTCAGAAGTCTTCATGATGAGAAATTCCATTGTATAGAAGCAAGTGGCCCTAAATGTGCTCCATCTGCTTCCCACGGGGGCACTGGTATTACGATACTGGTGTCATGATACCAAATGTTGGGTTTTTATACCTGATTCCTCTTCTGACATAATTCACCTTATGATACATGTAAGGATCAAATCTCGGCTCTGAATGACCCTCTCCCCGGTGTAGGGGAGATGTGAGGGACGGTGGTGCACTTCAGGAGGGCCTCTGTGCACATGCATCTCTTTTTTCCTTCTGTGCAAATACATTTCCTCTTCTTAAAGAAACGCCAGTCAGGGGTTTCCCTGGTGGCTCGCTGATCGAGAATCCACCAGTCGAGGCAGGAAACGGGGGTTTGATCCTGATTTGGGAGGATCCTACCTGCCACAGAGCAACTAGGTGTAGGCACTGCGACTACTGGGCCTGTGCCCTGGAGGCCAGGAGCCCAGCTGCCGAAGCCCACATCCCTAGACCAGTGCTCTGCGAGAAGAGCCGCCACTGCGGTGAGCCGCCTGTGCTCCGAAACCAGCCCGAGCAACAGTGAAGACCATGCACAGCCCCAAATAAACAAGTAACGTTAAAAAACACACAGACTGCAGTAGGACCCATCCTCAGTTCAGTTCAGTAGCTCCGTCGTGTCCGACTCTTTGCAACCCCAGGGACTGCAGCACTCCAGGCCTCCCTGTCCGTCACCAACTCCTGGAGCTTGCTCAAACTCATGTCCACCGAGTCGGTGATGCCATCCAGCCATCTCATCCTCTGTCGTCCCCTCCTCCTCCTGCCTTCAGTCTTTCCCAGCATCAGGGCCTTTTCCAGTGAGTCAGCTCTTCGCATCAGGGGGCCAACGTGTTGGAGCTTCAGCTTCAGCCTCAGTCCTTCCGGTGAACGTTCAGGACTGATCTCCTTTAGGGTCTTTCCTCTTTTTCTGGCTGCATGGCCTGTCCATCCACCAGACACCTATCCCTTCACCCTACCCAGCCTTGCCACACGCCTATCCGTCTGTCTTGCCCCACGGTGACTCATCAGATGCCCACACGGCTCCCCCCAGACACACCCCACAACACAAGCACCCCGCTCACCCTTCACTCACAGGAGCTCACCCCTTACATGCCCGCCCACTCACCCTGCATGCCAGCTGGGGGAGGGTGTGGTGGGACCCGAAATCCCTGTGTGCCCCCTCCAGGGCCCCCACCACCTTGTTGACCTGCTCCCGCCCCCTCTGCTCTCGTGTGCATCTTCCAGAGCATTCTCCCAGCACAGTCCAGGCCTAGAGCCTCTCCTGGACGCTGGAAATGCAAGCTTCCCAGACGCCTGGCTCAGAAATCCCGGGAAGGGGCCCTGACAGTCCGCACACCGATTGTAGGGGGGATCGGGAATGCCGGCACAGGTCTGCGGACCACGGGCCCGAACCAGGGGTCAGCAAACCAGGACTCAGCTGTTCCCCTAAATGAACATGACCAAGCCATCTCACCTGTACACTGATGTCCATTGAGGGGTGGGGAGAGTCTGGGAGAGCGCCGCGGCCCCTGGGAAGCTGGCCTTCCGGGGGCAGATGGCACCCACCTCTCGGTCGACCCCGGGGCAGGCGTCTGGTCCCGGCTCGGCCTCGCCTCTCTGAATGCCGGCTCTGCACCCCAGCACGTCCCTGCTCCCTGCTGAGCCCAGTGACTGGGGGAGCAGCTGCTGGCCACCAGGGACTCGCCCAGCAAGGAGGCTGCAGGCTCCAAGGCAGGGCCGGCAAGGCAAACTGGGCACCAGATGCTGGCTTTGCCTCGCCAGGGCGCTCTGAGCTGTGGCCGGCCAGGCCCCTGTTCATGGACAAAGGGCAGCCTGGAGGGAGGGCTCAGGACTGTGCAGAAAGGACCCGGGGCCCGGGCATGAGGCCAGCCTGAGTCCTGAGAGGGGGGCGTGTCCACCCTCAGGGCAGGCCACAGGAGATGTGGGGTGCAGGGTGCTCCGTCAGCCTTGCAGGGACAGGGGACTCCTCCCCTCGCGTGAGTTGGACCGGTTTCCTGCTTCTGCATCGCAGGGGACGAGGAGGCCCGCGGTGTGGGGGTGGGGGCCAGCCGGCCAGGGGGGCAGTCAGAACACACGCTCGTGTGCCCATCAGGGTGCTGGCTTTGTGCGGGCAGCTCGAGGTGCCCCCAGTCAATGAGAGTGCAACTTCCGAGATGGTGGGGTGCCGTGAGCATCACCGTGGGGACAGTGATACAGCTTGAAGGTCGAGAGAGGGTCCCCAGGATGCGACACAGAGCGCTCACGCCGTCGGAACCTCGGTTCAGACTGATGTCAACGCCGGGGCTCGCAGGCCTTCCATTTGTGAAAAATGCGCGCCTGCAAAGGGCAGCGAGGCAGGGTCCCCCTCCGGCCCCGCACGGGGCGGCCGTGAGCCGAGCGGCCAAGACGAGGGCTCCCCCGGCCCCTTGGCTCCAGGTCAGTGAGGTTCCCCGTGGTTTCCTCACCCTTCCATACTGACCTGCACATCCCGGGAGTACAGAGTTTCCCAGAGTTCTGTGGGCCACTTCAGCAAATTCAGTGACCCCGAGGAGAGGGTCGTGGACCCTTTGACCTACGGATGGTCAGAGCCCAGGTGACAACCTGGCCTTGCAAGTGGGGTCTGAGGTGCAGGTGGCTGGAGGGGTCCCCCCAGGTGTGCCTGCTGGGCTGGGGCCTGGGATCGCTTTTGGGGGAGAGGGGGAGCTTGAACTGGGTCAGGGACCCAAGAGAGGGCAGAGAAAGAGCAGATGGCTCTCACACACAACTACGCCACCTGCGTGACTGGGGGCTCCGGACAGAGCAGGACGCTGTCCCCCCTGCCCCGGGGGTCCGGCCCCTGCAGGTGTCTCCGCACGTGGAGGAGGCGTGGGGTGTAGCCTGGCCCTCAGAGGCCACCAGGCAGCTGGCTGGGGGCCGGGAGGCAGCGGGGGGTGGCCCTCTGGGGACGCCACCCTGCAGGGAGGTGGCCCAACCCTGTGAGACTGCGGCCGCCAGGACCCCAGGGCCTCGGGGCAGCGGGCACCGCTGTCCGGAGTCAGAGGGAGGTGCCCTCAAGCCTGTGTGAACTGGTCAACTGCACGCACACTGCCTCTGGAGGGAAGCTCAACCGTGGGGCCGGGGGAGGCGGCGGGGGGCGGGGAGGACAGTGCTTTTTCAGCAAAAGAAAAGAATACCCAAAGAGGACTGAGGGCCAAGGCCCTGCCGGTTGGAGGGGATGTGTGTCCTCTGGAGAGGAAGCTGGGGCAGCCTCACGGCGTCCTCTGCACTGCCCAGCAGGACAGCGGACCCTGTGGCTTGCTGTACCGGACGCTCACCAGGGAAAGCATCCCTCGCCCTGGAAGACAGCCCCACGCCCCGATCTCATCACGCTCGGAGGTCACACTTATGTGGGTCATTCGAAAACACTCCACCTGTAACCTTTCCAGAGGGAAACACAGATGGGGTTTCTTTGTGACTTGGGGTTAGACAAAGGTTTCCTAGGAAACTCAAAGGAACGAACCATAACATAAAAATCTTAAATTATAAAATAAACATCAAAATCCCAAGCTGCTGTTCATCTCAAGACACTATTTAAAAAAATGAATAGACCACATACAAAGAATAACTTAAAATGGGTTCATAAGACCTAAAATTATAAAATTCCTAGAAGAACTTCCCTGATGGTTCAGTGGCTAAAACTCTTGTGTTCCCAGTTCACGGGGCCCGGGTCTGACCCCTGGTCAGGGAACCAGAGCCCACTCACAGCACCTAAGAGCTCAGGGGCCACAGCGAGGACGAGCCCGCCTGGAGCAAGGACGGCTGAAGACCGCTGGGGCTGCAGCTGAGACCTGGCACAGCCAAGCGAACACATATACATCAGTTCAACTCAGCTCAGTCGCTCAGTCGTGTCCAACTCTCTGCAACCCCATGAACCGCAGCACGCCAGGCCTCCCTATTCATCACCAACTCCTGGATTTCACTCAGACTCATCTAGTCGGTGATGCCATCCAGCCATCTCATCCTCGGTCGTCCCCTTCTCCTCCTGCCCCCAATCCCACCCCGCTCACCCTTCACTCACAGGAGCTCACCCCTTACATGCCCGCCCACTCACCCTGCATGCCAGCTGGGGGAGGGTGTGGTGGGACCCGAAATCCCTGTGTGCCCCCTCCAGGGCCCCCACCACCTTGTTGACCTGCTCCCGCCCCCTCTGCTCTCGTGTGCATCTTCCAGAGCATTCTCCCAGCACAGTCCAGGCCTAGAGCCTCTCCTGGACGCTGGAAATGCAAGCTTCCCAGACGCCTGGCTCAGAAATCCCGGGAAGGGGCCCTGACAGTCCGCACACCGATTGTAGGGGGGATCGGGAATGCCGGCACAGGTCTGCGGACCACGGGCCCGAACCAGGGGTCAGCAAACCAGGACTCAGCTGTTCCCCTAAATGAACATGACCAAGCCATCTCACCTGTACACTGATGTCCATTGAGGGGTGGGGAGAGTCTGGGAGAGCGCCGCGGCCCCTGGGAAGCTGGCCTTCCGGGGGCAGATGGCACCCACCTCTCGGTCGACCCCGGGGCAGGCGTCTGGTCCCGGCTCGGCCTCGCCTCTCTGAATGCCGGCTCTGCACCCCAGCACGTCCCTGCTCCCTGCTGAGCCCAGTGACTGGGGGAGCAGCTGCTGGCCACCAGGGACTCGCCCAGCAAGGAGGCTGCAGGCTCCAAGGCAGGGCCGGCAAGGCAAACTGGGCACCAGATGCTGGCTTTGCCTCGCCAGGGCGCTCTGAGCTGTGGCCGGCCAGGCCCCTGTTCATGGACAAAGGGCAGCCTGGAGGGAGGGCTCAGGACTGTGCAGAAAGGACCCGGGGCCCGGGCATGAGGCCAGCCTGAGTCCTGAGAGGGGGGCGTGTCCACCCTCAGGGCAGGCCACAGGAGATGTGGGGTGCAGGGTGCTCCGTCAGCCTTGCAGGGACAGGGGACTCCTCCCCTCGCGTGAGTTGGACCGGTTTCCTGCTTCTGCATCGCAGGGGACGAGGAGGCCCGCGGTGTGGGGGTGGGGGCCAGCCGGCCAGGGGGGCAGTCAGAACACACGCTCGTGTGCCCATCAGGGTGCTGGCTTTGTGCGGGCAGCTCGAGGTGCCCCCAGTCAATGAGAGTGCAACTTCCGAGATGGTGGGGTGCCGTGAGCATCACCGTGGGGACAGTGATACAGCTTGAAGGTCGAGAGAGGGTCCCCAGGATGCGACACAGAGCGCTCACGCCGTCGGAACCTCGGTTCAGACTGATGTCAACGCCGGGGCTCGCAGGCCTTCCATTTGTGAAAAATGCGCGCCTGCAAAGGGCAGCGAGGCAGGGTCCCCCTCCGGCCCCGCACGGGGCGGCCGTGAGCCGAGCGGCCAAGACGAGGGCTCCCCCGGCCCCTTGGCTCCAGGTCAGTGAGGTTCCCCGTGGTTTCCTCACCCTTCCATACTGACCTGCACATCCCGGGAGTACAGAGTTTCCCAGAGTTCTGTGGGCCACTTCAGCAAATTCAGTGACCCCGAGGAGAGGGTCGTGGACCCTTTGACCTACGGATGGTCAGAGCCCAGGTGACAACCTGGCCTTGCAAGTGGGGTCTGAGGTGCAGGTGGCTGGAGGGGTCCCCCCAGGTGTGCCTGCTGGGCTGGGGCCTGGGATCGCTTTTGGGGGAGAGGGGGAGCTTGAACTGGGTCAGGGACCCAAGAGAGGGCAGAGAAAGAGCAGATGGCTCTCACACACAACTACGCCACCTGCGTGACTGGGGGCTCCGGACAGAGCAGGACGCTGTCCCCCCTGCCCCGGGGGTCCGGCCCCTGCAGGTGTCTCCGCACGTGGAGGAGGCGTGGGGTGTAGCCTGGCCCTCAGAGGCCACCAGGCAGCTGGCTGGGGGCCGGGAGGCAGCGGGGGGTGGCCCTCTGGGGACGCCACCCTGCAGGGAGGTGGCCCAACCCTGTGAGACTGCGGCCGCCAGGACCCCAGGGCCTCGGGGCAGCGGGCACCGCTGTCCGGAGTCAGAGGGAGGTGCCCTCAAGCCTGTGTGAACTGGTCAACTGCACGCACACTGCCTCTGGAGGGAAGCTCAACCGTGGGGCCGGGGGAGGCGGCGGGGGGCGGGGAGGACAGTGCTTTTTCAGCAAAAGAAAAGAATACCCAAAGAGGACTGAGGGCCAAGGCCCTGCCGGTTGGAGGGGATGTGTGTCCTCTGGAGAGGAAGCTGGGGCAGCCTCACGGCGTCCTCTGCACTGCCCAGCAGGACAGCGGACCCTGTGGCTTGCTGTACCGGACGCTCACCAGGGAAAGCATCCCTCGCCCTGGAAGACAGCCCCACGCCCCGATCTCATCACGCTCGGAGGTCACACTTATGTGGGTCATTCGAAAACACTCCACCTGTAACCTTTCCAGAGGGAAACACAGATGGGGTTTCTTTGTGACTTGGGGTTAGACAAAGGTTTCCTAGGAAACTCAAAGGAACGAACCATAACATAAAAATCTTAAATTATAAAATAAACATCAAAATCCCAAGCTGCTGTTCATCTCAAGACACTATTTAAAAAAATGAATAGACCACATACAAAGAATAACTTAAAATGGGTTCATAAGACCTAAAATTATAAAATTCCTAGAAGAACTTCCCTGATGGTTCAGTGGCTAAAACTCTTGTGTTCCCAGTTCACGGGGCCCGGGTCTGACCCCTGGTCAGGGAACCAGAGCCCACTCACAGCACCTAAGAGCTCAGGGGCCACAGCGAGGACGAGCCCGCCTGGAGCAAGGACGGCTGAAGACCGCTGGGGCTGCAGCTGAGACCTGGCACAGCCAAGCGAACACATATACATCAGTTCAACTCAGCTCAGTCGCTCAGTCATGTCCAACTCTCTGCAACCCCATGAACCGCAGCACGCCAGGCCTCCCTATTCATCACCAACTCCTGGATTTCACTCAGACTCATCTAGTCGGTGATGCCATCCAGCCATCTCATCCTCGGTCGTCCCCTTCTCCTCCTGCCCCCAATCCCTCCCAGCATCAGAGTCTTTTCCAATGAGTCAACTCTTTGCATGAGGTGGCCAAAGTACTGGAGCTTCAGCTTTAGCATCATTCCTTCCAAAGGAATCCCAGGGCTGATCTCCTTCAGAATGGACTGGTTGGACATACTTTAAAAAAATCTCCTAGAAGAGAACACGAGAGGAAGCTTCATGACGCTGGACTTGTCAATGGTTTCTTGGACCTAACACCAAAGTACAGGCGACAAAAGAGAAAGCAGAAAAACAGGACAACATTCAGCTTAACTTCTGTGCCTCAGAGGAGACTGTCGACAGAGTGGAGAAGCACCCACGAAGACAGAGCGAATACTTGCAAACTGGGTATCTGATAAGGGGTTAATAGTCACACTATGCGGAAGACTCCTACAGCTCAACAAAAATCAAGTAACTCGATTACAAAACATGCCAAGGACTTCGATAGACATTTTCCCAGACTATCCACAAGCCACCTGAAACGATGCTCAACCTCACTAACCATTAGAGAAATGCAAACAAAACCACAGTGAAATGTCCCCCTCCCCCCAAAGGTGGGGGTGGGGGGACACCCTAGTGGCCCAGTAAGAGTCTGTCTTCCAGCACAGGGGACCCAGGTTCAATCCCTGATCGGGGAACTAAGATCGCCCCACAGGCCGCAACAACCTAGCCCAGGCTTGCTCTGGAGCCCACGGGCCACACTCCCCACAGCAAAAGGCTGGACACAGCCAAATTAAAACTAAAAACAGAAAACAACAAACATGAGACAGTAAAGAAGCTGGAAGCTTCGTGCGCGGCTGGGAGGACTTTAAAATGGGGCAGCCGCTACAGAAACCAGCGTGCAGGGCCCTCAGAAAATTAAAGCTTGAGCTGAAGCCATTTGGTGGGGTTTTGTGGGGCCCCTGGGTCAGGAAGATGCCCTGGAGGAGGGCATGGCCACCCACTCCAGCCTTCTTGCCTGGAGAATTCCAGGGATAGAGGAGCCTGGAGGGCTGCAGTCCATGGGGTCGCGAAGAGTCGGACGCGTGCAGAAGGCTCCAGTCCTCTCTGTCTCAGCGTATGGAAAATTCATCAAGAGGCAAAGCGGTAGACAAGACGTGATTTGTCAGAATAGGATGCTTGTGAGGCTGACAAGCAGGCGGCCAAGGGGATGCTGTGCTCGGAGAACCTAGCAGGTACAGGTTTATAATCAGAGGGAATGTGGGGAGGGAGAAAAGTCTGCTTTCTTCCTCATTATTGAGGAGACGTCACGCTTGCATCATCAGCTCTTCCTCCAGCTGGGCAGAGGAGCTTTCCCGTCCTTACATGGCCAAGTTAGGGCGACAAAGTATTGTTTTCATATATGCAGAGAGCGTGTCCTGCCTCACTGAGCTCATGGGCAGGATGTGCGTCTCACGCCGCCATGGTTTTATTGTCTGGGGGCATGTCCCGTCCTTCTGGGGAACGGTTTTGTTGCTAAGCCAGCCTGCTCGGTTTCGTGGCTAAGCACACCTGCCTTCTTGAGTAATCATTGACTTACGGGGTCCCCCGTAGTTTTCCTGGTTTCAGTCTCCTTGTGGGATTAACTATTTAATCACCTACATCGTCGCTTTACGCTGTCCGTATCAGAACTGCCGTTATGATCCATCAATCCCACTTCTGGGCATTCGTCCAGAAGAATTTAAAGCGGTGTCTTAAGGACGTCCTCGCACACCCATGCCCAGAGCGGCACTAGCCGCAACAGCCAAGAGGCGAGAGATGAGTGGGCAAGCTTAAGGACCATGCACACAGCGGGCTGTTATCCAGCCTTCAGAAAGTAAGTTCTGGCAGAGGCTACGACACAGATCAACCTTGAGAAGGTTATGCTAACGGAACAGGCCAGGCGCAGAAAGACAGACTGCGCAGAGCCTACCCATGAAGGTGTTTAAAGAGGCCAGGCTTAGAGACAGGAAGCAGCGTGGCAGGTGGCAGGGGCCGCAGGAAGGCGGTGTTGCATCAGATTTGCAAGATGAAAACATCCTAAAGATCTGCTTCACGACCAGGCCAGTAAAATTCACGTTTTTAAATGGTTCAGATGGCGATGTGTTTGTGTTTTTACCGCAATCCAGTGAATAGGCAAGGCTACACTAAGATAAAATTTTCACGAAACGTATACCTGGCAAAGCACTTATGCCCTAAACAAAGAACTGCTACGACTCAGTGAGAGAAATACACAGAGCCCCCGAGACGGGGCCTAAGACTCCAGCAAACACTTCCCAGAAGGAGACATGGGTCAAGTGTCATACAAAGAATGACTAATGAAAGCAGGCGCACAGAAGCCTAAAGCTACAGGAAATGGACTTCACCAGCATCCAGTGGCTAAGGCTCCGCGCTCCCAGTGCAGGGCCCCAGGCTTGATTGCTGGCCAGGGAGCTGGATCCCACATGCCGCCACTGAGTCTGCATGCCACGACCAAAAGCCTTGCTCCCTGTAAATAAGGCCCCTCGTTTATTAAGCCAAATAAATGAGCGAACTTCTTTTAAAGACTGTAGGAAGAGAAGGTCAAAGTAGCCAGCACTTTGAAAAATTCGGCCGTTCCTTATAAGGTTTAACCACTATCTGCTCAGTAATCCCACCACCTCAGTTCAGTTCAGTCGCTCAGTCGTGTCCGACTCTTTGCAACACCACGGAGTGCAGCACGCCAGGCCTCCCTGTCCATTACCAAGTCCCCAAGTTTACCCAACCTCACGTCCACGGAGTCGGTGATGCCATCCAACCATCTCATCTTCTGTCGTCCCCATCTCCTCCTGCCCCCAATCAAAGAATGCTCAAATCCCACCTCTGCTAGGTATTTATCCTGTTTATCTAAGGGACAAGAAATCACGTATCTATAAAGACTTGTTCACAGCAGCTTTCTTCGGCCCAAAGTGAAAGCAACCCACATCAGTAGGAGAACGGATGAATAAATTGGTCGTTCTTATACAATGGATAATAAGAGAACAAATCATTCATTTATACAACAACATGAATGAAGCTCAAAAAATGATATGCAAAAAGTAGCCTGACCAGAGGAGAGCGTGCTGTAGGATTCCATTTATATGACCTTCTACAACAGTCAGAAGTAACCTACAGTGCAAAAAACCTAATATACAGCGAAAGAGACCGGAAGGGTGCTTGCTCTGTGGGGAAGCTTCGGTGCTGATGGGAACAGCCCGCTCTCTTGGGCAGGGCGTGGCTGCGCGTGATCATCAGCTCCGTAGGGACTGTCACTCACGCCCGTGTGTCCCGTGTGTGTAAGTGCGAGTGCTAGAGTTAGCCCCTTAGTCGTGTCTGACTTGCTGCGACCCCATGGACTGCGGCCCTCCAGGCTCCTCTGCCCGTGGGATTCTCCAGGCAAGAATACTGGAGTGGGTAGCCATCCCCTTCCCCAGGGGATCTCCCCGATCCGGGAACGAAACCCAGGTCTCCTGCACAGCAGGCAGATTCTTTACCATCTGAACCACCGGGGAAGCCCATGTGTAAACTATCAAACATTTTTTAAAAAAAGGAAAAAACAATAACCTCTGATTTGGAGCTCTATATGAAAAAAGGAGGGGACAGTTTACCTTTTTAAGTGCTTTATTTAGATGTGCTGGGCCTCAGTCGAGTAGCATGTGGCATCTAGCTCCCTGACTGGGGACTGAACCCAGGTCACCTGTGTTGGGCACTCAGCCTTAGCCCCTGGACCACCAGGGAAGTTCTCGAGGAAACACTTTTAAAAGACCTGGTAACATCTTTTCACTTTATCCTCTTCCCCAATGAGGTTATTTTGTCATAACTATAAACAACCAATAATATACAAACAACAAACTTATATAACTCTCCAAATTGTTTATAAAAATGCTTCCACAAACTTGGAAGAATTTCTGCTTTCTTGTCATAATTGCTCATCAATATTTCCTTTTTTTTTTTTTTTCATTTATGAGGTGTTCCCTCCCATTACCAGGTTGCAAGCCAAAATTTAGAAAAGCCTTGTCTACAGACCATGAAATTAAAAGATGCTTACTCCTTGGAAGGAAAGTTATGACCCACCTAGATAGCATATGAAAAAGCGGAGATAGTACTTTGCCAACAAAGGTTCGTCTAGTCAAGACTATGGTTTTTCCTGTGGTTGTGTGTGGATGTGAGAGTTGGACCATAAAGAAGGCTGAGCGTCGAAGAACTGATGCTTTTGAACTGTGGTGTTGGAGAAGAGTCTTGAGAGTCCCTTGGACGGCAAGGAGGTCCAACCAGTCCATCCTAAAGGAGATCAGTCCTGGGTGTTCATTGGAAGGACTGATGCTAAAGCTGAAATGTCAATGCTTTGGCCACCTCATGCGAAGAGTTGACTCATTGGAAAAGACCCTGATGCTGGGAGGGATTGGGGGCAGGAGGGGAAGGGGATGACAGAGGATGGGATGGCTGGATGGCATCACGGACTCGATGGATGTGAGTCTGAGTGAACTCCAGGAGTTGGTGATGGACAGGGAGGCCTGGCGTGCTGCAATTCATGGGGTCGCAAAGAGTCGGACACGACTGAGCAACTGAACTGAACTGAACTGTCTACAGACCGACAGCGGCTGAAACAAAACCTGCAGTTCTGAGGGAGAGTCGCTAGATGGCAGTGCTGCTGCTCTGATNGCCTGGCGTGCTGCAATTCATGGGGTCGCAAAGAGTCGGACACGACTGAGCAACTGAACTGAACTGAACTGTCTACAGACCGACAGCGGCTGAAACAAAACCTGCAGTTCTGAGGGAGAGTCGCTAGATGGCAGTGCTGCTGCTCTGATGGCTCTCAATTTAGGAGGAAAACACGTCCCCCTCCCCTGAATAGGGTTGTTGAAATCCAAGTATAAGTAGCACATTATGAAATGCAATTTAAGCAAGAAAATATTATGTAAGAGATAATGTGCCTCTAATTACAGGTCTTCAAAAGCGCAGCCTAATTTAAGATTCCTCTAAAATCTTTGCCTGTCATCTTTCAACATTATAGTACTTCTCTGAGGTTATAATGGCACATTTTTCTCTCTTGCTTAAAAAAAAAAATCTTTTCAAGTTAATTTTCTAAGGCCATTGTTCCAGTTCAAAAGCAAATCCAGGGATTAATCCAGAACATGCCAGGAAACAGAGCAGAGTTTTCTGCAGCGCTTTCTCACGTGGTGGTTAATCGCTCTCCCAGCCGCTCTGCTCTGGTTTCCAGGGAGTCCCAACTTGCGGTTGGGGGCCGGGTCAGATCCCCGCTTGTGTTCCTTAACATTCCGGAAACCGCAAGGTGTGGAGGGAAGATGCTCAGGAGACGTTTAGTCACTTGAATTCTGTGATTTGGATACTGTCTGTGCTTCTAAAAGGAAGCCTGGGCTTTTCAGAGTGGGAAGCAGTGGTCAACTGTCACTTTGAATTCAGACAAGTCAGAATGCATAGCCTACATCAGTTTGGCTTGGTCTCTTCTTGTGGTTTTTAACACTCCTCCTACCAGATCAGTTCAGTCACTCAGTCGTGTCCGACTCTGTGACCCCATGGACTGCAGTACGCCAGGCTTCCCTGTCCATCATCAACTCCTGTAGCTTGTTCAAACTCACGTCCATCGAGTCGGGGATGCCATCCAACCGTCTCATCCTCTATCAGCCCCTTCTCCTCCCGCCTTCAATCTTTCCCAGCATCAGCATCTTTTCCAATGAGTCAGCTCTTCGTATCAGGTGGCCAAAGTACTGGAGTTTCAGCTTCAGCATCAGTC
>SJYX01004301.1:727209-787117 GCA_006410675.1 Oreotragus oreotragus | reverse complement strand
GGATGTTGGCAATTTGATCTCTGGTTCCTCTGCCTTTTCTAAAACCAGCTTGAACATCAGGGAGTTCACGGTTCACGTATTGCTGAAGCCTGGCTTGGAGAATTTTGAGCATTACTTTACTAGCGTGTGAGAGGAGTGCAGTTGTGCAGTAGTTTGAGCATTCTTTTGCACTGCCTTTCTTTGGAATTGGAATGAAAACTACTGGACATTTATCCTGTTACTGTGTGTACTTTTAGACCCTTTAATATTCTAATATACCTTATGAATCTCCAAGATAATAACATATACAGTTATCCCTTACTATTCTCCAGGAGATTGATTCCAGGACCAACAGGGATATAAAAGCTGTGACTAGTCAAGTCCCTTATGTAAAATGGCATAGTATTTGCATATTACCTATGCAAATCCTCCCACATATTCTAAATCATCTCTAAACTACTTATCATATCTAATAGAATGTGAGTACTGTGTAAATCATTGTAAATACTATATAAATCTTATGTGAATAGTTGCCAGCATGCAGCAAACTCAAATTTTGCTTTCTGGAATTTTCTGAAATGTTCCCCCCCACCAAATATTTTCCATCCGAGGTTGGTTGAATCTGTGGTTGTGGAACCTGTGGTTACAGATGGTTAGGTGAAAGTGAGTGAGTGAAGTCGCTCAGTCGTGTCCGACTCTTTGTGACCCCATGAACTGAAGCCCACCAGGCTCCTCCGTCCTTGGGATTCTCCAGGCAAGAATACTGGAGTGGGTTGCCATTTCCTTCTCCAGGGGAACTTCCCGACCCAGGGATCGAACCCAGGTCTCCCACATTGCAGGCAGACGCTTTAACCTCTGAGCCACCAGGGAAGCCTGTTTATTATTTTCATTTCTTTGACAATTTAACTGCAGAATTTGTAATGCATCTCTTGTAACAGGGGCACTGATTTGGGAAATATTCTGTGTGCTTGCCCTATCCAAGACCACTGCAATGAATTGTTTTGCTTCTTCTAAATAGAAATTGCATTGGGTTGCTAGTACAGAGCCCTGGCATAACAGGGCCTAAAGAAGATTGGGATTTTTTTTTTTCTGTAACATAAAATCTTGGCATAGCACTCCAGAGCTGCTGGATAACTGTTTCAAGAAATGGCAATGAACCCAGACATCTTTTTTTCCTCCTCTACCTCCTTATAACATGGCTTTCATCCTCACGATGCCCTCTTGGTGACAAAATGGCTGCTAGCATTCTATTAAAAATGTTGTCGTTAGACAACATTAAAAATTTTGTAGTTAGACAAAATATGGAAGAAATGGAGCAAATGGCAAAAATAACATGGCAATGAACCCAGACATCTTTTTTTTCTCCTCTACCTCCTTATAACATGGCTTTCATCCTCACGATGCCCTCTTGGTGACAAAATGGCTGCTAGCATTCTATTAAAAATGTTGTCGTTAGACAACATTAAAAATTTTGTAGTTAGACAAAATATGGAAGAAATGGAGCAAATGGCAAAAATAACAAAAGATGAGTTTGCCTGCCAGCGGAGTCAGATCTTTTCAAAAACCTTTCTTGAATTCCTTACCCAGTGCTGTACATCACAGGATGCTGGGAATTGTTTTTTGCTGAGCACTTGGCTGTCCCCAACCTGACAACTGAAGAGAGTAGATATTGGGGATTCAATTATTGTTTTCTTAAGATTTCCAGACACCTGATCTCCATTTATTTCCAGCTTAATGGAATTTGGTTGTAGTAGATATGGATAAATTATAGGTCCTATGCTAGGTTTTGGGGTGACTACTGGACTTGCTTTTACTGACTTATCACTTGATAGCTAACACATCTGTTATGCTAATTAAAGTGCCCTGACCTAGAAAATAATTAAAAACTGGATTTATTGTCTGTGGAGGCTAGTTCACAGAGATTGTTTAGTATTTTATACTTTGTGTGGTTTGATACTTAGTTCCTTGTAATAAATATGAATCATTCACACAATTTTTATTATTTAACCTACCATTGAAATATTAAACTGAGTTAGTGATAACCTTTAACAGGACAAAATTAATATATTTATGTTCATTCTTAAATGTTTAGCTTTTGTGAAAACTAAATCTAGGCTGTGTCATAATTTGCTGTTCACATTCAAACAAGTTTGGAAGCATAGTCTAGTAGAAAGAGCACAGATTTTAAATTTTGGTAGTCCTTGGTATGTATTTTAGATCTTTTAGTAATTAGAGTCATTTTGGATAAGTGATTTATCCAATCTGTTTGATCTATAAAATGGAAATAACATCTACCTCAGGAAGTTCCATGAGCTTTATTCCTGAGTCATTACATACATAAATTGGTTGGGCACAGCCCGTTGATTCAGTTAATAAGAATTCTTTACCTTTCACCACCCTTTTCATCCATATATATTGGACAAAATAGCAGACTAAGAAATATGATTCATTATACTGAGAAAAAAGCATGGCTTGTCTCTTTAGCCATGCAGATTTAGCCTCAGATGTATGTTTTGATTAGGTCATTGACTATGCTTTGGTTATCAGATGTATTCCAAGTAAGATCTTTTTAGACATACTAACTACACATTGGTCACTTTAAAGCTAAAATGATTGACATCTTAAGAGAAATAAAATGGGCAAACCTGCCATGTCCCCTTGAGTATGTGAAAACTATGGAAACTGGTGGAAAAAATACCCATAGAATTATTTGACGATAGTTAGAATAGCAGCAATTTAAAATGTTTTACAAGTAATATAAATTTTTGTTGTAATGGTCTTTTGTTTCTTAACTAATTATACAGCTGTAAGGCATTTGACTGACTACTCTCTGTTTGGAATTATTTTTGGTATATTGAGGAATGGGCTTCCCTAGGGGCTTAGTGGTAAATAATCTCCCTGCCAGTGCAGGAGACACAGGTTTGATCCCTGGATTAGAAAGAACCCCTGGAGAAGAAAGTGGCAATCCACTTCAGTATTCTTGCCTGGGAAATACCATGGACAGAGGAGCTTGGTGGGCTACAGTCTCAAAAGAGTTAGCCACGACTTAGCAACTTAAACAACAACAGCATTGAGAAATACTAAAAAAGGAAAGGAAAATGGTTCCTACCAAAAAAATTAAAATCTAGGTTTAAAAAAAAAGCAGATAATAAAGATAGGAAACCATTATATTACAAACAATCAATACAGTACAAGTTTTAAGAAAGTGTGACTCAGTCAAAGGATTCACTCAAAGGATTGATCTGTCTTGGAGACATTATTATTATCTGGGAGCAAGCATGGTGTATCATTTGTTGTTGTTAAGTTGCTAAGTCATGTCCGACTCTTGTGACCACATGAACTGTAGCCCACCAGGCTCCTCTGTCCATGGGATTCTCCAGGCAAGAATACTGGAGTGAATTGCCTTTTCCTCTTTCAAGGGATCTTCCTGACCTACTCATTAGATAATTTTAATAGTGAAAATCATTTGTAACTTTTAGTTTAAGGTTAGAAGTAATGATCTTATTAATGTGTGATCATTAAGACTAGTTTATGACCCACTCTCCATTACATTCTTAGTGCATTTAAAAATTGTCCTTTGGTTTGGTTGACAGCTGTGTTTACAGAGCCCCAAACTCTTGGTGACTGCTAACAAAGTTTCTTTTCTTCTCCTTTGAATTGACTCTTTCAGTAAGCTTGCATGCCTTGTATGTGGTGCTGTAGAAGGGAGATAAGATAACTCCAAAATTTCTAAATTATAGTTTATCATACAGTTTTAAAATTCATTTGCAATATAAATTGATTGACATTTGCTTTATTTGGATAAGTGAAATTTATATTCTGAAGTTCTTTGAAACATAAAATCTCTATTCACTCTTTCCCTTAACTGTTTTCACAGCTTTTTTTTTTTTCTACTTAAGAATTTCATAGCATTCTCATGCAAATAGTTAGATGATCGTATAGTTTTTCACTCAGTGAAAAGTTTTGTTGCTCCACAAGCTTTAATTATGGTAGCAGGTAAAGTGTGTTTTATTATTTTTAGGTATCTTATTTTTCAGAGTAGGCAAAACATGCGTATTGAACAAGATTGAAAAGTACAAACATTAAAAAGTCCTGTCTCCAGGTCCCCTCTTGGGGTGCTTTGCTGTAACCTTCATTTTCAGTAATGTCATCAGAGCCAGGAAGAAACATGAATGATATACCAAACTAATGGTTTAGTTTTCCTTAACGGGAAGCTTTACATGTACCCTCTTAGTATGCTAAAAAGTTCTGTGCTTTTGAAAATAATTTATAGAAAGTCTTCCTTTTTTATATATTTAATGGTTCACTTTTATTTTTTTATTTCCTCCCTGCCCCCAATTACCTCATTAGTCAAACATGTCTCACATTTTTGACCTGTTCATCTCCATTCTTTTGTTACCAGTTAGAAATCTGTTAGTAGTAAAAGCAAAGTTGAATGTTTTACCATTAATATACTGTTTTGTTTGTTAAGTTGGACAATTTCTTTTAACTGAGGTTGATAAATATTTGGTACAGCTGAAGTTGGATTGTTTTGCAGTTGAAGGGCAACTTAAATGTATTTCGGTTCTTTTATGGAGCATTGAGTTATAACAAAGAAACCCTAGTATATAATATGAAATGTTTGGGGTATAGAAACTCACTTACTCGTCTGGTTTTCTTGGTTAATGCCTGAAAACTGAAGACTATATATGGACTGTATATGGACTCTTACTTTATACCCAAAGTTTATTACCTGCTTAGAGTGTATTGGCAGAAAAAGTAAGAGCATACTTTTCTGATAACATTGTTATAGCTCTTTGTAATTATGCTGTCTTTTATGTGTACCTTTTGAAACATAGGCAAAAGATAGGGTAGATTGTAGTTTCTAAATGCAAGCTGTATCTGAATTATCTTATGAATTGGTTAAACATTTTGGGATGCTTCCTAGACCCACAGGAATTTATGGTTTTAAAACGTACTCCACATACAGCTTTCTAAAATTGGTAGAAAATAAATATGCTTTTTATTGTATCTTTTTAGGAATCCTATCTTCCCCCTTTTTTTTTTAAAAAAGCATTTTCACCATGCTTTTATACATTTGTCTTATAAGTTAAAAAATATAAGATAATTTGTTAGGGTAACGTTATACATACCCTTCAGTAGGTATCACTAGCCTCCATACCTGTAGGGACAAAAAAGGTCAAAGATAGTTGAGGGGGAGAGGAAGACAATAATGAATGATAGATGTTGTGATGAACGAAAGGGCTCAGACTGTAGCTAATGTGGACATCTGCTCCCCACCTGGAGTCCTGCCCCATCTCCTTTTCTCCCAAGGTTTTTATATGACATTTCTCTAATTTGTGAAATTTTCCAATTTATAAATACTGGCACAGTTTCACACTTTGGAAAATATGGTCTGGGCCATTGCTCTCCAGGCGAAACCCAAGTCTGCAGGCCAAATAAAGCCCATGGGCCACAATATGCCACCCGTGCCCTAGATTCTTTTAACTACCTTACACTTGTATGAACTTGCCATATTTTGTTTTGACATTAAGGGATAATAATGACAATGCTTCCAGCTGTCTGCCTTAATACTTCACTTTAGCATATTTGTTGTATAAACACTGGATTTTTGCATAAGAAGAAAGGAAAGAATAAGACTGTTTTCTAAAATGTGTCAAGGACGATGTCTATGTAAATGTATCAGAGACCTGGTTCCATGATGTTTCTTAGAAAAATTTAGTTCTCAATCCCTTTCTTTCTCAAAGTCTGTCTGTCTTCCTTTTGCCTGCCTGCACATCCAGTATCTTCATGCTCTTCCCATGAATGTTCTTTTCATTTGCAAGAATTATGAAAGAAATCCTTCGTATAGAAACTCTGCAGAATGAAAATCATTCTCTGACTGACTTAAGCTGCACAAACTTCTAGACATTCTTCACTATAGCATTAAAATTCCATAGCCTTAGTACTGTTTCTTTCAGATGTGCTTTTTAAACAGAAGAATGACTGCCTTTAAGGCAAGCAGTGAAAAGACTCACACAGAGGCAATCTAAGGGGGCAAGCTCGTAACCATGAAAGATTTGACCCCAAGCCATCAAGAGGGATGGTTGAACTGAGATGCCGTTTACAGTGGCTCAGTACAGAGAAACAAGCATAATAAAGCAGCAAGACTTCCGCTTCTAGCCAAGATGCAGTAATAGGGACAAGATTCTGTCCACACCAGCTAAAAAATGAAGAAAATGTTGGAAACAACTATTTTTAAGCCACTGGACATCAGGCAGTGAAAGACAGTGATATCCACGAGAGAGAGAACTAAGGTGAAACTTCGGATTGCTCAGGTTGAGAGTTTCAAGGCTGTGATGCAGGGTGGGAAACCAGGTGGAAAATGGTGTACACCCTGAATTCAGCGCTTACTGCTGAAAATCTGGGGAGACTAAGGCAACCAGAGTTAACAGGACAGTGTAGTAAGGTGAGAACAGAGCAGAGAGAACCCCAGAAGGGTTCCTACAGAGGGCCCTGCAGAGGGGCCTCTTTGAGTGTTCAGCTGAGTACTCTAAACACATGCATGTGAGGAGACTGACGGACTGTAGAGGAACCACACAGAAGGAAGAAAAGGAAGAGTACTTGTGGATGCTGGCAGGGCTGGGAATAGTGCCTGTTCCCACAAACCAGACTGGAAGACCTCAGGGTTCATAGGGTGTTAGATAGCGTACACAGAAGAACGCGCCCCACCAAACGAGCCCTAGACCTGCATTGCTCTGGGCCAGACTAACACATCTTAAAAGTTAGACCTGAAAGGATCAGAGTTACAAGTTTTCAAGTAATTTAACTTCATCCCTAAACAAGACTCAAGAATATGTATAAATACATTCAGTATCCAACAAGATGAAATTCACAATATTTGGCATTCAATCAAAAATTTCCAGGCTTGTAAAGAAACAGGAAAACATGACCTATAATGACAAAGTAAATAGATTAGACTGCACACAGAGGTTAGAATTGACACAGAGGTTAGAATAGAAGAAAAGTACATTAAAATAGTTTTTATAACTGTATTCCAGTTGGGCAAAAGTTAGTAGGAACACACTGAACTTCTCAATATGAAAACTAGAATGTCTGAGATGAAAAATACAGGGATGGGATTAATGGCAAATTAAACATTACCAACCTAGATAGCATATTGAAAAGCAGAGACATTACTTTGCCAACAAAGGTCCGTCTAGTCAAGGCTATGGTTTTTCCAGTGCTCATGTATGGATGTGAGAGTTGGACTGTAAAGAAGGCTGAGTGCTGAAGAATTGATGCTTTTGAACTGTGGTGTCGGAGAAGACTCTTGAGAGTCCCTTGGACTGCAAGGAGATCCCACCAGTCCATTCTAAAGGAGATCAGCCCTGGGTGTTCTTTGGAAGGAATGATGCTAAAGCTGAAACTCCAGTACTTTGGCCACCTGATGCGAAGAGTTGACTCATTGGAAAAGACTCTGATGCTGGGAGGGATTGGGAGCAGGAGGAGAAGGGGACGACAGAGGATGAGATGGCTGGATGGCATCACTGACTCGATGATGGACGTGAGTCTGAGTGAACTCCAGGAGTTGATGATGGACAGGGAGGCCTGGCGTGCTGCGATTCATGGGGTTGCAAAGAGTTGAACATGGCTGAGCGACTGAACTGAACTGAAACATTACAGAAGAAAAGATAAGTAAACTTGGAGACATACCAGTATAAAAATCATTCAAAGTGAAACACAAAAAGGAAAATAGCTTTTAAATTAACAGAGCATCAGTTGTGAGATAACTTGAGGTGGACTAACATACATGAAATATGAGTCCCTAAAGGAGAGAAGGCCATGATGGAAAAGACACTTGAGTAAATTATGGCTGAAACTTCCAAATTTGATGAAAGCTATACACATGCAGGTTCAGAATCTTAATGAACCCCAAGCATAAGGAACATGAAGAAAATTGCACCAAGGCACATCATATTCAAACTGTACAAAACATGAGAAAGAGGCAGTCTTAAAAGCAGCCAGAGAAAGAAAGAGGAATAAGGTTAAGTGTGACAATATATTTCTTGTTAGAGACAATACAGACAGCAAGACAGTTGTAGCAATATCTTTAAAGTATCGAAAGAAACTGTCCACCTAGAATTCTCTACTCAATGAAAATCTTTGAAAATTGAAGTTAAATAAAGACTTTTTTCCGAGATAAAATAGCGGAAAGAATTCATCACCAGCAGATCAAAGAATGAAGTTCCCCAGGCAGAGGGCAAATGATACCAAATGGATAGAAAATAAAATACTAACGACACTGGCAAACATATATGATATTTTTCCTGTTACTTAAATATGTTTTAAAGGTAATCTATAAAAGGCTGAGAAAGGTAGATTCATAGGCCCATTCTATATAAGAATCCCCAAATGCAAAAATGAAATAATAATGGCTAACATATTTTGGCCAGTTACTATGGGCAAGAAGTTTTATATCATTTTTCATTTAATCCATCTGACAGTCCTTTAATTAAGTACCATTGTTGTTACCTTGAGGAAAGTAGGTTGTTAGGAGGCTGAAATAACTTGTCCAGGATCACACAACTGTTAAGTGAATGAGCAGGAACTTAAATTCATTCTGTCTCTAAAGCCTAGATACTTCACCATTTTCCTACACTGCCTTCCCAGGGAGGGAGCAAAGAGTATAGAACATGTGATCACAGGTCAAAGAGGATGAGGAAGGAGTCAAGGAGGAAGGAATAAAGAGGCGGCAGACAGTTTGGCAGATTTCATCAATTCCTTATGTACGTATCACCAATTATTTCTAGTTAGATGGTCAAGGCTACCGAAGGTGGCACTTTTCTTAAATTTCATGTGTTGATTCATGTGGCTGCATCAGGTCTTGGTTGCAGCAGGCAGGCTCTTCATTGTGACCCGCAGGCTTCTCTCCAGCTGTGGCAGGAAGGCTCAGTAGTTGTGATGCTGGACTAGTTGCTCCACAGCATGTAGGATCTTAGTTCCCTGGGCAGGGATTGAACCTGGGTCCCCTGCACTGACAGGTGAATTCTTAACCACTGGACCACCAAGGAAGCCCTAAGGTGGCATTTTTAACTCTAATATTTTTTTTAATGTAAAATTTACACAGATATGGGAGCCAGTGAGTTCAGATGTCTTGTTTTTAGCTTCACATAGTTCAGAATGTTGGAGAAGGCAATGGCACCCCACTCCAGTACTCTTGCCTGGCAAATCCCATGGACAGGGGAGCCTGGTGGGCTGCAGTCCTTGGGGTCGGTAAGAGTTGGACACGATTGAGCAACTTCCCTTTCACTTTTCACTTTCATGCATTGGAGACGGAAATGGCAACCCACTCCAGTGTTCTTCCCTGGAGAATCCCAGGGACAGGGGAGCCTGGTGGGCTGCCGTCTATGGGGTCGCACAGAGTCGGACACGACTGAAGCGACTTAGCAGCAGCAGCAGTTCAGAATGTGCCCTCTGGAGTTACGGAAGGGAGGTGATGAACCTCTCTGTCCAGGCAGCCAGCTCTTGCATCACTTCAAGATGCTCTCACCAGTTGGCTGGGCTACAAGCCCAAGTTATTTAAATACATTTTCTCTTTCAGTTTTAAATAACAGTTGTAGTGTTTTAACACTTTACTTGCAAGGTCAGCTAGCCAGAAGAAAAACTAATTTGACTTGTGCTAGTAATAACAGTGATTAAGGTCACAGGGGAATGGTTTAAAAATACCTATGGATAAAGATTGGTACTTTTTAATGTGCTTTTATTATGTGTAGTAAACTTTTTTAAGAGATAATTTATTTTAAACAAAATAACAGTGTAGTATGGAGGAAGTAGTATGGAGTATGGCTGTAGTATGGAGGTTGTAGTCTGAGATTTCCCTGGTGGCTCAGACAGTAAGGAATCTACCTGCTATGTGGAAGACCTCGGTTCGATCCCTGGGTTGGGATGATCCCCTGGAGAAGGGAATGGCTATCCATTCCAGTATTCTTGCCTGGAGAATTCCATGAACAGAGGAGCGTAGCCAGCTGCAGTCCATGGGGTCTCAAAGAGTTGGACATGACTGAGCAACTAACATTTTCACTTTTTTCACCATGGAAGTTAAACACATGTAAAAGTAGAATGCGTGGCTTTGGCCCACAGGGTGAGAGTGGGACAATGAAAGACAGCTGACCCTTGAATAACACAAGTTTAAGCTGCATGGGTCTACTTATATGCAGATTTTTTCCAGCAGTGTTATAGCTCTGTGTGATCTGTGGTTGGTTGAGTCCGTGGATATGGGGGAACCACATATATGAAGGGTTGACTGTAAGTTATACACTGATTTTCAACTGCATAGAAGATCAAAACCCCTAACCCCTGTGTTGTTTGAGGGTCTGTATACATTGTGGCTTCTTATGAAATGGTATAATATCATGTGAAGATAGACTGGGATAAGTCAAAGATGTGTACTATAAACTGTATAGCAGAGATTAAAATAACAAAAAGTTATAGCTAAAAGCTAACAAAAGAGATAAAATGGAATCATGAAAACTGTTGTTAATCCAAAGGCAAGAAAAGAAAAAAAGGTGAGAGGGAAAACAGTCAGGACAAATTTTTAAAAAATAGCAAAACAATAAATCCAACTATATTAATAATCACATTGAATGTAAATAGTTAAAACACCCCAGTTAAAAGGCAGAGCTTGTCACATTGCTACAATCTGGTCTTGATTTTTAAATCCAATCTTAACTGATTAAAGAATGGGAATTCCTTGAGGGGTCAGTGGTTAGGACTTGGCACATTGGCTGCTGTGGCCTGGGTTCAGTCCCTAGTCAGGGAACTAAGATCCTGTAAGTTGTGCAGTGTAGCAAAAAAAAAAAAAAAAAGTAAAAGGATGGAAAAGATATACCATGTTAATACTGATTAAAAGAAAATTGGCTATATTAGTATCAGAGAACATCTCAGGACAAAGAATCTTACCAGGTTGAAAAAAATACCATTTCATAATGACAACAGAATCCATTCATTAAGAAAATATAACAATTCTAAACATTTATGCACCTAATAACAGAGCTTCCAAATACTCAAAGCAAAAACAGAACAAGTGAAAATTGACAAACCCAAAATGTAGCTACGGATCAATATGTCTCTTTCAGGAGCTGACAAAATAAGTACACATGTCCCTTGGAGATATTGTGGACCCAGTTTCAGAGCACCACAATAAAGTGAGCCACACAATTTTTTTGGTTTTCCAGTACTTACAAGAGTTATGTTTACACTAACTGTAGTCTACTAAGAGCAATAGTATTATGTCTTTAAAAACAGTATACTTATCTTAATTAAAAAATAATGAACTTGCTTGATACGGGATTGCCAAAAACTTTCAGTTTGTAAAAATTCAAAATCTGAAGTGTAATAAATAAAGCAAGGCTCAATAAAGTGAGGTATGCCTGTAGAAAATCAGTAAGATACAGAAGACTTTCACAACATAATCAACTAACTTAACATTTATAGAGCACACCACCCAACAACAGGAGAGCCAACACATTCTTTTCTAGTGCACATAGAATAATCACCAAGATAGTTCATATTCTGGGTCACAAAACAAGTTTTAATGCATTTAAATTTTTTCAAATCATAAAATGTCTGGGAAATTCTCAAGAAGTTGAAAACTAACACACTTCTAGATAATCCATGGCTCAAAGAGGAAATGAGAAAGTATAATATGTGGGATAAAAATGATGACACAGTATGTAAAAATGCATGGCATGTAAGCTCCTAAAGCAAAGCTTGGGGGAAATTTTATAGCATTAAATACCAACCACAGAAAAGAAAATATGTCTCAGACCAGGTTTCTCATAGAAAAAGAAGCAAAGTCGTAAATAGTAGTACACTAAGTAGAAGAAAGGGAAGTATGAGGGTCAGAGGAAAAATCAAACAAAACAGAAAGGAAAAAAAGGATTGCAAATCAGTGAAACTTAAAGTTGGTTCTTCGAAAAAAAAAAACAAGTAAATGTACAAACTTCTAGCCAGACTGATCAGGAAAAAGAGAAGATACTAACTACTGATGTAAGGAATGAGAGAGGTGACATTGCAACAGATTCTGCACTTAATGAAAGAATAATACATAAATATTATTGATGATTTTATGCCAGAAAATTCAACAACTTAAAAGGGACAATGAAATCTATTGAAATATAGGCCCTGTCAAACCTTACTATTGGATTGGCCCAGAAGTTCTTTCAGGTAAAAAAAAAAAAAAATGACCATGATGCATTTCTTTTGTGCTTTCCTGGAGAAATTAAAATTTAAAACCTCCCAAGAGTAATGTCTTCAGATAACTCTATTTTACTTTTACCTAAGCAGTTCTTTAGAAAGCTTGGAATAGTACTTACGTAGATTCTTTCCCTTACAAATTATGATTTATTTAACAATGCTAAACATAAGGTGGGGCTTTCCCAGGTGGCTCAGTAGGTAAAGAATCCACCTTCAGTGCAGGAGACGCTGGTTCAATCCCTGGCTTGGGAAGATCCCCTGGAGGAGGAAATGGTAACCCACTCCAGTATCTTGCCTGGTGAATCCCGTGGACAGAGGAGCCTGGCTGGCTACAGTCCACGGGGTCACAAAGAGTCAGACACGACTGAAGTGGCTGAGCACACACGCAAACATAAGGTAGAAGGTTCAAAGTTTTGTTCAGTGGCTCAATCATGCATTTTATAAGGTTCATGGGGTGGTTTTGTTTTTTCAACCTGCTGTTCGTCTGAATATTATCTCGAATCCTTAAGGCTTATACTCCAGTATTTACCATAAATATAGCTACCACAATTCCAGATATTGCCTGTAGATACTGGCTGATGTGTTGGGGTTCCCACGATCAGCCCAAGTTCCATACTGTGTTCAGATAGCTCACAGGACTCCACAAAATAGATTGATCACAACAAAAGGGTGCAAAGCAAAATCCACAAAGGGGAAAAAGGCAATGAGACAAAGCCTGAAGGAAACCAGGGGCAAACTTCTAAGAGTCCTCTCCCAAGGGAATCACACAGGATCCATTAGTTTAAAGAGTTGTTTATTGTTGCAATATTGCAAATTTCTTTTCACACAAGAGTCTTTGTCTATACTATTATATGGTTGATTTTCCAGATTGATACTCTTTTTCAAAAAGGGTCACCTTATTTACCATAAGAACTTTCATCTTGTCTCAGTGAAGTTATTATTTTTTGGTTTGACATTTATGAATTTCCTTCATGTTTGACAGAATACTTCTGCCATGGTCGATTAAAGTCAATTCAAGTGAAAACTCAGTTGGAGTTATCAGATAAATGTAATCAGTTTGGGATTTTACAGTGGAACAAAAGTCATCATAATTCATTTCCTAATATGACTGTTATAGTATGTTGTTAGGTGCTCAGTTGTGTCCAACTCTTTGTGATCCTGTGGACTATAGGTCTCCAGGCCCCTCTGTCTATGGGATTTTCTAGGCAAGAATCCTGGAGTGGGTTGCCATTCGCTTCTCTGGGGTACTTTCGCTACCCAGGGATTGAACTCAAGTCTCCTGCATTGCAGGCAGATTCTTTACTGTCTGAGCCACCATTCCTGACCATGTGCTATGTTGGCCATGGGTTAAAACAGAACAGTCCTTTAATGAAGAATGAAATTCCAATAAGGGATTGTTGATTTTGGAAATGCCTCTGACAATAGACTGCTAAAATGTAGGTGTAGGTTTAAGAAAGTTGGAATGTTCATAAACAGACTTTAAAATTATTTATTTTTGAATGAAGAAAGAAATGTTAGGAATATAATTGCACTGCTTACTTAAGGTTTAATTACTTGTGGAAGTAAGAGATTGTCATCCAGTTTCTTATTCACTAACAAGTTCGAATATCCTTCTGAACTACATGTTAATGCTAGCATATATTTTAGTTGAAGTTGTGTCCAACTCTTTGCAACCCCATGGACTGCAGCCCGCCAGGCTTCCCTACCCTTCACTATCTCCCAGAGTTTGCTCAAACTCAAGTTCATTGAGTCAGTGATGCCATCTAACTCTCTCATCCTCTGTCACCTGCTTTTCCTTCTGTCCTCAATCTTTCCCAGCATCAGGGTCTTTTCCAATGAGTTGGCTCTTTGCATCAGGTGGCCAAAGNAGAGTTTGCTCAAACTCAAGTTCATTGAGTCAGTGATGCCATCTAACTCTCTCATCCTCTGTCACCTGCTTTTCCTTCTGTCCTCAATCTTTCCCAGCATCAGGGTCTTTTCCAATGAGTTGGCTCTTTGCATCAGGTGGCCAAAGTATTGGAACTTCAGCTTCAGTATCAGTCCTTCCCAGTGAATATTCAAGGTTGATTTCCTTTAAGGTTGATTGGTTTGATCTCCTTGCTGTCCAAAGGACTGGTCCACATGAAGAAAAATTTTCAATTTCAGTTAATGACATGATTAATAATAAAAGTTATCAAACTTACCTAAATAGGAGAAATTCTAAAACCAGAATGGCCAATATTCACTTTAAAACTAAATAAACACTCAGTTCCTCTTGTGCACTGGCCACATTTCAAGGGCTCCGTGGTCACGTGTGGCAGTTGACTTTATCCTACTGGAAAGCACAAATGTAAGATATAGCCATCATCACAGAAGGTTCTGCTGGACAGCACTGTTCTAAACAATATAGAGGAACCAATAGAGATCTTGAAACTTATCAGATATAGTCAAGATATATTTTGAACGTAGGGCTAACAGGATTTTCTAACTGATTGGATATGGGATATGAGGGAAAGATGGAAGTCAGGTGACTCCAAAGTTTGTGGCCTGAGTAATTGGCTCAGTTCCATTTCAAAATGGAGAATGTTGGAGGAGAGGTTTAGTAGATGAAATTCAGTTTTTGATTTGATAAATAACATGGCTATATATGAGTCGGACATGACTGAGTGACTGAACTGAACTGATACCTATTAGAGAGAGTGTAAGACGAGGATCATGGAATTTGGCAACATGGACATTAATGCCCTTAAAATTTTTTTTCAAAATACTTCTTTATTCTTTGCTCTGTGATAATTAAGTCTGTGTACTTTTCCTAAAATGAGAATATAATTGTTTGTGTGTAAATTACATCCAGTTTAAGAAGGTTGAACATATTTTTCAACTTAATATCTTAAGTCTCTGCTTCAGTCAGTTCAGTCGCTCAGTCTTCTTCACCAGCTGAGCCACCAGGGAAGCCCAAGAATACTAGAGTGGGTAGCCTATCCCTTCTCCAGGGATCTTCCTGACCCAGGAATTGAACCAGGTTCTCCTGCATTGCAGGCAGATTCTTTACCAACTGAGCTATATAGATAGAAATATAGAAATATAGACCCATTTTGTCCCAGTGAACCCTGGAGATACCTAGGCTCAGAAACATAAGGCGTGAAGGGAAGCAGGAGTACAATGTGTGATAGAAACAACGATGGGAACTGAAAGATTTAATATGTATTATTAGTGCTTCAGGTTATGTAATTCTGTTATTATTATTTGAATCAATGAAGATTCAAAGTGTACATAGTATATCATTTTTTTCTGCCTATAGTTTCGAAAGCCTTAAATGAAAATTCAAGATGCCCTGTTGCCTTGACCATGCACTCCTTCTATGCTGAACCCCTATTTTTCTTTAATTTTGAGGAGGGAAACCCAGATACATGTCTTACATAATTAGGAAGGAGTGGCAGGAATTCCATTGTGACATTAAATATGGAGGAGCCGCTTTCAGGTTCTTCCTCTCCCATTTCTTTAACTTTGCCTTGGACACAAGGGGTAATTAGGAAGAACTACCTCTTACCTACACGATAAGGCCAATTCAGTTCCAGTGAAATTCACCATCTCTCTCTTTTGTGAGCCTCAATTAAGTTCTTTCTGTAATTCCCAGAAGGGGAACTGCTCTGCCTGGATTTGGACCCACTAAAGAGAATAGAGCTATGCATTGATTTACGGGAAAGCATCTTTTAAAAATTCTGTTATATAGGGAAACATAAAATGTATAGAAATAGCTATTTTGTGATGTAATTGTAATATTGAATTTAATTGAGGTATAGTTTATGTTTCATAATGTCAGCAATGTTGACTGTTTAGACAGGAGGTTCTGAAGTTTAATTATTAGTCATGAAATCTGGAGAAAGAGGTTCTAGAATGTTTTTGCTCTGTTCTCCTACACAGATAACCCATAAGTGTTAATGAGCCCATTAACTGCACCATCTAAGTCGTCAATTTTTCCTCAAGAACAGAATTTGTTTAAGCTTGTGTTTCCTGTGCTTTATTCATTTGAGTACTACCATCATAATCTTTGTCATATCCTAATGCTCTTAATATTTTTAAATATCTGATTTTTATGTTTGAATTTGTTTAAAAAACAAATCTTAAATCTGTATTATTTTCTTAAATGGAAAACCAGTAAAATGTCCTTCCAGTAGAGACTAAGTGGAAAAGTCAATATCATTTTGAAACCTGAAAACATAATCATGTCATTAAATACAAGCTATAATAGAGTGGCCTGCCTGTGCAGCAGTGCTCCATGCTTAGGACATGTCTGTATTTGTTGAAAGGGGAGATTAGCAAATAAAACAAACTAGTGCTAAACTGGGACTTTCTCCATGACCTAATCAGGAACATTGAAAGAGAATTTAAAACAGAGCCTTGATGAGGGTGAAAGAGTAAAGTGAAAAAGCTGGCTTGAAACTCAACATTTAATAAAACTAAGATCATGGCAGCTGGTCCCATCATTTCATAGCAAATAAAAGAGGAGAAAGTGGAAGCAGTGCCAGATTTTCTTTTCTTGGGCTCCAGAATCACTGCGGACCGTGACTGCAGCTAAAAGACACTTGCTGCCTGGAAGAAAAGCTATGACAAATGTAGACAGCATGTTAAAAAGCGGACACATCACTTTGCTGACAAAGGTCTGTGCTGACAAAGGTCTGCACGTACGGATATGAGAGTCGGACCGTAAAGAAGGTGGAGTGCTGAAGAATTGATGCTTTTGAATTGTGTCGGAGAAGACTCTTGAGAGTCCTTGGACTGCAAGGAAATCAAACCAGTCTATCCTAAAGGAAGTCAATCCTGAATACTCATTGGAAGGACTGATGCTGAAGCTGAAGCTGGTGGTGGTGCTGGTGGTTTAGTCACTAAGTCGTGTCCGACTCTTGCGACCCCACGGGGTGTAGTCTGCCAGGCGCCTCTGTCCTTGGGGATTCTCCAGGCAGGAGTACTGGAGCGGGTTGCCATTTCCTTGTCCAGGGGATCCTTCCGACCCAGGACTCGAACCTAGGTCTCCTGCACTGCCAGCAGACTCTCTTACCGACTGAGTTATGAGGGAAGCCCTTTTAGGGAAAGTGGTGGTAGGTGAAGCTGAAGCTAGATGCTGGGAAAGACCTAGCATCTGATGCTAGGAAAGATTGAAGGCCAAAGGAGAAAGAGGGTGACAGAGGATGAGATGGTTAGATAGCATTGCAGACTTAATTGATGTGAATTTGAGCAAACTGCAGAAAACAGTGGCGGACAGAAGAGCCTGGTGTGCTACAGTCCATGAAATCCCAGAGATCTGAACGTGACTTAGCAGGTGATTCTAGTGGTAAGAGTCTGCCTGCCAGTGCAGGAGACAGAAGGGATGCGGCTTCAATCCCTAGGTCAGGAAGATGCCCTGGAGGACAGCATAGCTACCCACTCCAGTGTTCTTGCCTGGAGAATCCCATGGACAGAGGAGCCTGGTGGGCTGCGGTCCATAGGGTCACAAAGAGTCAGACATGACTGAAGCGACTTAGCGCGTGTAGCAACAGAACAAGAACAACTTACTTGCTGTGAAATTCAGTTTTCTAAGATGTAGCCGCAGACATCCTCTCACCACTAGCATTACTCTTAGAAAAGCTCTTCTTCA
Source organism: Oreotragus oreotragus (assembly GCA_006410675.1). Classification (NCBI taxonomy): domain Eukaryota; kingdom Metazoa; phylum Chordata; class Mammalia; order Artiodactyla; family Bovidae; genus Oreotragus; species Oreotragus oreotragus. The sequence continues at coordinate 769,287 of SJYX01004301.1, read as the reverse complement.
TCCAAATGTAATATTGAGAGATGTTAGAAAAGATGTTTAGGGATATATTGATAGAAATGTGATATCGTGACAGAAGTTGAATCTTGGGTTTCTTCCTATTGCCGTCTTTCCACTCCTCCTAAGAAATGAAAGCCCTTAGGATACGGAAGGCTTCCAGAATTGTCTCTTTTCCTTATCTGAATTTTAAGGGAGTTAAATGTAATATTGAGAGATGTTAGAAGAGATGTTTAGGGATATATTGATAGAAATGTGATATCGTGACAGAAGTTGAATCTTGGGTTTCTTCCTATTGCCGTCTTTCCACTCCTCCTAAGAAATGAAAGCCCTTAGGATACGGAAGGCTTCCAGAATTGTCTCTTTTCCTTATCTGAATTTTAAGGGAGTTTCAGCATGTTTACTTACCAAAAATAGCAAGCATTGCCTTTTTCCTCTTTTAAGTTAAATATTTCCTTTGTATGAGATATTTGAAAGATCAAAGAACTTGAATTTTCTTTCTTCATCTGCAGGGTAAGCCCATCTCAGGCTAGTGGCTAGTATACTTGTAAATGCAGCGTACATTCTCCTTTATGAAATTTCCATCCTTGAACTGCCAGAAAGACTGAAAAATCCAGTTCATTTTTTGGTATTTCTTTCAATGAAATCTCTCTCTAATCTAACTTTTGATACTAATGAGTAACGTTTATTAAGCAATTATTATGTGCCAGGCACATGTTCAAAGACTGTTACATTTATGTTAACTTGGCAACCCCCATTTTCAGATGAAATCATAGCACTTGAATTCACATCCTAGCTCCACAATTTACTGGATGTATGATCTTTGGCAGTTTATTTAATCTCCGGTCCTCATATGTAATATGGAATAGTCATAGTATCTACCTCACAGAATTGTTGCAACAACAGTAATTTACTGTGCTACCCAACAGAATTGTTAAAGGGCTAAGTGTCTCTTGCTTAATATAGTCAGTCTGTTCATTTACTCATTTCAGAAGCCAGATCTTTACTGGTTTGATTTTTGTTTTGTTTTTTAGTTTTTGTGGTATTTTGGTTTTGGGGGTGGGTGTTTTTTTTCGTTTGTTTGTTTGTTTGTTTTTGCATTAGAGAAAAAAACTTGTAAAGTTTGTACAACAGGACAAATAGGATTAAAGGTTATTCTCTTTCCTGTTTTTGGAGATATTGAAAAAAGTTTCCTTATTGGCCATTTTGACAGTTTCCTTATTCTGTAGAGTTATAAGTAGAAAGAACCAAAATTTAGTGATTGTNGAGATATTTGAAAGATCAAAGAACTTGAATTTTCTTTCTTCATCTGCAGGGTGAGCCCATCTCAGGCTAGTGGCTAGTATACTTGTAAATGCAGCGTACATTCTCCTTTATGAAATTTCCATCCTTGAACTGCCAGAAAGACTGAAAAATCCAGTTCATTTTTTGGTATTTCTTTCAATGAAATCTCTCTCTAATCTAACTTTTGATACTAATGAGTAACGTTTATTAAGCAATTATTATGTGCCAGGCACATGTTCAAAGACTGTTACATTTATGTTAACTTGGCAACCCCCATTTTCAGATGAAATCATAGCACTTGAATTCACATCCTAGCTCCACAATTTACTGGATGTATGATCTTTGGCAGTTTATTTAATCTCCGGTCCTCATATGTAATATGGAATAGTCATAGTATCTACCTCACAGAATTGTTGCAACAACAGTAATTTACTGTGCTACCCAACAGAATTGTTAAAGGGCTAAGTGTCTCTTGCTTAATATAGTCAGTCTGTTCATTTACTCATTTCAGAAGCCAGATCTTTACTGGTTTGATTTTTGTTTTGTTTTTTAGTTTTTGTGGTATTTTGGTTTTGGGGGTGGGTGGTTTTTTTTTTTGTTTTTGGTTTTTGCATTAGAGAAAAAAACTTGTAAAGTTTGTACAACAGGACAAATAGGATTAAAGGTTATTCTCTTTCCTGTTTTTGGAGATATTGAAAAAAGTTTCCTTATTGGCCATTTTGACAGTTTCCTTATTCTGTAGAGTTATAAGTAGAAAGAACCAAAATTTAGTGATTGTTATGAGTATACAATACTCATGATTCTTATGAGTATAACCAAAATGCTTATGAATATGTAATATTTGAGATTTGAGTTGGTATATGTATTTTTCTTTTAAACAGTGTCAGTAATTTAGTGTGTGTTCTTAGATAAAGCATTTCATAGAATGTACTCTTTGACCTCTCCGGTATGCATTAGCCGTCCTCGTGGAGTTACTTTCCTCTGTGACTTTTATAGCTACATGCTTTTCTGTTGACTTATTGTCTCTTCTAGTATTAATATTCTGACTCGATGGGACTTGATGTTTTTGTTTGCTGTTCACTGCTGTTTCTTCAGTGTCTAAAAGAATGTCTGGCTTATAGAGGGAACTCAATAAATATTTGCTGATTTAATGAATAAAAATAGAGCACCTACCAGTGAGTAGCACATAATAGTTATAACAAATGTTTAAATAAATGAACGAATGAGTGGTTAAATAATCCAGTTGGTGGATCATCTCATTCTCTCCTAATGTATTTGACTCTCTTCTAGCTTTTTAAAATTTTTTTTTAATTGAGGTTCGTTGATATACAATATTTTACAAGGTTCAGGTATACAACCATAGTGGTTCACAATTTCCAAAAGTTTATTCCAAACTAGTGGCTCTAGTCCTCTGTGTTGTACAGTATATCCTTGTAGCATATTTATTTTATCCATAGTAGTTTGTACCTCTTAATCTCCTACCCTTGTCATGCCCCCTCCCCTTTCCCTTGCCCCGCTGGTAGCCATGAGTTTCTTCTCTGTGTCTGTATGTCTGTTTCTTTTGTGTGGTATTCACTAGTGTATTGAGAAGCTGACTTCTGACTCCAGGGGTAACCATGAACGAGACACCTAGGGACCTTATTCACATTATGACGTGATGTTGATCCTGTACTCAGAGACCGCAATTCCAGCAGTCCCTTTGTTTTGGTTTGCTAGTTTTCTACACTGAAAGGGTCCCACCTAAAATAGCCCTTTGTCATTAGTTAAAGAGCCTCTAACTGCCAGAAATCAAGGATTAACTTGGAAGGAAGTACTCAACTGGCTGATCTTTGCTTCATTCGGAAAGCCTGACACGATTGCTCCTCTTTTACAATTGATTAATTTCAGGATGATCATAGGAGTTATTGGAACTGTGAGTTAAAGCTTTATCTGAAGATGTTTAGTGCAATGATTCTTTAATATTATTACATATGAGAATTAGCAGGGAAGTTACAGATTTCTGAAACACCCTGAAAGAAAGTCACTTTTTACAGTATGTAAGCAAATGCACATGTGTACCAAGCATTTTGAAACAAGTCACAGGGAGTGCATCACTCAGCCCAGGAGGCCCTTAGGCAAGAAGTCTCCCTCAGGACTTTACTCTGTCTGCTCACATGCTACTTTCCGTTTGACTTCAGTGGACCTGATGAAACATCTAAAGGGTAATCAGTTCCTTTGTGACCTTGCCTACTACTCGCGCACCTTCTCTTATATCTTCAGCCTCTTGGCTGGTTCTTTCCCTCAACATAAACACAGGGTCCCTTATAATTTAAAGTCAGAGCAAACATCCATCCTGACCTTCAAATTTATCATCCTAACTTTACTCCTGTCACCAACCAAGTTTCTAGAAATTTGACTACATTTAAAATCCAGCATCAATTGCTTCCTATCCTACTGGACTAAAACTTCTTAGGATAAAATTACCGATGACATCCAGAGAGCCAGATACGCATGTTCTCACATTGCATGACTTTCCTATGTGGTTTGAGAAGGGCAATGCTGAAGGGCAGTTATTAATGCTGCATACTAGATCCTGAGCCATATGTTTCTCATTTAACTCTTGCCAATGTCCCTTAAGATAGGAATTGTTTATAACTTGCTTTAAGAAGAAAGTTGATCTTATTTACAAAGCAGAACGAGAGACAGAGACGTAGAGAATCAATGTATGGATTCCAAGGGGGAAAGGGAGGGGAGGAATTGGGAGATTGGGATTGACATATATGTACTATTGATACTATATATAAAGTAGATAACTAATGAGAACCTACTGTATAGCGCAGGAGGCTCTACTGAATGCTCTGTGGTGACCTAAATGGGAAGGAAATCCCAAAAAGCGGAGATATATGTATACACATAGCTGATTTACTTTGCTATAAAAGCAGAGACATTACTTTGCCAACAAAGGTCCATCTAGTCAAGGCTGTGGTTTCTCCAGTGGTCATGTATGGATAGGAGTGTTGGACTGTGAAGAAAGCTGAGTGCCAAAGAATTGATGCTTTTGAACTGTGGTTTTGGAGAAGACTCTTGAGAGTCCCTTGGACTGCAAGGAGATCCAACCAGTCCATTCTGAAGGATATCAACCTTAGGATTTCTTTGGAAGGATTGACGCTAAAGCTGAAACTCCTGTACTTTGGTCACCTGATGCGAAGAGTTGACTCATTGGAAAAGACTCTGATGCTGGAAGGGATTGGGGGCAGGAGAAGGGGACCACAGAGGATGAGATGGCTGGATGGCATCACCAACTCGATGGACATGAGTTTGGGTGAACTCCGGGAGTTGGTGATGGACAGGGAGGCCTGGCGTGCTGCAGTTCATGGGGTCGCAAAGAGTTGGACACGACTGAATGACTGAACTGAACTGACAGTAGAAAATAATACAACATTACAAAGCAACTATAGGTCAATAAAAATTAACTTAAAAAAAGAAAACTGGGCCTAAAAATAATTAATTTGTGAAAAGTTACAGAACCAGTGATCTGAATCTAGACAGCATGGCACAAAACTTCACATTCTTAATCTTGCGTTCTGCCAGTCTCCTGTTTGAAACTTCTCTTTCATCCTCCCTAACATAATCATCTTATGACTTTCTTCTTATTTCTCTGGCTGTTTCTTTTACAGGTACGTTTGCAAGCTCTTTTCCCTCCTATAGTTTTTAAATGCTGGTGCCTTCCAGGTCTCTGTCCTTGCCTCCTTTTCTTCTTAATAAGAAGTTCCTCTTCCTGGGTGACTTTATCCCAAACTCATGATTTGGCCTATCATTTACATACTAACCATTTCCCAATCTATAGTTCTAGACCTCTGTTGGTTCCATTCTCTAATTAAAATGATCCTTTGAGAATTCAAATTTTGTCACTTTACACCTCACCCTGATATTTGCTGTTGCCTCTTCATAGGTTGCAGTATAAAATTCAAGCTGCTTAGCTGAACCACAAAACGCCTTCCATGATCTGCCTCCTGCTCACTGCTGTTGCCTCGTGTCTCCCCTCCCCATTACAGAATTTGAACACCACCCCTGTTTCTTATCTGTTTTCAGGTTTACAGGGTGTTCCTTTGCCTGTAAGACCTTAACAACTAATTCTTGTATCTTCTTCATCTGCCTTCCTCAGCTTTATGAGACTTGAAAGATTAATTGGAGAGAGTGAATGAGCAGCAGTTCTTAGTAAGGAGACAAAGGTGAAAGAGAGAAAAAAAAAAGTTGAAGAAGAGAGACTTGGAGCCTGCTAGCTAGAGGAATAGTGCTAGGCTTAACCTGCTTGGAATAATGAGATTGGCTGATTTGGAGGAAAAGATTATTTTATTTTAGGGTTTTTTGGCCACTCCATTTGCAGGATCTCAGTTCCCTGACCAGGGATTGAACCTGGTCCATGGCAGTGAAAGAATAACTACTAGGTCACCAGGGGACTCCCTGCTGCTGCTAAGTCGCTTCAGTCGTGTCCGACTCTGTGTGACCCCATAGACGGCAGCCCACCAGCCTCCCCCATCCCTGGGATTCTCCAGGCAAGAATACTGGAGTGGGTTGCCATTTCCTTCTCCAATGCATGAAAGAGAAAAGTGAAAGTGAAGTCGCTCAGTCTGTCCGACTGTTAGCGACCCCATGGACTGCAGCCCACCAGGCTCCTCCGTCCATTGGATTTTCCAGGCAAGAGTACTGGGGTGGGGTGCCATTGCCTTCCCCGAGGGGACTCCCTAAATGTATTGAATTTGATACAAGAGTACCCAGGCCAAAAAAAAAGAGTACAGTACATAGTTAAATTTAAAAATCTAGAACTTGGAACAGGGCTTTCTCAAGGCTGGAGATAGATTTAGGAATAATCTGCCCTGAGGTGATTAGGTGAGTCTTGGCAGCAGATGCATTCTTCAATAAAAACTGGATGTAGAGAACACTTCTAGCTTTATGAGAATAGATGGAGATTATATGAGTTAAAATTCATTTTGATGTTGAGTGGCATTGATTAGGGTTAAAAGAGATGGTGTGATGTAATCTGAAATTAAACTCAGAATTTTGACAAGTTACTTGTAGAGGGGAGTACATTATTCTAGGTTATTCTAACCTGTAATACATTAATATTCAATTTGAATAATTTACCCAAAATGATTTTACCATTATTTGTCTATAAGCATGAATTCTTTTATCTTCTCCTGTGAAAAAGGCTCCATTGCATTTGCATATTAGTGATTCTTTTCTATGACAGTTGCACAAGCGCACTGTATAGCTAATTAAAATAAAAACTAAATATGGAAACTACCCCTTGAGAAACACATGTTTATGGAGTTAGTTGGATTGCCACAGAATAAAGGAATACCCTACCACATGGGATTGGGTTGATACTTTTTTTAAGTCATGTCATTATTTCAGGTATAAGCAATAGTCTCATTTAGTTGTGACAATGATATTAGATAAAATTAAAATGGCATAATAAACACCAGTACTCAATATGAATATCTCTTATGTCACTGCTTAGTATTTTAGATTTGGTCTTTAGATTTATTGAATTTATTGTTTTAGGTAATTAGATGTTTTATACCACATTTCAATTTTTAAAATGTTTCAAAATGGAAATTGGTAATGTCAAAATCACTTTTCGGATGGAGCAATTTGAATAGAATTTTGACTGTCTCCAAACATCAAGTTGAAATTACTTTTATAATTACTGGAGCATGCATAGGTTTATTGTGCTTCATCTGTAACTTGTGCAGTTATTTGGGCTTACTCTTGATTTATTTTTATCTAGAGTCAAAATTGATTTGTCCACATTAATACAGAATGACATCTACTGCTTTATTTCATACTGCAGTATAAATTTACCCCCCGATTTTTAGACTCAGTAGATTTGGATAGATTTGTAAGAAACGTCACGAGGAGAAGACAAACATCACTTTCTCCTTCAGTATTCAACTTTTAGTGTTGAGGTGGTTTGGATTTTTCCATAAGATCGTAGGGGAAAACCCAAAAGAACTTTTTGGCCAACCCATTATTTGCCAGTTAGGTAGAGTTTGTTGCCTTCTGCATTCTAACACCTCTAATAGCTGACTTCTTGGTGCTCATTTAGATTGTCACTGTGGAAGTACTGCCTAATCTTGAGAATGCTAACTAGTGGAAAATCAAGAAAATATTATAGCAAGAGCCTCTTTAAAAAACTGGCACTATTTGTCTTGCTTGTATTAGTCATTCCCTTCTGAGTCGGGTGAGCTTTGGTCCACTTTTCTGGATCACCTAACATTATATCCCAAACAGTGTATGATAAAGGCACATCAGTGCACATTGCTTTGTCAATTAAAGCATGAAGTAACAGGTTTGTATAAACCTTGATGTCTAGAAAGACAAGCTTAATTTACGCAGCATGTTCCCTCTCTTATGAGATCCACTTTAATGGTCTGAAAGCATTATCCTGAAAACTTTAGAAGTATAATAACAGGACTTACTTTTTTATATTTTCTTCAAAATCTGTACCCTGGTTGTATTTGTTTTCTATTGTTTCTATTGTATAACAAATTACCATAGAGTTAGTAGCTTCAAACACATTTATTCTAATCTGATTTTATTTATCTTTGGCTGTGCTTGGGTCTTCATTGCTATGAGGACTTTTCTCTAGTTTTGGCGAGCAGGAGGTCCTGTCTTGTGGAGCACGAGCTCTAGGGCCCACAGGCTTCAGTATTTACAGCATGTAGGCTCAGTAGTGGTGGCACAGGGGGCCTAGTTGCTCTGAGGCATGTGGGATCTTCCAAGATCAAGGATCGAACCCATGTCTTCTGCCTGGGCAAGCAGATTCTTTAACACTGAGCCACCAGGGAAGCCCCAAAAGACACATTTTATTATCTTAAGTTCCTGTGGGTCAGGAACTTGGGTGCAGGTTAACTGGGTCCCCTGCTCAGGGTCACACCAGGCTGGAATATCAACTGAGGCTGGGAGGTCTTCTTCTGAACTCTCTAGTTATTTGGTAGGACTCAATTCCCTGCAGCTGTAAAGTCCAAATTTATAATTTCCTGCTGGCTGTCAGCTGAGGTCTGCTTTCGGCTCAACGGTCTAACCATCGACTCCTTGCCACGTGGTCCCCTCCACGGGCAGTTGACGGCATGATGGCTTCATCAGGGTGAGCAAGGGAAAGCTCCTTGTCTTTGAATTCCTTTCCAGTTTGCTCCAACAGAGTCTTCTATATCGGGGTCCCCAACCTCTAGAATCTAATGCTTGACGATCTGAGGTGGACCTGATGTTATAATAATAGAAATAAAGTGCACAATAAATGTAATATGCTCGAATCATCCCAAAACCATCCCCCTAACCCCGTCCGTGGAAAAACTGTCTTCCAGGAAACTGGTCCCCGATGCCAAAAAGGTTGGGGACCACTGTTCTGTATCATAGCCGAGTCAAGTGGGCTCCTATCCCTTGGTATTTATTGGTCCCATCCATATGCAAGGGATGATTATATACACTAAGATATATGCCAGGGTATACCAAGGGGACAGGAATTTAGGGAGCTATATCAGAATTCTACTTACCAGAGTTTTGCCTCTGAACCCATATACTCACTCACAAGCAAAATACACCCCCTCCCCTGGTTCCCAGAGTTCTCATCCTATTAAAACATCAGCTCCAAGTCCAAAGGCTCATCTGAATCATCTACATTAGGTATAGATGAGGCTCTTGTGTGTCCCTTATCCCGTGAACCTATAAAACTATAAAACTAAAGAGACTGTTCCAAACATTCCCAGCATAAAATGGTGGGACACACCTGGGGTAACTGTTGCAGACATTCTGGTCCAGAAGGAGAACAGCAGGATGGAAAGTCAAAAAGGAGTCTGTGTCCATCACTGTCCTGCTGTCCATAACAGTTCCGAGGTTCAGATGGGCAGACTGGCTTTTCGTTGTTGTTCTTGGGCTTCAAAGCCTGGGAATAATCCTCCAAGGCAGTCAGCTCTGCCCTCTAGTCTCAGTTCTGCCTTCTGAATCAGTCTTCCTTTTACTTGGATGGTAGTGTATATTTGCTGAATGGTTTCTTGCAACCAGCCTTTGTCCTGGCAGGTGAACTGAGGTTGCATCCAACAGCCTCCTTCCACTTTATATTCTTTCTTTCAGTCCAGCCTGGCAGTGTTTATGCTGAAACCATTTTCTCAGGAACTTTGGGTTTCCTGTGGATTTCGCAGGGATTCACTACATTAGACAGAAGTTATACCTGTGAATTTTTATTATTTTTTTCTCTTCAAAATAATCCTTTTTCTGTCTTTGCCTCCTCCTGAGATGGCTAAGGGAAAACTCTAAAGCTTACCAGAGACCCTTAAAATCTTGACAGGGCCCTCTCTGTGACTGAATCCTCTGACCTTTTGACCTTTCTGAAATTTTAGCAGAAGGTCATTTTTTGTCTGTCGTATTTTTCGCAGCCATTTCTGGTTTTTGGCACCTTTTGCCGTCTGGAAAGGTTGGATACTTTCAGAATTATGTAGTCCTGATTGCTTCCTCTTTAACAGGACGTTCCTATTTCTCTCTCTCTTTTTGCATTTTACTGTAAAGAGCAAGAGTAAACCAGACAGCATATTTAACATTTCTCTTGGAAATCTCCTTTGTATCATATGTCCAGTTTTGCCACTTGAAAGTTCTGCTTTCCACAATGTCATAAGATTTCTGCCACTATGTAATAAGGATTCCCTTCTTCCAGTTTCTAATAACGTGTTCCTTGTTTCTTTCTGAGCCCTCACCAACAATATTCAGGTTGAAGTCCAGTCATCTATCAAAAATCTGTTTGGGGCAAATTAGGCTTTCTCAAAATTCTTCCAGCTTCTGCTCACTACAGTTCCAAAGCTTCTCCTCCGTCTTTAGTCACTGTTTTGTAGTGGAATCCCAGGGTCCCCTGGTAACTCAGATGGTAAAGAATCTGCCTGCAACACAGGAGACCTGGGTAGGGAAGATCCCCTAGAGAAGGGAATGGCTACCCACTCCAATATTCTTGCCTGGACAATCCCATAGACAGAAGAGCCTGGTGGGCTACAGTCCATAGGGTTGCAGAGTTGGACACAACTAAGCGACCAACACTTTCATTCATAGTGGAATCCCACTTTCAGTTGCTCCAAATTTAGCTCACATTTATTACCTTGCACTTCTTGTTTGTCAGGATTCTGGGTACACGTGATCCTGTTCCCTTTTTCAGGATTTTACCAGACTGAAATTAGAGTGTCAGCTTGGGAATGTGGTATCATCTGAGACTCAGTCCCATGACACATTCACTGGTTGGTGGTAGAATTCAGTTTCTTGTGGTCATAGGACCATTCTCTTGCTGGTGGTTGGTTGGAGTATCCCATCAGCTCCTGGAGGCCACTCCCAGCTCCTGGTCTTGTACCTCCCCATAGGCAATTCACAACATGAAAGGAACATTGAGGACAATCTCTGAATTCTGCCTACAACATTTATTTATTACAGTATGAAAAGCAAATAGGAATTTTTTTCATGGATTTTTGTGCCTTATCGTATTTGTCTCCTTTATTGGCTGTTTATCCTGAGGCATTTGAAGTCTACGTTTCTTTTTTCTGAAAATTACTTATTTATGTATTGATTTATGTTGGCTGTGCTGGGTCTTTGCCATTGCTCAGGCTTTTCACTGGCTGCAGAGAGCAGGCCTCCCATTGCTGCGGCTTCTCTTGTTGCAGAGCACGGACTCTAAGTGCTTGCGCTTCAGTAGCTCTTGGCTCAGTGCTTGCAGCTCCTGGGCTCTAGAGCACAGCTCAGTAGTTGTGATGCATGAGCTTAGTTGCTCTTGGCATGTGGGATCTTCCCCTATCAGGGATGGAACCCTTGTCTCCTGCATTGGCAGGCAGATTCTTTACCACTGAGCCACCAGGGAAGCCCCGAAGTCTACATTTCTTGAAGACCACCAACCAGGTATTCCAAAGCAGTGATCATAAGGAAAGTCAGTGGGTGGAGAGGAGAGGTGATGCAGAAAAGCCGAGCTTCAAAGAAACTAAAGTTCTGCCGTTACATTGTTTTCTGTTGGTACATCCCAGTTGGTGAGGAAAAATATAACACATGTGAAACTAGAGATTTTCCCCTCAATTTACATTTCTCCTCAAATTAAATGATCCAGAGAGATAAAAAGAGTTCCGGAATTTTTCTTTTGGTTTTTTGAAGCTGTCCTTTGAAAAACAGGGAATAGGCATATATGATTTCTATCTAGATAAGTAGTTGACTTGAGCCAGAGGCCCAGAAAGGCAATTTAGACTTGAATTTGTTTTAGTTTCTCTTCTCTCACTGGAAAAGTATAATGGAAAAGTTTACAAATGTTAAGCTTTCCTCTAACGTCAATAAAAATGTTTAGACACGTGCTATTTTCTACCTTGAGGCAACGTCCAATTAAAACTTCACTGACATTTATCTCTTTTTCTCCTTAAAATCCCAGTTCTTTCTTAGTCTTTTTCTAATTACAGTGGGCAGTAAAATTTTTCTCTACTACTCAATCTGTACATACACCCTAATGGAAGAGAAATATTCTGTTTTTTTTTTTTTTTAATTAGGGAGATTAGCTTTAAGTCTGTAAGAGATCTAGTTGTGCCTTTGTTGTTACTACTTTGTGTACATCTGGCTAGGTGTTGACCTTTTTTTTTTTTTTTTGGATTGACAGATAAAAGGTAGAAATAATTTCACATTATTTCAAATGGCCTGTAATTTTCATAATTATACTTTCAGGTCTAAAAGCTTTAGGAAATTAGAAGTTGAGAGGAAAAACAAGAGCTTGCTATCTTGAATAAAGGTTTTTACAAAATTATTGTGTTATCAAGCCACATATTCTAGCTTGAATAATATAAGCTACACAGCATCTTAGATATGCTTTGGCTGTTTAAGAAGGGAAAATCTTAGATTTAGCCTAGCTGTGGATTTTGATTTCTTTGTCTAATAGATTTTATTTTAATGTGAGAAATTAACTTTAAGATTCCTTCCCCAGGGAATCTTCCCGACTCAGGGATCGAACCCAGATCTTCTGTATTGCATGCGGATTCTTTACCATCTGAACCATCAGGGCTTCCTAACTTTTAGAATAGCGGTCCCCCAACGTTTTGGCACCAGGGACCTGTTTTATGGAAGACAATTGTGAGGGAGAGGGTGGTAAGGCAAGTGATGGGAAGTAGCAGATGAAGCTTCACTCTCTGGCCTGCCACTCACCTCCTGCTGTGTGACCCAATTCCTAATTTGCCCCTGGACCTGTTTTAGAAAAAAAAAAATTTTTTTTTCTTTTTAAAGCAGATGTTGCTTGTTGTCGGGGCTTGGTTTCTTCTGGGGAAAAAAATGCAGTTAGCTTCCCAGGACAAAGCAAAGGAATGCTGACCTGGCTTAGGTCAGGTTTAGCTAGCTTTCTCTTTTTAACAGCTTTATTGAGGCATAACTGACATATAATAGACTATATGTATTGTGTACAGTTTGCTGAGTTTTTGACTTATATGTGCACCTACCTGTGAACCATCATCAGGGTAGGGAATGTATCCATTATCCCCAAATGTTTTCTCACGCTTGCTTGTAGTCACTCCCACCTGCCTCTTCATGGCGCAATGCCATCCTTAGGCAACTGAGCTATTTGTCGTAACTATAGTTGTCACTTTCTATAATTTTGTACAAATGTAATTATAAAGCACATACTCTCTTTTTTTTCTTGATCTAGCTTCCTTTACTCAGTATAATTATTTTGAGATTCATGTTGTTGCGTGTATCAATACTAGCTCATTCCTTATGTTGCTGATTAATATTCCATTATGAGAATATACTAAGGTCAGTTTATCCATTCACTTGTTGACAGTTGCTTGCTTCCAGTTTTGGGCTGTTACAAATAAAGCTGTTATGAACATTTGTATATGTCTTTATTTTTTTAAGAAATTTAATGTTTTATTTAAGACGAATTTGAGGATTATAACCTGGGAAGAGCATCTCAGAAAGTTTGGAGAACTGTTCCCTTTGTGTAGATAAAAGCTTTCATTTTTGGGGGGTAAATACTTAGGAGTGGAATGGCTAGATCCTATAGTAAGTAGGCTTATATTAAACTTTTTATGAAACTATTAGTTTCCCCAAAGGTACCATTTTACATTTGGACTATTTGTGTGTGAGTTCCGGTTCCACATCCTTGGCTGTAATGAGTATGGTCAGTTGTTTTCATTTTAGTCATTCTGATAGCTATGTGGCAGTATCTCGTTGTTTTAATTTCATTTTCCTAATGACTATTGAAGGTGAGCATCTTTTTATGCTCATTTGCCATCCATGTATTTTCTTTCTTCAGTGAAACACCTGTTCAAGTCTTTTGCGAATTTGATGTAAAAATTTGAAATTGTTTGTTTTCCTATTGTATTTTGATAGTTTATGTATTCTGGGTTATATGTCTTTTATCAATTATGTGATCTGTAAATGTTTCCTTGAACAATTATTTTCAAAGAGCAGAAGTTTTAATTTTGATGAAGTCTTACCATTTTTCTTAACATTTTTTTTTTAACTCAACATGGACACGCTGCTATTCTGTATTTACGTGGTTTTGGCTAAGCTGGGTCTTCGTTGCTGCTCTCTCTCTTCTATGTGGCTCTCTCTAGCTGTGGCGAGCAGGAGCTTCTCTCCGGTTGGTGGTGCATGGACTTCTCGCTGGGGCTGCCAGGCTCTAGGTTCATGGGCTTCAGTAGTTGCGGTGTGTGGCTTAAGGACTGAACCCCTGCCTCCTACAGTGGCAGGCAGACTCTTCTTGTCCACTGTGCTACCAGCGAAGTTCAGACTCGTAACCATTTTTTAAGGGTAATTTCGATGTTGTATCTAAGAAAAATTTGTCTGATCCAGAATCACAATGATTTTTCTGCTAACTTAAAAAAAAAATACATACTGTATATAGCAAAGCTTATTGAAAATTATTTTTAAATGAATAGTCTTATTAAATTACAAATTCTAAAACCTAGTTGTTAAGCTTCTAAGGTCAGTTATTTTATTTTACTTTTAGAAAATATTAGTAGTCACTTTTAGGGGACCTTTTGATTGAGTATATAATCCTATTTTCAAACTTAATTCATTAAAATGCCTCAATTGTTTCAAACTGCATTCATACAGTTAAAAATTGGTGTCTAGAGACTTCCCTGGTGGTCCAGCTTCCGCTGCAGAGGGCATGGATTCAATCCCTGAAACATTTATTTAAAATTTTTTGACTTCTAAAAGAATTTCAGTTGTCTGACTGACCACCCCCCCTCCCCGCCCCCAATTCTTCCTGAGTACTTAAAGAAGTCTCTAATGAATGGAAACTTGTAAGTATGCTAAGATTTAAGTTCTTTTACGTTCCAGTGGTATTTGTGATATTTTATATAACCCTGAAATCATTTTATCAGTTACATTATTTACATTGGAATCTCAAGCAAATCTGTTAACCTGATCTATTTTTCTTAAACATTATAAACAGCTAAAATACCAAATATGTACAGAGACTAATATATGGGCTTTCTGCTCTTAAAATTTTATGAAATTCATTGTAAATTTTCCTGAATTAAAGATGTTTGTAACTTGGGGATTGCTTCCTCAACTCACTGTGATTTCTTAATGACCTTAGCTAGTCCTTAGACACAGCGATGCATGTCTCTATGCTCCAAACTAGTGGCATGTCTTTGTTTTATAGTTGGCTTTGTTCTTGAAACAGGAGCTCTTACAGTCGTGTTTCTTTTTTTCTTCCCCCAAACTTTAAACTTTTAATTTTGTATTGGAGTATAGCCAGTTAACAATGTTGTGGTCGCTTCAGGTGAACAGCAAAGGGACTCAGCCATACGTATACATGTATCCGTTCTCCCCCAAACCCTCCTCCCATCCAGGCTGCCACATACCTGTTGAGGAGAGTTCCATGTGCTGTAGAGTAGGTCTTTGTTGGTTATCCATTTAAAATAGAGCAGTGTGTACGTGACTTCCCAGAGTCCCTAACGATCCCTTCCCCCCAGCCACCATAACTTCGTTTTCTACGTCTGTGAGTCTCTTTCTGTTTTTAAGTAAGTTCATTTGTATCATTTCTTTTTAGATTCTGCGTATGAAGGATGTCATATGGTATTTCTCCTTCTCTGTCTGACTTCCTGCACTCCGGATGACACTCTCTAGGTCCATCTGTGTGGCTGCAAATGGCATCATTCCCTTCTTTTTAATGGTTGGGTAATATTCCACTATATATATGTGGACCACATCTTTATCCATTCCTCTGTTGATGGACATTTAGGTTGCTTCCATGTCTTGGCTATTGTAAACAGTGCTGCAGTGATCATTGGGGTGCAAGTATCCTTCCCGATTATGTTCTTCTCTGGATGTATGCCCAGGAGTGGAGTTGCAGGGTCATATGGTAACTCTATTTTTAGCTTTTTAAAGAACCTCTATACTGTTCTCCATAGTGACTGTACTAACTTACATTCTCATCAACAGTGTGGGAGGGGCTCCCTTCTCTCCACACCGCTCCAGCATTTGTTACTTGTCAATTTCCCTCATGGCTCAGCTGGTAAAGAATCCGCCTGCAATTTGGGAGACCTAGGTTCAATCCCTGGGTTGGGAAGGTCCCCTGAAGAAGGGAATGGCTACCCACTCCAGTATTCTGGCCTGGAGAATTCCATGGAATGTATAGCCCATGGGATCACAAAGAGCTGGACACGACTGAGTGACTTTCACTTTCGTTTCATTCTGATTGTTGTGAGGTGATATCTCATTGTAGTTTTGATTTGCATTTCTCTAATAACTTCGTGATGTAGAACAGCTTTTCATGTGCTGTTGGCCATCTGTATATCCTCTTTGGAGAAATGTTTATTCGGATCTTCTGCCCATTTTTTAAGCCACTGTTTGTTTTGGTATTATTGTACAGTTTGTGGGTCACTCACCTGATGGGTATGGGGTTTGATTTTATCATGGGTGCACCCCTCCTACCGTCTCTCTGCAGCTTCTTCTTTGTCTTTGGACATGCGAATCTTTTTTCGGTGGGTTCCTGTGTCCTCCTTTTGATGGTGGTTTGGCAGCTAGTTGCAGTTTTGGTGCTCTCACAGGAGATGAGCACGCATCCTTCTCCTCTGCCATCTGAGTGGGTTCTTTCTTTGATGCTATTAAGTGTCATAAACTGTTTGTAAATTTTGGAAACAAATCCCTTAATTGGTCACATCATTTGCAAATATTTTCTCCCAATCTGTGGGTTGTCTTTTCATTTTGTTTATTGTTTCTTTTGCTGTACAAAACCTGTACAGAGTTTAAATAGGTCCCGTTTGTTCATATTTGCTTTTATTTCCATTATTCTGGGAGATGGATTGAAAAAGATGTTACTGTGATTTATGTCATAGAGTGTTACACCTATGTTTTCCTCTGGGAATTTTATAGTGTCTGGTCTCACACTTAGGTCTTTAATCCATTTTGAGCTTAGTGTCTGGTCTCACACTTAGGTCTTTAATCCATTTTGAGCTTATTTTTGTGTATGGAGTTAAGAAATGGTCTAATTTCATTTTCTTTTACTTGTGACTGTCTACTTTGCCCAGCACAGTTTGTTGAAGAGACTGTCTTTCCAACATTGAGTAGTCTTGGCTCCTTTGTCATAGATTAATTGAATGTAGGTGCTTGGGCTTATTTCTGGATTTTCTATCCTGTTTCATTAATCTATGTTTTTGCTTTGTTTTTGTGCTAGTACCGTACCATTTTGATGATTGTGGCCTTGTAGCACAGTTTGAAGTTAGGGAGCCTGATTCCTCCAGCTCTGTTATTCCTTTTAGAGATTGCGTTGGCTATTCATTGTCTTTTGTGTCTCCATTTAAGTGTTGATTTTTTTTGTTCTGTTTCTGTGAAAAATGTCATTGGTAGTTTGATAGGGATTGCACTGAGTCTGTAGACTGACTTGGGTAGTATAGGCATTTTGACTATATTGATTCATCCAATCCATGAACATGGTATATCTTTCCATCTGTTTATGTCTTCTTCAGTTTCTTTCATCAGCATCTTATAGTTTTTAGAGTACGGGTCTCTTCTCTTCTTTTGTAAGTTTATTCTTAGGTATTTTACTCTTTTTTTTAATTTATTTTATTTTACTCTTTAATGCAGTGGTAAATAGGATTGCTTCTTGAATTTCTCTTTCTGATTTTCATTGTTAGTGTATAGAAATGCAACAGATTTCTGCGTATTAACTTTAAAAACTTCACTGAGTTCTAGTAGTTTTCTGGCAGCATCTTTAGGATCGTCTATGTGTAGTATCATGTCATCTGCAGTGGCAGTTTAACTTCTTTTCCAATTTGGGTTCTCTTTACTTCTTTTTCTTCTCTGATTCCTTGTAGCTAGGACTTCCAAACTATGTTGAATAAAACTGGTAAGAGTGGACATTCTAATCTTGTTCCTGATCTTAGAGGGAATGCTTTCAGCTTTTCACCATTGGTATGACCTAGTTGTAGGTTTGTCATATATGGCCTTTATTATGTTGAGGTATGTACCCTCTATGCCCACTTTCTGTAGAGTTTTTATCATAAATGGGTGTCAGATTTTGTCAAAAGCTTTTTCTGCATCTATTGAGATGATCATATGGTCTTTATCTTCAGTTTGTTGATGTGATGTATCATACTGATTGATTGCAGATGTTGAAAAATCCTTGCATCCCTAGGATGAATCCTACTTGGTCATGGTATATCAGCTTTCTCATGTATCATTGGATACAAATTGCTAATATTTGTTGAGGATTTTTGCATCTATGTTCATCAGTGATATTGGCCTGTAATTTTCTTCTTTTGTGGTATCTTTCTCTGGTTTTGATATCAGGGTGATGATGGCCTCATAAAATGAGTTTAGAAGTTTTCCTTCCTCTGCAACTTTCTGAAAGTTTCAGAATAAGTATTAACTCTTCTCTAAATGTTTGATAAAATTCACCTGTGAAGCCTGGACTTTGTTTGTTGGAAGGTTTTTAATCATGGTTTCAGTTTCAGTGCTTGTGATTGGTCTGTTCATGTTTTTTATTTCTTCCTGGTTCAGTATGGAGACTGTCCCTTTCTAAGAATTTGTCCATTTCTTCCAGGTTGGCTGTTTTACTGGCATATGGTTGTTCATAGTAGGCTCTTATGATCCTTGGTGTTTCTGTGTAGTCAGGTGTAACTTCTTTTTCATTTCTAATTTTACTGATTTGGGTCCTCTCCCTTTTTTCCTGAAGGTTTATCACTTTTATCTTTTCAAAGAACCAGCTTTTAGTTTCATTGATCTTTGTGAGTGTTTGCTTTGTCTCTATTTTGTTTATTTCTGTTCTCATCTTTATGATTTCCTTTCTGCTACTGACTGCCTAAGTTTTGTTTGTTCTTCTTTCTCTAGTTGTTTTAGGTGTGAGGTTAGGTTGTTTGCTTGAGATTTTTCTTGTTTCTTGAGGTAAGATTGTATTGCTATAAACTTCCCTCTTAGAACTGCTTTTGCTGCATCCCATAAGTTTTGGACTGTTGAGCTTTTGTTTTCATTTGTCTCTAGGTAATGTACCCTTATAGTTCTGTTTTCTTTAGAACCTATTTAAATGGTCCAAGTTCATTAGTCAATCCCCAGACAAGTTGTCATATCACTTGAGTGGATTCAAGTCAATCTGTTTACTGTTTAGTTCTTTTTGGAATCACTTTTATATGTTTCCTATTTGCTGAGTGCCACAAATCCTTCAGGATTAAAATGACATCATTAGAATCTTTTTGTGACTTTAACTCTGTGGGCACAATATTAAGGTCATGACAATAATACCTATGTTAACCAAAAACATAAAGCTCAACATTCAGAAAACTAAGATCATGGTATCCGGTCCCATCACTTCATGGGAAATAGATGGGAAAACAGTGGCGGGCTTTATTTTGGGGGGCTCCAAAATCACTGCAGATGGTGATTGCAGCTGTGAAATTAAAAGACACTCTTTGGAAGAAAAGTTATGACCAACCTAGACAGCATATTGAAAAGCAGAGATATTACTTTACCAACAAAGGTCCATCTAGTCAAGGCTATGGTTTTTCCAGTGGTCATGTATGGATGTGAGAGTTGGACTGTGAAGAAGGCTGAGTGCCAAAGAATTGATGCTTTTGAACTGTGGTGTTGGAGAAGACTCCTGAGAGTCCCTTGGACTGCAAGGAGATCCAACCAGTCCATTCTAAAGGAGATCAACCCTGGGATTTCTTTGGAAGGAATGATGCTAAAGCTGAAACTCCAGTACTTTGGCCACCTCATGCGAAGAGTTGACTCATTGGAAAAGACTCTGATGCTGGGAGGGATTGAGGGGCAGGAGGAGAAGGGGACAACCAAGGGTGAGATGGTTGGATGGCATCACGGACTCAATGGATGTGAGTCTGAGTGAACTCCGGGAGATGGTGATGAACAGGGAGGCCTGGCATGCTGTCTTTTCACTTTCATGCCTTGGAGAAGGAAATGGCAACCCACTCCAGTACTCTTGCCTGGAGAATCCCAGGGACGGGGGAGTCTGCTGGACTGCCATCTATGGGGTCGCACAGAGTCGGACACGACTGAAGTGACTTAGCAGCAGCAGCAGTCAATCCTAAAGGAAATCAATCCTAAATACTCATTGGAAGGACTGATGCTGAAGCTCCATACTTTGGCCACCTGATGCAAAGAGCCGACTCCTTAGAAAAGACCCTGATGCTGGGAAAGATTGAAGGCAGGAGGAGAAGGGGACGACAGAGCATGAGATGGTTGGGTTGCATCCCTGACTCGGTGAACATGAGTTTGAGCAAGCTCCAGGAGATGGTGATGGACAGCGAAGCCTGGCATGCTGTAGTCCATGGGGTCACAAAATGTCAAACACAACTGAGTGACTGAATTGAACATTCATGGGATTTTTGGAATAGAATAATGATCATTACATAATAATTAAGGAAATCTGATTAAACTATGGGGCTCCTCTGGTAGTTCTAACAATAAAGAATCTGCCTACAATGCAGGAGACCTGGGTTTGATCCCTTGGTTTGATCCCTTGGTTTGGAAGATCCCCTATAGAAGAGAATGGCACCCACTCCAATATTCTTGTCTGGAGAATTCCATGGATAGGGATGGTAATAATGTATTAATTATATTACTAATATTAATTTTGTATTAATTATATTGCTAATATTAATTTTGATAAATGTATCATAATAGTGTAAATAATAGGAAAAACTTGGCATGGGGCCTATTTAAACTATATAAACTACTATACTCGCAATTTTCCTGTAAATCTCAAACTGTTATAAAATAACAGAGCAATAAAAGTAGTTTATGAAGAAAAGAAATATAATCTAGTAAACTGAACTAACTACCACAAAAATTTTCTTAGGTTATCTTAGTAACTTCCTAAAGAAGCCTGTTAAACATATCAGATTCTTGAAGACAGTGGATAACGGGTTACTTTCAGGGGATGATTCTTAAGGCGATGTAGACACACTTTCACACCGATTTCAGGGTCAGACACACACTGACTGAAGTTATGTGGAAAAATGAGTAATAGCTGCAATATCTGTGCAACTTTGCTATTTCAGTCAGGATTCTTAGTTGCAAACAATGGAATCCACTATGAACTCTACAGGGAGAAACTATGTTAGAGAACACCAGGCAGCTCTCGAAATCTTCAGCGAGATGAGGAAACCTAGTTAGAAGCTATGGACCCAGAAACAATATGCAATTGCATTTTGAGATTGTGATTCCAAGTGAAAGCATCACCAGCCTGAGACTAAACTCCAGGGCCTCTGTTACCGCTGCTCTTTAAGGACCTCCAACTCATATGTTCCCAAAGATAGACTTCATGCTCATAAACCTAGTTAGAAGCTATGGACCCAGAAACAATATGCAATTGCATTTTGAGATTGTGATTCCAAGTGAAAGCATCACCAGCCTGAGACTAAACTCCAGGGCCTCTGTTACCGCTGCTCTTTAAGGACCTCCAACTCATATGTTCCCAAAGATAGACTTCATGCTCATCATCTTCCCCACACAGTCCCCTCTAAACAAAATCTCATAATGGTTTATCTGCTTGGAAGAGCAAAGTTCTATCCTAATGGCAAGAGAGGATGAACTAAGGAAGTCTGACTTCTACTTTGGAAGGGAAATTTCACAAAGTGAAGATTAAAAATCTTGAAGAGTGTTCAAAAGATAATAAACAATCATAAATGTGGCCTATGTCTACTATATTTATTTAGTTATCTCCTTTTTGATACATTGATTTCACTTGATAATGCAGTTTTGTAAAATAACATCACCTTAACATCATGGCTAGATTATATTACTCAAAATGTTGACATTATCATTGGTCTGTAAAATTTATATTTGTAAAAGCTTTAAACATTTATTGTATAAAGTACTGTAAGCCAATTCCTGCTACCTCTGTCAATAAAATGATCACTGCTGGATACTTCAGCTCAGTTCAGTTGCTCAGTCATGTCCGACTCTTTACAACCCCATGAACCGCAGCACGCCAGGCCTCTCTGTCCATCACCAACTCCCGGAGTCCACCCAAACCCATGTGTAGTTTGAGCATTCTTTGGCATTGCCTTTCTTTGGGACTGGAATGAAAACTGACCTTTTCTAGTTGCCTGGAGAATCCCAGGGATGGGGGAGCCTGGTGGGCTGCTGTCTCTGGGATCACAAAGAGTCAGACATGACTGAAGCAACTTAGCAGCAGCAGCATGCTAATAAAAAATCAAACTATATAACTGGTATTCTTATTCCAATTATGACTGAACAGGCCTTGAAGCTTACTAATAGGAACAAAAATCACTGGTCAAAGGATACAACTACTTGTTCAAATAACAGAATGACAATAAGAGATTTTAATGTTACGAAGTTAAGTTTTTACAATTTTTGTGGGACTAGATATTATGAATCCTGTCTGGAGAAATTGAGCATATTTATCAACATACTAACAACCCAGTTTTCATTCAAGAAAAGGCTAAATACTAGATTTCAACCTGAAACTCTCACTTTGAGGCCTAGTGGCAGCTTTCCTTAGGCAGATCCTTTTGTTGTAACTCATGGCATTTCCTGAGATTTCCACAATCAACAATGAAAATTCTAAAATTTGAAAATGGAAAGTAACAGAAAACAGTCTTCCTCCCCCCAATTATTATTCAAACTATTGTTTGCTTTTCATCTCTAATGTACAGTTCATAGGCTTAAAAGAAAATCTTTGGAACTGTCAGTGACTATTTAAAGTAAGTAGCTTCCTAAATAAATCCCTTGTCAGTTTGTATTAGAATGCTTGCCTGATTAAAAAAGCAGAGAGTAATTAAGTGTTTGCTTGTTAATCTGTTATTTAGAAGTCATTAATGAAAATGGTTAATGGGTTCAAGAGGCATTCCATATTTAAATTAATTCTGTTGCTAAGAGCTAGACTCAATTTATAAAATATTCAAACACCCTGGCAAGTGAGCTATTGAATTAGCGGAGGCACTGAATGAAGAGGGTACTTTTCAAAGTCAGTTTATATTTGTTTGTTGTCTTTTAAAATAATGCTACTAAACATGATTGGTAGTTTATTTTAACAAATAAAATGAGAGATTATATTATTATGAAAAGTAAAGGAAAAATAATATGTCCCTGAGTTTGCCTTTGTATTCCCTAACTGCAATAAATTGTGCTTGTCTTCGCTAAAGAGAATTTTTAAATCCAGCAATGGAAGTAGTAGTTGAATGCACAAGACTCTCTGTTAAGAAAAAAGGTGTTTGGAAAATATTAGATTATTTCATGAAATTAAAATTTAAGTGGTATGAGATGAAGGTAAGGGTTCAACCAGGAGTCATTACCTCAAATGCAACTTAGAGTAGTTTATTCTGACCTTAATATTAATCTTACATCATCTGGTAACTACCTTCATTTTCCTTGTATATTATGTGAAACTTATTATGTTTTTATGTTTTTCAACATGTATTTAACGTTCATCTTCCCATCCAGGCTATAAACCATATTAGGCTCTGGAATACGTCATGTTTTCCCATAGCTCTAATTTTGTCTTAAGTACAGTATTTAGCTCTAGTACATTTTTTAATGTACATTTAAGTACATTTTTTAGTTTGCTGTACAGATGTGGTGTTTCAATCAAAGGAAAACTGTAGTAAAAATTAAAGGAGAAAAGGGTCAAATCAATGTTAAATTTATCGGAATAGAGGATCCAGTCGATTTTCAATGACTAATATGCCTTTCTTAAGGAAAACAGGTAGAGGCAGGAGACAGAGAAAGATTGCCTTAAAAAAGGATTGTAGTGGGCTAGTAATCTATAAATTGGAGAAGGCAATGGCACCCCACTCCAGTACTCCTGCCTGGAAAATCCCATGGATGGAGGAGCCTGGTAGACTGCAGTATTAAAATCTATATCAATGGGATTTTATTAAGCCTAAGTTCAGTCATTAATAAANAAAGCATTGTAGTGGGCTAGTAATCTATAAATTGGAGAAGGCAATGGCACCCCACTCCAGTACTCCTGCCTGGAAAATCCCATGGATGGAGGAGCCTGGTAGACTGCAGTATTAAAATCTATATCAATGGGATTTTATTAAGCCTAAGTTCAGTCATTAATAAATGTGTGTGGTATAAGCCTAGTCTTATTAAGAAAACAAAAAACATTTTTACCTGGGAAATAGTGAGATATTTATTGATCGTGTAGTACAATAAGGTCACTGGACTCTAATTCAAAAAAACATCAACATTTTTCAGCACAGGGTTGCCATTCTGGTTGATAAATCTTTTCATATGGCATGGCAAACTTCCTGCATTATCTCAAATATACACTGATTGTGGCAAGCATTGGTTTCTCTCAGAAACAGAAAATATTACAGGGTAAAATTGCATTCATTTCTCAACTTACTTAAAAAAAAATACCTGAAGTTGGTAACAGATTATCTCATCACAGCTTCCTTTGGTCTTACCAAGTCTTCAGTTCAATTCAGTTCAGTCACCCAGTCGTGTCCGACTCTTTGCGACCCCATGGACTGCAGGATGACAGACTGCAGACCTCCCTGTCCATCACCAGCTCCCAGCATTTACTCAAACTCATGTCCATCGTGTCAGTGATGCCATCCAACCATCTCATCCTCTATCGTCCCCTTCTTCTTCTGCCTTCAGTCTTTCCCAGCATCAGGGTTTTTTCCAGTGAGTCAGCTCTTCATGTCAGGTGGCCAAAGTATTGGGAGTTTCAGCTTCAGCATCAGTTCTTCCAATGAATATTCAGGACTGATTGCCTCAGGATGACAGACTGCAGACCTCCCTGTCCATCACCAGCTCCCAGCATTTACTCAAACTCATGTCCATCGTGTCAGTGATGCCATCCAACCATCTCATCCTCTATCGTCCCCTTCTTCTTCTGCCTTCAGTCTTTCCCAGCATCAGGGTTTTTTCCAGTGAGTCAGCTCTTCATGTCAGGTGGCCAAAGTATTGGGAGTTTCAGCTTCAGCATCAGTTCTTCCAATGAATATTCAGGACTGATTGCCTTTAGGATGGACTGGTTGGATCTCCTTGCAGTCCAAGGGACTCTCAAGAGTCTTTTCCAACACCACAGTTCAAAAACATCAATTCTTTGGTGCTCAGCTTTCTTTAGAGTCCAACTCTCACATCCATACATGACCACTGGAAAAACCATAGCCTTGACTAGATGGATCTTTGTCAGCAAAGCAATGTCTCTGTGCTTTTTAATATGCTGTCTAGGTTGGTTATAGCTTTCTTTCAAGGAGCAAGCATCTTTTAATTTCATGGCTGTAGTCACCATCTGCACTGATTTTGGAGCTCCCCCACCAAAAATAAAATATGCCACTGTTTCCATTGTTTCCTCATCTATTTGCCATGAAGTGACCAGATGGGACCAGATGCCATGAGGTGACCAGAAGGGACCAGATGCAATGATCTTAGTTTTCTGAATGTTGAGTTTTAAGCCAACTTTTTCACTCTCCTCTTTTACTTTAATCAAGAGGCTCTTTAGTTCTTTTTCACTCTCTGCCATAAGGGTGGTGTCATCAGCACATCTGAGGTTATTGGTATTTCTCCTGGCAATATTGATGCCAGCTTGTGCTTCATCCAGCCCAGCATTTCCCATGATGTACTCTGCATCTAAGTTAAATAAGCAGGGTAACAATATATAGCCTTAATGTACTCCTATCCTGATGTGGAACCAGCCTGTTGTCCCTTGTCCAGATCTAACTGCTGCTTCTTGACCTGCATACAGATTTCTCAGCAGGCAGATCAAGTGGTCTGGTACTCCCATCTCTTTAAGTATTTTCCATAGTTTGATGTGATCCACACAGTCAAAGGCTTTGGCATAGTCAATAAAGCAGAAACAGATGTTTTTCTGGAATTCTCTTGTTTTTTTCTATGATCCATCAGATTTTTGCAATTTGATCTCTGGTTCCTCTGCCTTTTCTAAATCCAGTTTGAACACCTGGAAGTTCATGGTTAATGTAAGAATTGTATTCACAAACAATATTTCTACTTTAGGCAGTATCCCCATCATTGGGACCTCCTAGTTCCTGAACCAAAACCAGGGTCAAAATGGTACATGTTACCCTAAGGAAAAAGCCAAATCATGCATTTATAATACTTCTATCTTCCTGGAGAGAAATGATATTCATTATTATATTTTTTAATCTGAATCCTGTTATGAAGGTGAGTAAGGACTGACTTTATATGTGATTCTCCACTTCTACCCCTAATCAATCCTTTCAAGAAAATGAGAAATAATATCAAAATATATTGCTTCTATGTGGAAATTTGTCTTTTAGCAAAACTGGCCTGTTATGTAAATTCTTTGAGGTTGATTTTAATAGACATTTAACTAGCATATTCTTGCATAAGGAATCATGTTAGAATGATATATACTCAGGGGCAATGCACAGTCTTAAGAAGTGGATCAATCTCCATTTGGAATCTAACAAAGCTGAATTAGAAATTTGTGCTCTCAGCTATTACTTATCAAGCTTGTTTACTGGAAGATAAGCAATCCTAATGATGGCTAAAAGAGGATAAAGAAATAGAATTCAGGTATTTAAAATTTCACGTGCAAGTTGAAATAATTTGGATTTCATTATGAGAACAATACAGACCCAACAAATTGTTGTAAACAGAGACCTTCCATGTATATTGAGCTAAATAAATACCTTTCAACATTCAGTATGGAGAACAGACTACAGGCAAATTATACCAAAAGACAAGGTCATAACAACATGTTGACATCATTTAAGTAAAGCATAATAACAGCTTTAGCCATAGATAATGCAATGAATGAAGAGATATGGAAGGAGCCATGAAATATTTATAAGGATGAATCTATACACATTATTATTTTGGAATTATGCTAAGATAGAAGAAATAAGAGACAAAATAGATTTTAGGATTAAAACTTGAGAAAGAAAAGAAGAATAATAGTTTTATTAACTGGGATGATAGAAATGAGTTCACCTTTAGATATGTTATATTAAAGATCTAAGTGAAATTGAGTGTAAATATATACAGGCAGCTGATCATATAGGATTTAAAAATCATAAATGTTATCTCAGGTGAGTAAGCAGCAAATGGTCTTTAATTTGTTCAACAAGTACCTACAGGGCACCTATGCACTAGATTACTATTGTGGCAAAGTACAGTACTGAATGTGACCGATAAGATACTGAATGGCCCCTGGGAAGAAGAGATGGATAATAAAGAGTTAAAACAAGTGAGCAAAGTAGTTACAGGTAATGGTTAGTGCTATGGAGAATCTACTAGGTTATACTGTTGACAGTGACTCAGAGAAGCTACCTTCAGACTTAGTCATTTCATGAAAGGCTTCTCTCTGAAGGAGAGCTTGGCGGGAAGGGCTGAGTGACAAGAAGGGCCAGCGTTGTGACTGAGAATGTGGGGGCTGAGGTTCAAGAACTGAATTCATGCCTCAGCCTTGTTAACCATGTAAATTTTCCAAGCTATTTAAACTTTTTTCTTCTTTTTTTTATTCTATAAGTATGTGATTTTTGTTTTGTAAATAAGTTCATTTGTATCATTTCCTGATTCCACATATAAGTAATTTCACATGTTTGTCATTGACTTACTTTACTTAGCATAATAATCTCTAGGTCCATTAATGTTACTGAAAATGATATTATTTCATTCTTTTTTATGGGTGAGTAAGACTTCATTTGCATACTAAAAAGCAGACATTACTTTGCCAACAAACGTCCATTTAATCAAAGCGATGGTTTTTCCAGTGGTCATGTATGGGTGTGAGAGTTGGACTATAAAGAAAGCTGAGCACCGAAGAACTGATGCTTTTGAACTGGTGTTGGAAAAGACTCTTGAGAGTCCCTTGGACTGCAAGGAGATCCAACCAGTCCATCCTAAAGGCAATCAGTCCTGAATATTCATTGGAAGAACTGATGCTGAAGCTGAAACTCCAGTACTTAGGCCACCTGATATGAAGAACTGACTCATTTGAAAAGATCCTGATGCTGGGAAAGATTGAAGGCAGGAGNGAATGTTCATTGGAAGGACTGATGTTGAAGCTGAAACTCCAATACTTTGGTAACTGGTGTAAAGAACTGACTCATTGGAAAAGACCCTGATGCTGAGAAAGATTGAAGGTGGGAGGAGAAGGGGATGACAGAGGATAAGATGGTTGGATGGCATCACTAACGTGATGGACATGAGTTTTAGTAGGCTTGAGGAGTTGGTAATGGACAGGGAGGCCTGGTGTGCTGCAGTCCATGGGGTTACGGAGTTGGACACAACTGAGCGACTGAACTGAACTTACAATATTATAGCAGTTGTACAGTTTTTGTTAATGACAAGAATTCACTGGAGCCGAAGAGTTTCCTAACTCCCTGATGGTGATTATATGGTCGGCTGTCAATTACTTGAGCAATCATAAGAGGCACACAATCGTCACTCGTGTTGGTTGAATGGACATATTGCTGACTCCTCCTCATGCCCAAATAAGTTTGTCTTCCTAAAAGGATATTAATGAAGAGGCATAA
The DNA here is from genome assembly GCA_006410675.1 of Oreotragus oreotragus. Taxonomy (NCBI): domain Eukaryota; kingdom Metazoa; phylum Chordata; class Mammalia; order Artiodactyla; family Bovidae; genus Oreotragus; species Oreotragus oreotragus. The sequence continues at coordinate 741,067 of SJYX01004301.1, read as the reverse complement.
AAGAGTACTTCCATTGCTTTACAGTTAAACTCTGCTGATAATAAAAGTTTTTTGCTACTTTTTAAAATGTATCTACTATGAATTAGTTGCATTTACATGTGCACACACACACATATACACCAAATCCAAAGTAAGCATAAATGGAAATTTTGTAAGTCAACATCTCCAGGGGAAAAGAAAGAAACAGATTATTTTCCTGTACACTTTTTCCTTAGATGCAGTCATATGCCCTTATTTTTCTACTTCTGATCTAATTCCTGAAGTTCCTTTGATCATAAATTGAATAATCTAAAACAGGTTTAGATATATGTATTATGTCTCTACTCTGAATGCCTAGGATACCGGAAGATTTTTAAATCATCTTTTATCTTCAAGATAAAAAAATAGTTTCATATCCTGGTAACCAAAGAACTGTCTTCTGGCCTCCCATTCTGCTTTCAGAACATTTCAGCAATTTCAGTCGGCCTGAGCTATGATCATTTTTAGTCTAAACATTCTCTGTTTGTCTTCCTGTATATAAGTTCCCTCTTACTTCTCCAGTATGGAAGGAATTGAGATTATTTTTAAGTGAACTCTTATCAATGTGAAATGCAGATTTAGCATTAAATGTGATTTCACTGTTCTTCCAATTGAAAAGGTTTACTGGTAACTGTATAAGATTGTGCTGAGTTTTTGAAACCCAAGAGAACTCTCCTTTAATGTATTATAAAACTGATGATGTTTATCGCAGTTCAGACTTCAAGTAGAATTACTGCTGCACATTATTAAATAATAAGATGGAAAGTATTTCAAGTTTAGGGCATTTAATTTACAAATAAAATATGTATTATTATAAGTGATATACATTTACAATAAATCTTACTGTTTGCTGGAGTTGGTTTAACATGAACAGTGATAAAAGAAAAAAAAAGGATGGCTTAATCAACTTGTTTGGTATGTGGGTGGTGTTTCAACCTATATGAATACTCAGCCTGAGGTCATGAATAACGTGTGGATGGATAGGTGTGGGGAGAGGNTTACAATAAATCTTACTGTTTGCTGGAGTTGGTTTAACATGAACAGTGATAAAAGAAAAAAAAAGGATGGCTTAATCAACTTGTTTGGTATGTGGGTGGTGTTTCAACCTATATGAATACTCAGCCTGAGGTCATGAATAACGTGTGGATGGATAGGTGTGGGGAGAGGCGTGGAAGGCTTTAATCCCACAGTGCTTCTCAGAGCTATTCTTTTATGATTTGATCTGTGATAATAAAGTAATAATTCTTATCATCTGGGTAATAGAAATTGCTTATTAAAACATCATAAGGAATGAATGGATCCGGCATTTATGTGTAGGTGTTTACTATCGATTCAACAATTGTGTTCTTTTCTGTTATACTTTATACAATTTCTTTCCAATATACTTTAAGTGGGCAAAGGATTTTTTTGGGGGGCCTCTGGAAACGGAGATAACATCTTTTAAATTCTGATTTAGAAAATATAATTTAAACATTTTATGGATCAACTGTTACTTAACCTGCTGTAATTTAATGAGACAATTCTCCCAGAACTAGCATTGATGTAATCAGGAATATGCTCAATAGATACATACTGGGATTTTTTTTTTCAGCCAGACTTTTTAAAGGATTACTAGATAGCACAATAAGATAGCTTATGATAAAGAAACAAAAGTATGCTTGAATTTCTCAGTTTAAGTATTTAGAAGTTATTACTGATTCTAAAAATACTTTCTCTTAAAAAAAAAACAAAACTGGGGTGTTTTCTTTACTCAGTATGTTCTACAGTATATATCTCATTAATGGAATTTGTTACAAAACTATAAAGATAGTACTACATTTGTATCTACCATGTTTTGTAAGCCATAAAATACTAATTTTATTACTTTACATAATACAAAAAATTTTATGCCAGAAAATAAAGAGAAATAGAAAAATATTTATGGTGAGGGCTATAATTTGTGAAGACACATGGTATGAATTCAGCTGAATACCTTGAAATTCTATAGACACGGTTGATGACTATAAACTTATCTTGAGTCTAGAATTGATACAGCTAAAATGAGCAAGCAGAGGATAATATAGACAGTTATATCTACTGAACATTAAAGAGGTAACTGGGAATACCTTGGTGCAAATATTCAAGAGAATATGCAGCAATCACCACTGTCATAAGGGAGAATATTAGCAGGTAAGCAATTAGTATTTCCACCAAAAGGAGGATTTGGTAATTTCCTCTTTATACAAGGAATAAGGAACATATAAAAATTAAGCACATTCAATTTTAGTATTTATGCTTGCTTGATATTTGCTAGAAATAATTGTTATTATGCTTTAGAAAAAAATATATGCACAGCTTGATTTTGAAGAGTGATATAGCAAAATTCTCAAAGAGGAAAGGATCTCTCTAAAAATATTATTTCACTTTTAGTTTCTGAGTTCTGGTTCAATATACATGCTGAATTTTAGCACATTTTTAGTAAATTTGGCTTTGCTTAAAGCTATTAATTGGAATTATATTGAGGCAATTATTCAAGCATTGCATTTACCTGTAGGGAGAACTGAATACTATTTTGAAACAAGAATAACAAATTGGAAACGAAATAACCCACAGAGCACTCTAATATTAACTTCCATCCTGTTCTCCACAGTGACTGTATCAATCTATATTTCCACAAAGAATGTAGGAGGGTTCCATTTTCTCCACACCCTCTCCAGTATTTATTGTTTGTAGATTTTTTAATGAAGGCCATTCTGATTGGTGTTTAATTGTAAAACAGAGGTGATAAGAAATCTTATTGAGAAGTGATTAAGAGAAGTAGTCCATGTGAATCATTTAGCATAATTTCAGTCATAAGGAAAATATTCTGTAAACACTGGAAATAAAAAAAGAATAAGAATTACATTCTTATTTCATCCAGCTCAACATGGCAGGAAAACATTGTGGGTTTTCTGTCACTGGTTGAAACTAGGCATTTGCCTATGTGTCCTCTCTGTTTCATTTGCAAATGTACAACAGAGGTAAAACACGGGTTTAGAGTGTTGACTTCAGAAACAGCAAGTAGCAGACTAACCTTTAAAGCACACAAAGGGCATAAAGGATTTGGGACTCAGAGTCACATTGCATATTAACTGGAATCCCTCATTATACATAAATCTACCCGTTATTGTATTTTGCTGTTAAGTAAGCCTGAGTAAACATTTTAATGTGTTTTCTAACGACTTCAGTGGCAATTAGGCTTGTTATTCATTGTTTCTAAAGACCTTTGTGGTCCAGGATAATATGAATTGCTTCCTTATTCAGCAGGTTGATAATGGCTTCATTTCTTTAAAGTATTTCATTTTTAAAATTATTTACTGTTCTCTGCTTATAAACAAAAGCATGAGCTTGGCTTTTATCCAAAGAGAGGAGCACAAGGATCTTTGATTATCTAGTCATTGCTGTGTTTCAAATATCAGGAAAGAAATGGAAGACGGTGTATTTAAAGTAAGATATATTTAAGTGTAGCATCTTTAAAAGTATGTGAGTGGGGTGTGTGCATGTATATTAACCTCTAAAAATGTATTTTCTATTTTTGGAAAATAAAATACACAAAGCAAAAGTGTCAAGTCATTTGAATAGCTTCCCCTCCAAAATAAAATCTCAGTTCACTGAAGTTGCATAGTAGGCAAAACTGAATTATGATCATTAGCTCTAGCTAATCCCATAGTAATCAAAGTCACATTCAAGTACAATAAAAAGCTTTTTCAGTATAGTAATTTCTTCCATATTCTATGGTATCTCATCAATAGGCATGATTTAGACCATTTCATAAAGGGAAGCTTCAATTTTTTCCTTGCAAAGAATATAAGTACTATACTCTAAGATTGGAGTAAGAAATGACAACCCATTCCAGTATTCTTGCCTGGAGAGACCCACTGACAGAGGAGCCTGGTGGGCTACAGTCCATGGGGTCGCAAAGAGTCGGACACGACTGAGCTACTGAACACACACACACTCTCTAAGATATATTATTAATCTCTTTGAATCCCAGAGGGTGTCTTCTTGATCAAATGAGTCTGTGACCCCACCATAGGTTACAATTACCCTGTCTTTAACATTTGCATTTTTTATAATTTTAAATATACATGTTTGTATATATAAATGAGGCTTTCCTGATGGCTCAACAGTAAAGAATCTGCCTGCAATGCAGGAGATGCAGGAGACATAGATTCAATCCCTAGGTCAGAAAGATCCTCTGTAGGAGGGAATGGCAACCAATTTCAGTATTTGTACCTGAAAATTTCCCTGGACCGAGGAGCCTGGCAGGCAACAGTCAAAAGGGTTGCAAAGAATCAGACAGGACTAAGCAACTGAGCACTCACATATATATAAATGTGTTTGTATATTTAAAACTATAAAGAAATTCAAGCTGCAAATAAAAACATGGTGATATATACAAAGTATGTTTCATAATTTGTTTAGTTGTACACTTATTTCTTTTGAAATCCATATTATAATAATTCCTATAATTTGCTTCTTTGTGCTAACTTTATGAGAGTTGACACTAAATTAAGTAGCTATGGTTCAATCATCTTCATTGCTGTATACCATCAATATAGCATGTGGATAACTATTATATATGCATGCATAAAATATATGTATGTATAAAACAGTATTTGTCATTACAAGTTGATTCCACGACTTTGCTTTGTTTGCTATTGCAAAAAATGTGGCCAGGAACATTCTCATACAAGCCTCCTAGCATAGAATTCTAAGGGTGGAAATTCCAGACCACAGAGTCTGTGAAACATCAACTTTAATAAGCAACTTTTTTGTAACAAAATTGAAACAATTTGCATTGCCATCATTATGGCATCATGTCTCCCACTATATCTTATTGTAATGCCTTAAAATTGCTCCTCTTTGTGCCTCTCTGGGAAAACTCTCTTCTTCCCTTTGAGGAGGGTCGCCTTCTTTCCTTACAAGTCAAGAATGCATTAATGAACACAAATATAAAATACATATTTATATAGCTTCCCAGGTGGTGCTAGTGATAAAGAAGCTGCCTGCCAATGCAGGAGACAAAGAGTCAGATGCTAACTACATATTATAAATATATAACCTATTTTCTACAAAAAATGGATGACATGTTATAGCCATATTATATATAAAATATGCATTTGAATGTTTTTATTTTTTAAGTGGGGAAGTTGTGTTGTTTATCTGGTCTGCCAGAATGTTAAAAGTGATGCACTGAATTTTTAACATGATATAATTTTTCCCCAGTTTTCAAGGAAACCTCTCAATTTTATATTTATTATCTTCCAGGTATTGGCCTATTCTTTTCCTCTTTAGATAAGCAAATTCATAACAGAAATCTCTACATTTTTATCTCCAAGTCTTTGACATTCTCAAGCTATACCCTGTCTCNATAATTTTTCCCCAGTTTTCAAGGAAACCTCTCAATTTTATATTTATTATCTTCCAGGTATTGGCCTATTCTTTTCCTCTTTATGATAAGCAAATTCATAACAAAATCTCTACATTTTTATCTCCAAGTCTTTGACATTCTCAAGCTATACCTAACACACTGTTAACCATCTCAAGTAATTATTGTGATGCTTATCAGCTCTCTTCGATGTCACATTCAGTACCCATGACACAGCCCTCAAGTTTCTTAACCCTCAGGATGATATGCTGTTATATGGATGATACATTTCGTATTATGTCGTGTTTGAAATACTCTTCTTAGCTTCTGTGAAACAGATTTCATGTTTTTTTTTTCCTTACATCGCTGAGCACAATTTTTAATTTGTTGGTTTATCTTAACCAAATATTAAATATTAGGTTTCTTCAAGATAGAGATCAGATCTCTGCCTTCATAACCACTTTCAAGTAATTCCACCTGGGCACACAGCTTCACTTTCTTAGCCACAAGCACAAGAAATGTACATTCATGTCTCCCAACTTGTGTCTCTACTTGCTTACGTAGCTTCTTGGAAATGATTCAACATATTCACTCAACATTCAACATGTATAAAATAAACCAACATTCTTTTATAAAAGATTTTGAATTACTTCAATGGTGTCCTATTCCTTCCAGAAAATATTTCAAAAACTTATAAAGAATTCTGTAAGTTCTGCAGGGTCTGGACCTTACCAACCTTATCTCACAGCTCATCTGTGATGTGCTTCGCTTTCTGTGATCTGGTCAGAGAGGTGGTCCTTTGAACCCTCCATACCTCCACCAACCTCACAAGATTTAACATACCCTCACCTCTCCATAGACATACTTCCTTCATGTGTCTCCTACTTAATGACCACTTTGCAGATATTTGCTAAAACTGTCAATTTTCATGTATGCCTTCCTAAGTTCCACTAACAAGGTATCATCAGCCTATTTTATGCTCTAAGACATATACCATTCATATATACCATTAAAAGCGGTTTTCTATTTTTACTTCAAGTTTTTAATAATTAACTTATGATTTCACCAACATACTAGGCATGCCAGGAAGTCAGGGACCTGACACGCAGGTAGGCTAAGTGTCACTTGAATGAATTCCCATCACCTTGGCAACCAATTCTTTTCTCTTACACCCTCCTATTCCCCCTTCTGTTTCTATTCACTGATGGTCAGTCACCTTTATAGATGAAGGGCACATCTAGTTAATTTTTCAGCAGAAGCCATATTCCTGGTCAAATTTTCACATCAATGATATTAAGCCATTGCCTTCAATAATCATTTGCGCATGTGGAAATTTATGAGTGGTATTTTTCTTTTTCCTTCTCTTTCTTCCACAGTTTCTGTTTGGCTTGTGTTGGAAGCAGACTAAATCAAAATTATTTAAAAATAAGTTACACAACACCCACAGATGCAGCTCTATCTTAAGCTCAAAATGCATGTTTGTCTGACCTAGTTCAAGAGTACAGTGGGCTGCAGACTGAAGTCTGATCTAGGAGCTACTTGCCAGCTATACCAAATTAGACTGATGTCCCTTACTTCACTTGTCTTCCAGTTCACAACTGTGAGTGTTAAGGTCATGAATGCTATGGCCAGTTTCTTTCTGGTCATTAGAAGCAGTACATCTAGGGCTAAAATCAGGGACTCTGGAGTCTGAGACCCGGGTTTCTGTCAAGGCCACTTAGCAGCTATACAGCCAGGGACTAGGAACCTGGTTTCTCTGTGCCTTCATTGCATTATCTACATAATAGGATTGGCAGTCATTATGGCTCTCGCAGCTTAAACTTATAAATGTGATACACTTAGAACAGTGAATTGCACACACAAGTATCATGGAAGTTTGAGTTAGGGTGTCCCAACTCTAGTTGGGTTGCCTTTGTTTCCTATTTAACATTATTTATTAAGTTACAGTATCTTTTTCTATTTTTACTTCAAGTTTTTAATAATTAACTTATGATTTCACCAACATACCAGGCATGGCAGGAAGTCAGGGACCTGACACGCAGGTAGGCTAAGTGTCACTTGAATGAATTTCCATCACCTTGGCAACCAATTCTTTTCTCTTACACCCTCCTATTCCCCCTTCTGTTTCTATTCACTGATGGTCAGTCACCTTTATAGAGGAAGGGCACATCTAGTTAATTTTTCAGCAGAAGCCATATTCCTGGTCAAATTTTCACATCAATGATATTAAGCCATTGCCTTCAATAATCATTTGGGCATGTGGTGGAAATTTATGAGTGGTATTTTTCTTTTTCCTTCTCTTTCTTCCACAGTTTCTGTTTAGCTTGTGTTGGAAGCAGATTAAATCAAAATTATTTAAAAATAAGTTACACAACACCCACAGATGCAGCTTTATCTTAAGCTCAAAATGCATGTTTGTCTGACCTAGTTCAAGAGTACAGTGGGCTGCAGACTGAAGTCTGATCTAGGAGCTACTTGCCAGCTATACCGAACTAGACTGATGTCCCTTACTTCACTTGTCTTCCAGTTCACAACTGTGAGTGTTAAGGTCATGAATGCTATGGCCAGTTTCTTTCTGGTCATTAGAAGCAGTACATCTAGGGCTAAACTCAGGGACTCTGGAGTCTGAGACCCGGGTTTCTGTCAAGGCCACTTAGCAGCTATACAGCCAGGGACTAGGAACCTCGTCTCTCTGTGCCTTCATTGCATTATCTACATAATAGGATTGGCAGTCATTATGGCTCTCGCAGCTTAAATTTATAAATGTGATACACTTAGAACAGTGAATCGCACACACAAGTATCATGGAAGTTTGAGTCAGGGTGTCCCAACTCTAGTTGGGTTGCCTTTGTTTCCTATTTAACATTATTTATTAAGTTACAGTATCTACAAAGTGATTTTATTACAATGCTTTGAACTTAAATATTTTTCATAGGTTAATTTGACTCAAAAAGTCACTTCATTTGAGTCATTTGTTTTCATTTGTATCTTAAACGTTGATTAGTTTCTGCATACTTTATTAAATGGATATGAAGTTATAGTAATAGCTTTTAGATGTATTTTCCTATTTGGCATTTCCTTTAATGCTGAAAACTTTAACCTTAAGTGAGATATTTTTAATTTTCATCTTTGACTTCAAAGTGAATTTGGGCCAGCAGGTAATTAAACTTGGTGGATGGCAAAGGATGACAATTTGAATTTTTTCTAATTATTTCTCAAACTAAAATCTAGGATAGCTAAGAAAAATCAATCAAAAGCACATAACACTCTGATAAGATGTTTTATAATCATGAAATAATAGTTGCAGTTCTAATATTATTTCTTCATGTCCTGGCCTTTCTGTCTCTTTAATAAAATCAGCACTTTAGTTGGTATCTTTTAAGATTGAATTTCCATCCCCAAAGCAGGGATATCCATATTTCATGAATAATTTGACAGAAACTTTACATAATATTCTAGGTCAACCTGACAGGATGAATATGTATCGAGTAAATGGACTTGTGTGTGTTTTTAGCCTTTCCATAAGTACTTCCAATCTCCCTCCAGGGCAGACATTACATCTGCTGTGTGCAGAAGGCTATTTTATTCAGTCCTTAGATGTACTGTGTTATATCATTTATATCAACAACTGCATTTGAAGTTTTATTCTTTATTCTATTTCATCTGTGTGCAAGTTTATTTCAGGAAACAACAAATGCAAACATCTCTTTTGGTGTAGTCTGTATTACATTTCAAAGGTCCATTTTATATATTACTCTCAACATTGAAGTAATTAAAATCAGTATTTTCATATTTAATGGTAATTATTTGCTCAGTCATATATTGGCATTACATGGTAAGTCATACATACTTAACCAAGCAGTTGTTCACTTCTGTCTGGAAAAATCTGCTCCCTTAATTCAAGGTTTTAAAGGACATGGGAAGTGGTGAAGAAGTAGATGGCTGACAAGTTCAACTGAATTTCAAGTATCACAGCCTTTTCCCACCTGTATTCAGTTTATTATTTTCCTTTGAATATAAAATGGGAATACAACAATAATCTGAAAGGCATAAACTTTTGTTGGTATTAAGTTTAGAATATAATTTTTTTAAGTACACACTATTTCCTAAGTGTTAAAATACTTCAAAAATAAACAGTTTTCTTTAAGTCCAGAATAACTTTCAAGCCGCAGGACATTAGTAGATTCCATTTAAACCAGGACCCAAAAGAAAGAAATTTGGGAGTAGCTTTAAATATAAAATGGGAATATGGCTTCAGATAAGTTGCTTAAAATTATACTTCAATTTCCCCTTTCCCAAAATTCACTAGGTGAATAATCTGCTTAAGGTGAAAACTATGAAAATAATAAAAAGCCCATTTCATATCATTAGTAGATTCCATTTAAACCAGGACCCAAAAGAAAGAAATTTGGGAGTAGCTTTAAATATAAAATGGGAATATGGCTTCAGATAAGTTGCTGAAAATTATGCTTCAATTTCCCCTTTCCCAAAATTCACTAGGTGAATAATCTGCTTAAGGTGAAAACTATGAAAATAATAAAAAGCCCATTTCATATTAATGTTTTTTTCATGGAAGGATATTACAATATCAAAATTTACTAACACACATAGTAGCAGAATTTTTTTGAAAGAGCCCTCATCTCAACTGTCAGAGATTTAATAAGCTTATTTTACAAGTTCAACTCAATTTAACTTTTTTTAAAAAGCATAATTTTACTTAAAATATGTGCTGGGTTCTAATGAAATAGAGACTCTGGCTTCAGATAGTGCATTCAAAGGACATCAGGCATAAGAAAATTAATTGCCCCAACTGTATAACAAAAGTTACTTTGGGAATACGCTTGAAGAGTTATCTCACAATGTAACTTAGGAAGAGCATTTAATAAGTAAAGTTTGCAATTAAGCAGAGTCACAGTCTAACTTCTGTGATATTTATACTCAAAATAACTACATCCCTAAATGAAAAATAGATGGGTGATAAATCTTGGCTAAATCTATATTCTTTACAGCATTAATTTCATTTTTGTATTTGTAGTATCATGTGTTTTAAAGATGTGTGTGAAATATTTGGTGTGTGTTTTTAAAAAATGAACACAATGTCTATTTTTTTTTTCAAGTAAAATATGAGATGTTAAATTTTAAATATGTCAAAGACAATGCTCCACTTGAAATGTAGATCAGATGAAGTCTGTTATTTTCTCACTCACCTCCAAGCAGAGCTGTGAACTGTGCATTCTCATTTATGTGCAAAGTAGGGGCATACAAAATTCACCTTAAAAGTGAAGCAACAACGTGAAGATTGGGAGGCTGAAAAGGGCAGCATTCTTATCATGGCAACACCTTGAAAGGGTACATCTCAACTTGTACAGACAAGCTATTCTTGGAGAAACTCATGTAGGCAAATTTCCATAACTAAATATTGGAAAATCTGCATTTGTGTTTGATAACATGTGCTTTTATGTTTAACTGCAGCAGAAAATGGTCATAGGAAAATAAATTCCAAAGGTTCCTTTGTATAATTTCTAGAATTTGACTTTTTAGCTGACGTATTGTCACAAGTACAGAAAAATAGCCTCACACCCTACTACCTACTCTGTATGTAACAATTGAAATCCTAGGCCATAAGATATTTAACCAATTATATATTCCTGCTTTAGTACACTCATATAAAAAATATGATATAATGGCTATATGTATCTCTTAGTGCCAATATGAAAAGGTACTGTTTGGTACTGAAGATATTTGAACAAAAACCGCCTTAAAATATCTGTACACCCCCACTCATAATGCCAGAAATGTCCACCTTATTTACTACAGTATTTCTTACGTGTGTGTGTATTAGTTGCTTAGCTGTGTCTGACTCTTTGCAATCGCATAGACTATAACCCACCAGGCCCCTCCATCCATGGGATTCTCTAGGCAAGAACACTGGAGTGGGTTGCCATTTCCGTCTCCAAAAGGAACTATAGAACGAAAGAAACTGAAGTCACTCAGTCATGTCTGACTGTTTGTGACCCCATGGACTGTAGCCTACCAGGCTCNACCTTAAAATATCTGTACACCCCCACTCATAATGCCAGAAATGTCCACCTTATTTACTACAGTATTTCTTACGTGTGTGTGTATGTATTAGTTGCTTAGCTGTGTCTGACTCTTTGCAATCGCATAGACTATAACCCACCAGGCCCCTCCATCCATGGGATTCTCTAGGCAAGAACACTGGAGTGGGTTGCCATTTCCGTCTCCAAAAGGAACTATAGAACGAAAGAAACTGAAGTCACTCAGTCATGTTTGACTGTTTGTGACCCCATGGACTGTAGCCTACCAGGCTCCTCCATCCATGGAATTTTCCAGGCAAGAGTGTTGGAGTAGGTTGCCACTTCCTTCTCCATCAGTATTTCTTAGAGTGTGGCTATTGGGCCAAGTACATTAAGATGACATGGAGATGTCTTTTCTTGGGCCACACTCAGGACCTATTGAGTCAAGTTATCTGATGAGGTGCTCTGGATTCTACATTTTACAAACATCTTCCCAATGATTCTTGTGTCACTTATAAAAACTGATTAATAAAAAAGTTTAAAGATCCGGAGGGATGATGTGGGGTGGGAGGTGGGAGGGGGATTCATGTTTGGGAGTTCATGTACACCCGTGGCGGATTCATGTCAATGTATGCCAAATCCAATACAGTACTGTAAAGTAAAATAAANTCTACATTTTACAAACATCTTCCCAATGATTCTTGTGTCACTTATAAAAACTGATTAATAAAAAAGTTAAAAGATCTGGAGGGATGATGTGGGGTGGGAAGTGGGAGGGGGGTTCACGTTTGGGAGTCAATGTACACCCGTGGCGGATTCATGTCAATGTATGCCAAATCCAATACAGTACTGTAAAGTAAAATAAAGTTAAAAAAAAAGTTATAGATAAAGTATTTCAATTTCATGTGAAGAGCCCAATACTCTTTAGGAAAGAGGCATGAAACCATAATTACGTCTGTACATGCATGAATTAATTTCTAATTTTCTAATTAGTCTCCTGAAGATAAGGAAGCCTGGACTATGAGAAAGTTATTATGTGAGGCAAGAAAAGATGGTATTGACTTTAAGCTTTATCTAATTTGTATTTCTCATCTAAACCAGCTCTGAAAGAATCAGAAACAGATAATCTGGAACATTTCTCTTTTCTAAAACCACTGAACAAATACATTCCACCTACGTCCAAAAAAAGAAAATGCAAGGAAGAAGTAAGCATTTTATTAAAGTGACTTTTTGGATGAATACAGCTTGCCCATTAATGTAGGATGAGCTTTCCTGTTTGGTCTGAAAACACATAACTGACAATTTGAAGTGATCAATATTTTACTCTTCATAAAAAGGCATTAGAGTACTTGGCACTGTATGCTGTAAAGTAGTGATGTTTCAATTCATTTATGTGACATCNTTGCCCATTAATGTAGGATGAGCTTTCCTGTTTGGTCTGAAAACACATAACTGACAATTTGAAGTGATCAATATTTTACTCTTCATAAAAAGGCATTAGAGTACTTGGCACTGTATGCTGTAAAGTAGTGATGTTTCAATTCATTTATGTGACATCCATTGTGTAATGTAAGCTGCATTTATAGAGGAAAATTAAACTTGGTAGTGACTTATTGCAAAGTCAACCACAGTTTTATTTTTTATTTGGTCCTCATCTTGGGACTTCAGGTTTGTGAGGATATGTGAGCACACTGTACATACTTCAAGGCATAATTCATATATTAGAATATTTTCACATGGAGACCGACTTTTTCTTTGCTTTCAGATATAGTTTTATTAGTTTTTTTCATTGATAAGCTCTTGGGTGCTTTGTTTTGCTTTTTTTCCTTTAGAATTGAAAGGTGACTTCAGTTCAGTTCAGTTGAGTCACTCAGTCGTGTCCGACTCTTTGCGACCCCATGAATCTCAGCATGTCAGGCCTCCCTGTCCATCACCAACTCCCGGGGTTCACTCAGACTCACATCCATCGAGTCCGTGATGCCATCCAGCCATTTCATCTTCTGTCATCCCCTCTACTCCTGCCCTCAATCCCTCCCAGCATCAGAGTCTTTTCCAATGAGTCAACTCTTCGCATGAGGTGGCCAAAGTACTGGAGTTTCAGCTTTAGCATCATTCCTTCCAAAGAAATCCCAGAGTTGATCTCCTTCAGAATGGACTGGTTGGATCTCCTTGCAGTCCAAGGGACTCTCAAGAGTCTTCTCCAACACCACAGTTCAAAAGCATCAATTATTCGGCACTCAGTCTTCTTCACAGTCCAGCTCTCACATCCATACATGACCCCCGGAAAAACCATAGCCCTAACTAGACGGATCTTAGTCAACAAAGTAATGTCTCTGCTTTTGAATATGCTATCTAGGTTGGTCATAACTTTTCTTCCAAGGAGTAAGCGTCTTTTAATTTCATGACTGCAGTC
>SJYX01004301.1:707289-725254 GCA_006410675.1 Oreotragus oreotragus | reverse complement strand
ATTTGGAACCAGTCTGTTGTTCCATGTCCAGTTCTAACTGTTGCTTCCTGACCTGCATACAGGTTTCTCAAGAGGCAGGTCAGGGGGTCTGGTATTCCCATCTTTCTCAGAATTTTCCACAGTTTATTGTGATCCACACAGTCAAAGGTTTTGGCATAGTCAATAAAGCAGAAATAGATGTTTTTCTGGAACTCTCTTGCTTTTTCCATGATCCAGTGGATGCTGGCAATTTGATCTCTGGTTCCTCTGCCTCTTCTAAAACCAGCTTGTACATCTGGAAGTTTACAGTTTATGTATTGCTGAAGCCTGGCTTAGAGAATTTTGAGCATTACTTTACTAGCATGTGAGATGAGTGCAATTGTGTGGTAGTTTGAGCATTCTTTGGCATTGCTTTTCTCTGGGATTGGAATGCAAACTGACCTTTTCCAGTCCTGTGCCTACTGATGAGTTTTCCAAATGTGCTGGCATATTGAGTCCAGCACTTTCAGAGCATCATCTTTCAGGATTTGAAATAGCTCAACTGGAATTCCATCACCTCCACTCGCTTTGTTCTATCATTTAAATGTTTTCCCCTTAAATAGAATTTTCAAATGTTCCCTATTAAATTCAACCTTTCAGTTCTCTATTTTCAATATAAATTTCCATTATTTTGAGAGCAGCATTTCACAAGACTAGTTTTTATTATTTTCCAGGCTATTTCTCTTTACTGATAAGACTTTGATAAAATTTGGATCTTAATTATTTATAGAAGGAGCTTTATTATTTGCAATTTTCTTAGAACATTAGATCAGACATAAGTAAAAATAAATGACCTTTTGTCTCCAGATTATAGCAAGCTGCTACGTCTAGTGGTAGAAAGCCCAGACTCTGGAGCCAAAGACCACGTGACTAGGTCTTGACTTGAGCACTTCTTAGTTGGGAAGAGATACTTGACCTGTATATATCTCCCCTCAGGTTCCCCATCTGTAAAATGGACATATAGCTTTCCATAGATATATGCACTAGTACCTAAACATGACAGGATTATAATGAGCCCATACTTTAAGATAATAAAAAACAGTGCCTGGCACACTAACTGCTACTCATTTGTGTCCGACTCTTTGCAACCCATGGACTGTAGACTGCGAGGTTCCTCTGTCCATGGGATTTCCCAGGCAAGAATACTGTGGTAGGTTGCCAATTCCTTCTCCAGGGGATCTTCCCGACCCAGGGAATGAACCTGCATCTCTTGCATCTCCTGCATTGGCAGGGTGGTTCTTTATCACAGTGCCACCCTAACTGCTTCATAGTGTTTATTCAATGAATCAAAACATTAGCTCCTGCAAAAGTGAAATCTGGAATATACTGTAAAAAACACCTGCAGGTAAGTGTATTAAATAACACTGTGTCACAAAACCCTAATCCTATGACTGGCATAGTTTCATTTCGATTGTTGGTTAATTTGTATGGGGAAAAAAAAACAGTCATAGTTCCATAGAATTATACTGTTTCTCTATAAAAATGTGAGGCAATAGTACAAAAGCATTCCTAAAACAGTAATGCTTACACAAGGATGTTAGCCAGGCAATACAGTGTATAGAGAACTGCATGAGCAACACTTGACACATGTATGTATGTGCATATCCATCTTCACTGACATGTATAGAGTGTTACAGTCACACCAAGGTGTGGGATTATTGTAGGATGGATTCCTGCTCCTATGGAAGAAATTCGACCACAACACCATGAATTGAAAGCTAATGAAGAAGTCTATCACATAGTCTCAACTTTTCTTTTCTAGCCTTGAGATATAATTGACATACACCATTGTGTAAGTTCTAAATATATCATGTAGTGATTTGATACATGCATTATTCAGAAATGACTATCACAAGTTTAGGTAATACTTAAAATACTTGACATAATTACAATGTGTGTTTGTGTGTGGTAAAAATATTTAAAATGTACTCTTGGAAATGCTTCCCCTTCATGGATCACAGCCTTGTCATGGTGAAGGGACTTGTATTTCACATAGTCTCAACTTTTCTTTTCTAGCCTTGAGATATAATTGACATACACCATTGTGTAAGTTCTAAGTATAAAATGTAATGATTTGATACATGCATTATTCAGAAATGGCTATCACAAGTTTAGGTAATACTTAAAATAGCTGACATAATTACAATGTGTGTTTGTGTGTGGTAAAAATATTTAAAATGTACTCTTCCCCTTCATGGATCACAGCCTTGTCATGGTGAAGGGACTTGTATAGCTCAATGAAGCTATGAACCATGCCTTGCAGGACCACCTGAGACAAATGGATCACAGTGGAGAGTTCTGACAAAATGCATTCCACTGGAGGAAGGAATGACAAACCACTCCAGTATTCTTGCCTCAAGAACCCCATGAAGAGTATGAAAACATGAAAGGATACGACACTGGAAGATAAGGTCCCCAGATCGGAAAGTGTCCAATATGCTACAGGGCAGGAGGGTGGGTGAATGGATGGGAGCCTGGCATGCCACAGTTCATGGGGTTGCAGAACAGACATGACTTAACCACTGAACAACAAACAATGACTTTAAAACTCTTAAGTATGTAATATAGCATTGTAAACTATAATCGTTAGGTGGTACGTAAGCTCACCATCTAATTCAGTATTCATCTTCTAACTGGAATTTTGAATCCTTTAAACAACATCTCCCCATTTCCAAAACATCTTGTCTCTTTGAACCACCATTTGACTCTTTCTGTGAATGAGGCTTTGCAAAGATTCTGTATATGAAATATTACAGTATTTCTCTTTCTCTGATTTATTTTACTGACTACAATGCCTTCAAGACTCATCCATGTCCTAAATGAAAGGATTTCCTTCCTTGTGATGACTACATAATAACTGAACATACACACCTCTTAGTCTATTCAGCAGTCTATGGACACTGAAGTTTTTCCAGGTCTTGGCTATTGTGAGTAAACCTTCAATAAATTTTGGGGTACAGATATCTCTTTGATATCTCTTTGATAGTGTTTTCATTTCTTTTGGTTATAGACTTACAAGCGTGTTTACTGAATCACATGATAGTCTATTTTTAATGATTTGAGGAACCTCTGTACTGTTTTCTAGAGTGATTGAATTTGCATTTCACCAACAGTCAACAGGTTTCCATTTTTTCCACACTCTCACCCTTGAATTTTTGAAAATTGTCATTTTAAGAAGAGATAACATTATGAGGTGGTATCTTATTGTGATTTTGATTTGCTTTTCCCTTATTAGTGATGCTGAGCATCTTTTTATGTATCTGCTGGATATCTGGATTTCTTCTTTGAAAAATGTCTATTCAGTGCTTCTGTCCATTTCTGATTGTTTTTGCTATTGATTTATACTATGTCTTTATGTTTTTGAATGTTAATTAAACCCTTTATCAACTATGATTTGCAAATATTTCCTTCCATTCCACAGATAGCCTCAGCATTTCCCTAACAGTTTTCTTTGCTATGCAGAACATTTTTAGTCTGATGGTAGTCTTACTTGTTAAATGTTGCTTTTGTTGTTTTTGCTTTTTGGTGTCATATCCAAAAAACTGTTGTTAAGACCAATATTAGAGAGCTTTTGCCCTATGCTTCCTTCTAGAATTTTTTTGTTTTAACTTTCAGGGCTTACATTAATGACTTAAATGTATTTTGCACAAATTTTTGTGAATGTAAGATGTAGGTTCATTTTTTAATATATGAACACCCAGTTTTCTCAATACCATTTATTTAAGAGCTTATCCTTTTTCCATTGGCATATTCTTGGCTCTATTGTCAAATATTAGTTGGCCATACAAACATGGATTTATTTCCAGGCATCAATTCCTTTCCATTGTTCTACCTATATTTATGCCAATGTATTACTGTGGTGTCAGCTGTAATGTTTCCTCTTTTGAAACTTCTTCCTATTATTTTTCCCCCAACACGTATTTGTATGTACTACAGAGTGATCCTTATGTACATTTACTGAACTTACACTATTCATCATATTGAGAATATAGCACTCTTAAAGTTCTTTGTATGTATTTTAAACACTTTACACATTACACAATGTCTATCACATTCATTCCCTGAAATAATATTTTCCTTTTTTTGAAAGTTGGAAAGATTTTATTTTTTCAAAACCTAAATTGTTTTCTTTGCTGAAATACTTAAAGAATTTGATGAATGATAAACAATTTTCTCATCTACTCACTTTGTGGTTTTTACAGGGAGCAATATTGCTTCTCATACTGATTTACGTATTTTTTTTTAATTAACTAATGCAATTAAAACTCATTGGGTGTTCCTTTTCTTCTTCTACCTTCCTGGAAATGCCATTCTCTGATGTTAGTATTTTTCAATGGCTTTTTATTTTTAGATGTTTTTTAACTAAATAAAGCCTATAATGACATTTGTTATTGTACAATTTTGAGATATAACTGCCATAATGTTTTTTAAGGTGTATGTGTTGATCTGACACATTTATATTACAATATGATTACCACTACAGCATTAGCATTCTAACTTGGGAAAAGGCAAAGATTTTATGGAGCTTTAGTAAGAGTGCAGATGAGATTAAGGTAGTGGGATAATTGGTCAGAAATGATTCTAGGAAAATGAAGGAATCATTCTCAAGTTTTCACAACTGTGGCTGGGCATTTCATTTAAAGGAATGGGAAGGCAGGGTTAAGGTTAGAGCCATGTCTAAGAGGGCAGGGAGGAAGAGCTGTGGCTGCCAAGTACATGCAAGGCTTACCGGGGAGAAAGTCCACCTTTAGCATCTCTTACACACCTAATGTGGAGACGGACTATGTCAGTAATCCACAGCTTCCCAAAGCACTCTGCAAACTTATTATTTCAACCTTTAAGACTGAAGACTGTGTTTATAATTTAAAGACAGATAGACAGCTTTTTTGAACTCTTTTAGGAAAAAAATTAATGACTTTCAGAAAGGTATAATAAGTAAGTAAAGTAATTTAAAGACAGATAGACAACCTTTTTGAACTCTTTTAGGAAAAAAATTAATGACTTTCAGAAAGGTATATTTTACCCCAATTCCCACATTTTCTATAAGGATAGTGTTAGTCAGTCACTCAGTCATATCCAACTCTCTGCAATCCCATGGACTGTAACCCACCAGGCTGCACTATCCATGGGATTCTCCAGGCAAGAATACTATAGTGGATTGCAATTCCCTTCTCCAGAGAATCTATCCCAACCCAGGGATTGAACCTGCATCTCCTGCATTTCAGGCAGATTCTTTACCATTTGAGCCACCAGCTAAGCCTGCAAAAAGGATAAAAATTCTATTTTGGCATCCAAAGGGGATAACTAATATTTTCAGGCTGCTTCTATTTTGACTTGATCCTGTCCATTGCCAAAAGAATGACTAATTTACTTGGCTATATACTAAGCATTGAGTGAATATAGCCAAGCTCTTTATTGGCATTTACTCTCTCAGAGGAATGAATCAAAAGAATTCTTGAATCAACTCCAGTCTCACATGCACAGAAAGGTTTTCATTCCAAATTATAGTCTAATAAGGGAAGTGGCCTGCACCCTAGCACCTGCTAAGGGCTAAAAGTAAAGGGGGCATAATTCTGGCCTGAGGTCTAACTAGGCTGTGTTCTCCAATGCAGTATCACCAATTACAAGACAGGTACTTTAGTCTGTATTTCACACTCATTCTAATTCTCAATTGTTTCAGAACCAATAAGGGCAGAAGTAGAAGTGGTTGACTGCCCACTCATTTATCACTTGAATTTTTTTAAACACAAAATTTTAATGAACCATCTCAGAGACTCTTTTTCCACAGAAGCACATTAAGAAAGAATAATTTAGTTATTGTGGAGGAATACTGCATACATCAGTGACTTTTAAAATAGTTCACAGAATTCTGGCTGCTGTTAGGAGATTGGAGACCTACTGGGTGAGACGATAGGAATCAGAATCAAAAGTCCTTGATTAGTAGGAGGCAACTGAGATAATGGTATATAACATGAGCTTTAGAGAATGCACACTAGATTCAAATTCTGGCTCTATAGTCATTACCTAATAAGTTGTAAAATTACTTTCAAGTAAGTTGTGTATAAAATTCAATTATGTGTTTTGTAGAGTTGCTAACACCACACATATAGATGTTATTCAATAATGCTTTTTGTTGAACATCACTGAACAGAATGTGGACAAACAATGTTTGACACAGAGTGGGAGCTGAATAGTAGTTTTTATCATGCTATTATTTTAGTTAATAACAATATTAATGAATAAAAGTCTGGTGTGTTGCCATTGGATCTCTATGGACCTACTGTTACACAACAGTTCACCAATAATTTTTAGAAAACATTGCTGGAAAATCCTAGGAAGTCAATAGGAAGTTGGTAGAAGTTAAGAGGGCATGAAGAATTTTTAATAAAATAATTAGGATTTAAACTAATTAAAAGCTGAAATAATTAACCAAAAATAACTAGATGAAACATATAAATTCACAGAAAGCAACTGGTTTTCACAACACAGCAATAGTAAACCTAAAATTATTGAATTCTCTGGTTAAATAAAAGCACAAGATGAGTACATTATGCCATATAACTACTTTATATTACCTTAGTAGACGTAGTCTTCAGCTAAGCAAATGTCCTTTAAGTTCTCTGTGCTATGCAGACCACACCTGGCTACAACATTAAGAAAGAATACCAAATACTGTGGCCTTGTTTAAAGGAGATAGGCCAGGGGAATTAACCCAATAGATGAAGCTGGAATGAAATACACAGGTCCTGTTTATCAACCAGGAAGGAGGATTAGTGACCTTGACAAGAACTTTCTAAATTCTTTAACAACTATTAAATATGAGAAGGGCACATTCATTTTATATGACTCCAGGAGCTGACTAAGTCAGACAGAAGAGGAGAAATATCATATGATATCCCTTTTATTTGGAATCTAAAAAGGAATGATATAAATGAACTTACTTACAAACCAGAAACACAGGCTTAGAGAATGAGCTTCTGGTTGCTGGCGGGAAGAAGTAGGGGGAATGGATAGTCAGGGAGTTTGAGATCTACATGTACACACTGCTATATTTCAAATGGATAACCAACAAGGACCTACTGTATAACACATGGAACTCTATTAAATGTTATGTGGCAGCCTGGATGGGAGGGGAGTTTGGGTGAGAATGGGTACCCATATATGTATGGCTGAGTCCCTTCACTGTTCACCTACAACTGTCACAGGATTGTTAATCAACTATACCCCAATACAAAATAAAAAGTTTAAAAAAAAAATAAGCAGTATTAGATAACTCATACAGGGAAGGAAGATTCAGGTCAGTATTTTGAATACACATAGCCTGTAAAAAATCTGAGCAAGCTTCCTCCAGGGACTGCAGGCTGTAAACCTGAAGGCTCAATGCTGGAAAGCACTTACTTGCTAAATGAAATGTTATTGATAGGCTACTTCTCAGTATTCTCTACATTCCCAGGAATTTTTTTATGACTTTATTATTTCAACATTAGATAATGGCAATGAAATATTTATGATCATATCTCTAGTGTTAAAACTTGTAAAGTTTAAGGAAATATTTTCCAGAGAAATGTGGCTCAGATAGTAAAGAATTCACCTGCAATGTAGGAGACTCAGGTTCAATCCCTGGGTCAGGAAGATCTCTTGGAGAAGGGGACAGCAACCCACTCCAGTACTCTAGCCTGCGAAGTCTCATGGACAAAGGAGCATGGTGGGGCTCCTTTGAGACAGTCCATGGGTCTCAAAGAGCTGGACATGAATGAGCAGCTAACAGTTTACTTTTTCACTTTCAATCTAATTATTATTTAAGGGTTGTTTGTGATGTCAGGATATCAGAAATTTAACATTTTGGACATCAACTTTTCCCATTACAAGTATTTGGAAAGGTTAAAAATTTTAGCCCCTTTGCCACTTTAATAACCAAATTTAGTATGTCTAATACATTGGTCTGTTGACCATTTTTAAAAGTTACTTGAATGTATTATTTCTTAGACACTACTTCTGCCAATTAATTTTTCATTCTGTGTCACAGGTAAGAAACTGTCTAACGTGAGAAACTATTGTTTTAATTTCCTATCTGAACACCACCAAAAATTTGATATATCCAAGTCTTGATTATAACTAATAAACTATAAAAGTCTATTACACAAATATAAATTACTTTTGTTTTTTCAGTTTTATCTATGATATAAAGTTAGTATAGAATTTGTTTCTCTACCAGTAACAGCTCTACAAGGAGAAAACATTTGGAAAAACTGTCGACAGCACTGGAAACAAAATCAAGACAGGTCTGTGATCCTGAGACTAGGAGAATGTGAGAAATGAGCCCCATGTCACCCAGAATTTATTCCCGAAGGCCTTTTTCAATACACTTTCCAGGAATTCATAACACAGAGAGTTTTAACCTCTCATGGTTGAGGACACAGGAACACACACAAAAGATTGGATTTGATGGTGAGTTACAAGAGGAGGGAATCACAGAAAAGGAACCCAAATAACTGGGCAGAGACTAGAGAGGCCACCCAGTGTGACAGAAGTTCAAGTTGAAGGCCAGCCAGAGTGAAGATACACCATAGCCTACACAATTCATTGGAGACCACAGAAAGGCCAGGTTCTCGGGGTAGGGATCATGTCATTGGAGTGATCGTCATGCTCTAAGAGCAAAAGGAAACCAAAGCAGACCAGCCTTGACAAAGCCTCATATTAGGTATTGGGTAACTAATATTGACAGGAACAAGGTAATCCATGGTAACTGAACTGTCTACCAGGACAGAACTTAACTCTCTCAGAGAACACTAAGAGACAGTATAACTAATAAATTAAAATAGGAGCAAAAAAGCACAGTACTCAAAATAACTGGTTAATTAAAAAGAAAACTGAAAAGGAGCAATGAAGAAACAATTAGCGGAAGAGACCAAGAGAAAACAAGTAGCATGATGGGAGCCCAACTCTTTCAGTAATTACATTAAGTATCAATTAAATGCTTCAACAGCTGACAGACCTTGTCAGAATATTAAAAAAAACAATATACGCTATTTGGACATGCACTCTATTAACCCTCCAATTTCACTGCTGAGTATATAACAATAATAACAAAAGATAACTCTTTTGTCCAAAGACTTTTACAAATATGCTTGTCAGCTTTCTTAAGATTTTCACTTAAAAATAAAACTTAAATATAGTAGGATGTGTACTTAAATTGTAGTAGTAGTTATCTAAGGGAATATTACTTGTCAATAACAATAGACTATCAATACATTGAACAACATGGATGACTTCCACAGGCACAATGTTGAAGACAAAACGAAGACACAAAGGAGTACATATTGAATAATTCTATCTGCATGGAGACAAAAGTCAGCTATAATTTATATAGTGATGGAAGTCTGAAGAGTGGCTAAATTTGGAGTTCTAGGAACATTCCATATTTTTATCTAGTGGTGGTGACATGAGTAGGCTGATATAAAATTTATAATTAAGATTTATGCACTTAGCTTTCAGTTACCCTAATGAAAATAAAGGTCAGCGACTGTGCAGGAAAGAGTTCACGCAGCATACAGGTCTAACTGCTATCTGTCAAAGGCATATGCGCAAGACTGTCCCTCAGCTGGCATCTTACAACTTGCGTTTTGAAAGTATTCTCATCATTCCACAAATGTTGAGTGGCTCACTATGTTTAAACTCTTTTTACAAGCAGTACAGTTTATGCTGCAACACCTACTTTCCTTCTCAGAGACTAAGATTTGTGTACAAGCCAGAGAGAGGCTGCCTATGTGACCAGCCCCCAGTAAACACCCTGGGTGCCGAGTGTGTACTGAGCTTCCCTGGCAGACAGTATTTCCCTGTAATAATTCATAGTCATAAATATAACTATGGTGAGTCTTGTGAGTCCTTCTAGTGAATTACTGACTCTGATAATGGTTGGAAACTCCTGGAATAGAATGAAAAGAAACAAAGTGGGTTTTTTTGTTGTTGTTTCCTTAATGTAGTTGGACTTTATATTTCTCTTTCTCTTCCTATTCGAATTTCCCTTCCCTTGGGAAGTGAGAAGCTATGTTGGGTGAGAGGATGCCCCACATGAAGGTCATTCCTGGAGGGGATTTGGCAGCCTGAGTTGGGTGAGGAGGACCCATGCAAAGCTCAACAAATGGTTTTGAACTTGAGAGGTATGAGGATGTCCAAATGGGGGCTTGACAGTGCACTCCCCACTTGAAAAGGGATTCTACACATGCAGGAGTTTGGGAGCAGGGGTTGGAGTCCCCGTTACGGGGTCAAGATTTGTTCAAAACAAAGGCCTCATCATGTAACAAGGTATATAAAGGATAAAGAAGTATAGATTTCTCATTATCAAAAAATAAGTTACAGTTGCTGAGAGAACGTAGATCTTAAAACTACCACACACAAAAAATCTGTAGCTATGCATTGCTGATAGATGTTAGTTTATTACAGTAATTGTTGCAATATACACATATATCAAATCATTATGTTGTATACCTAAAATGAATAATGTTATATGTAAATATTATCTCAATTTTTTAAAACTTGCGAAGAATAAAAATACAAGTTACAAATACAGAAATGACAGGAACCTAAATGCACCCTGTGTTATTGGATTGGAATTGGGAGATGATAGTGTGAAGTTGTTATCTTCAATATGGATATACAGCTACAGAAATAAATGCAGCTCTACACACACACACACACACACACACACACACACACACACACACATTCTTTCCTAGTGCTTACTGAATCTCCAGGAAAGGTGAGAAACCAATGTTTGTTGTTCCATTACTCTTATAGTTCCTAACTCTTCCACTTTGACTTTAGTACGTTTGTCTGCAAAGTTTTTTTTTTTTCTTCTGTAACTGACCAAACTTTTGCCTTCTTTCTTCCCTCCCTCCTTCCCTCCCTCCCACTTCTCCATTTGGTTTGTTAGAATGTGAAGAGGTTTTTGAACAAATGAGACTAGCTATAATCTCATCACTAGCTTTGGGATTCCAATTTTTGAGACACTCTACCTGATTTATCTAATATTCCTATTCATATTGCATATTTAATAACTTTTTTTAAGTGGGTCAAATTCTTGGTATAAAAGTAGTCATCTTAAGGCTTCCTAACTTAAGCATCTTAAGGGCATCTTAAGCTGCCCTAACTTATAAAGCTGGTGACAAATTAATAGAAGTTACCAGAGCATCAACTAACCCACTCCAGTGTTCTTGCCTGGAGAATCCCAGGGACGGGGAGCTTGGTGGGCTGCCGTCTCTGGAGTCGCACAGAGTCAGACACAACTGAAGTGACTTAGCAGCAGAGCATCAACTATTGGTTATGATCTCAAAATGCAATTTTTATATGGTATTTCTTTTATTTTCAATTGGAGGATAATTGCTTTAAAATGTGTTGGTTTCTGCCATATCACCCATACAACAATTTAATAGGGGACTTTTCATTTTGATAGTTATCAAAACCTCATGGAAAAATCACAGCTGATTTAACAGAGGCTTCACAAGTGCCTAGTTAGACATGAGTGATTCATTTGCTGAAATTGCGAGGGTAACAGGTAGGAAGGCCAGAGGTCCCTGAGTGGCAGGAAGAAATAAACTGCAAGTGGCAGACATTTTTCTCCTTCTCTATACAAAACTAAGTGAAAGTGAAAGTCACTCAGTTGTGTCTGACTCTTTAAGAGGCTTCTTTAATTCTCTGTTGACACCTGGTTCTGCCTTAAGCTAACCAATGCATTTTTCTTATGGAAGTGTTTCTCTTAAGCTATATTAATGAAATTATGTATTTGCTTTGGAATCTGCCTTTCTTCAAAATGGTTCCCCCTGAGACCAACAATTTTTCTTTTCTCAAACCTTGGGCTGATAATGGTTCAACAAACCAGTATTCATGTCCATTGTTTTATGTTTGGAGACGACAAACCTTGTGCCATTCTATCTCAGAAATGCATATGGTGAGAGAGGGGCCTGGTGAAACTCCCTCAGCCTTCAGGTGTTTCTTTTATCTGATTAAAAGCTCACTAACAGACATAAAACACCTTGCTAAAAACTAGCAAGGGGGCACTCTTTCTGTCCCCTTCTAATGCCTATGTCAGAAGCTTTCCCTATCTCTATTATACTTTAATAAAACTTTGCTACACAAAAAGCTCCAGTGGTCAAGCCTGATCTCTGGCCCCGGATCGAAATCCTCTCCTCCGGAGGTCACGCATCCCAGCATAGCACATAGCATGCAGCAGCAACTTTTCAAAATGAAGAGCTGAAAAATTCTTTATTAAAACCTGACAGACTTCAAATTTAGAAGCTCCCACTACAATACAGTAAGTGTTCAATTTCAAAAATATACTTCATAAACAAAAAAATAAACAAGCAGAATATGAAAAAAAAGTTGTCAGGGGGAGTATGTAATTTCCTTGGGTCTGTCTCTCTGCAGCAAAAATTTGAAGTGGCACAGAGATTGGTGGTACAGCTGTTTTATTTGGCAAACAAAGGAAAATACATCCTTGAGGTGTAAGGGCAGGACGACCCAAAAGATGTGAAGAGAAAAGAGGCCAGTGGGTCAGTGTTGGCTTCTCTTTTTAGAAGCTATTTTCCCTCCCGCTTACAAAGAGCCTGCCCTATGTACATCGGGCTAGCCAGGAGGGCTGCCTGTTTCACCCGAGGTTCTATCTTCCCTTCTTTGTCTTTTAGCCACCACCATGCTGGACTCCTCTTTCCTATTCTAATTACCTTACAGTTAAAAGAAATCCGGTGAGAAGGTGGAATTACCTAACAAAGTAACTCCTATACAGCAGTCCCCATCTGCTTGATTAGCATCTTTGAGCCATCAACAAAATCATTTAGTAAAAGAATGAGTTTAAAGACTCCACACTCTTACTACACCTACCAAAAAGATAGGATTGTTCTAAAGGTAGCAAGGAGACCTGCTGTTTATCAGAAGTAGATAAAGGCTACTCCTATGGTAAGCACAGAAAAGCCTCCTTGGCCAACTTTACCAGGAATCTGAAGGTGATTGTCTGTCATAAAACTAACAACTGTAAAAGGTAGGTGATTTTATGTAGTTATGGTGTGTATAATGCCTGGATGACTGGAAGTTTGTCTTCAACAAAAGAAGTCTTTTTAGATAGCAATAAAAATTCTATTTTTACTGTCTTTACTATCTAGTAAAGACAATGACTTGAACAGAGGAAGACCTGTTATTTCTATTGTTGTTCAGGGAATATGCAGATGTTTTCAAAGACCTGTAAGCTGTCATTGGTCTTTCCAGGTGGCCTAGTGGGTGAAGAATCCACCTGCAATGCAGGAGACTCAGGAGATGCAGGTTCGATCCCTGGGACAGGGAGGATCCCCTGGAGGAGGGCATGACAACCCACTCCAGTAGTCTTGCCTGGAGAATCCCAAGGACAGAGAAGCCAGGTGAGCTATAGTCCATGGGCTTCAATGAGTTGGACACAACTGAGCATGTATGTTGTCATCGGTCATATCACCTTCAGTCCTCTGGACAAGTAGAACAAAATAATCAACCACTAAAGAAGACAAAATACCACATTGACTGATTTAGCAACCCACCAACACTGAAATGGCTTAAGAGCTTTACCACTGGTTTTGTTAAAAAAATAAATAAATGGGAAGCACCTCTCTTGAATTTTGAACTTATGTTTGGCAGGTCTGTGAAGACATCCTGTGATTGAATTTAGCTGAATGCCCTCATAATCATGTTCAATACTTGAATTCTCTCCTTGGAAACTCAGAGACACAGAGTCATAAAGACCTGGAAAAACTCTCTGGAAGAAGTCCTCCACCTCTATGGACAGGAGATTTCATCTTCACAAAGATATTCTGCAGGAAAAATGGCTGTCATTATGCTGGGAGAGATCCTTTTAAATGCTGCTGCTCACCCATATGTCTGTCAAAGTCACTGCCAAACCAACAGCTGGACCCATCTTTCCTGAGGTGGACTGGACTATGGTTCTAAATAACTTCAAATTTCAGGTTTCTTAGTAATTGATACTGGGGCTCAGCTTAACTGGAATGTGGTATTCTAGCAAGCTTATTACCATTCTCATAGACTGTCTTGCTGTTCTTTTCACAGCAGGGTCATTTCAACTACTTTAAGAATCACAAATGCATTAGCAGGCAGTTTTTACCAGCTTAGCCATTGGGGAAGGCCCTTTACTAGAAAACAAACAAGCAGCATGCTACATGACTCTTTCTTTCTATACTCCAAATAATGGTCCCCATAATTTTATTTTTAAGGAAATGGCAACCCACTCCAGTGTTCTTGCCAGGAGAATCCCAGGGACGGGGGAGCCTGGTGGGCTGCCGTCTCTGGGGTCGCACAGAGCTGGACACGACTGAAGCAACTTAGCAGCAGCAGCAGCAAATTCTACTCCAAGTACGAACAGATTCTGGACTTTAAAACCAGACATCTGATTATTGACAAAGTAAAAAATTGGACCATCATCATTAGTAATTTTTGGTAAGAACAAAGTACAAATAATAAGCATTTAGGTACTTAGGCTCTAAATTTAATTTTTAAAAGTTCTGTTAGCTAGTTTGATTAGAAAAATGGTATAAATAAGAAAAACATTTAAATAACAGATGCACAGAATTCTGGCATTTACAGAGAGACAGCAGTTGACAGGTCTAATGGCACTAAATTAGTTTGGGGATATGGGTCCTTGGCCAATCCCAATAAAGACAGATAAACCCATGGAGATTTAGTTGACTGTTATAATAATATAGTTACTGATTTAGACCTAAGACAAAAAAATATAAGGTTCATTGGGTGGACCTAATGTATATTAGATCCATATACATTAAACAATGGAATTTCAGTCTGTACCTTCAATGAGTGTCATATTTTAAGACTGATACTAGTTGATGACCACGAGTATCTTTGCATTTCACATTTGGGAAAAATTTGTGAAGACAGAACAATTCCTAAATAGCCTAAGTTGTCATAGTCATGTGATGATACTTATGTCACTGAATGAAAATCAGGAGGAATTTATTAGACCTTGCAATGAAAGCTCTAAATTAAAAATTCAGAGTATTCAAACTCCATAATTAAGCTGCCCCATAGGCTGGGGTTGGCTAAAACTTGATAAAGAACTAATCATAATGTTTAGTAATGCATTGGAAAATGTGAACAATAAAGACATCACATCAATTTGTAAAATTCATGGATCACTAAGCAAAATTTTTGTGCACTGCCAATCACGAGTTTGATTTAACCATTCATCACAGGCATGATTTACTCAAAGGTCATTCCTCCAAGCAAATGACATACTGTCTTTTTCAAAACTTAGTAATTTTATTTTTGTCATAATTCTAACAATTGCTTTGCATTTTACTATAAACTTGCTGGATATTTAGAGGCCTGCAACTTGCTCAGAGAAAGGTGAAAATGGCAATGGAGTTAATTGGAAATAGGTGATATCACTATTTTATTACAGTAACAAAAATGGATTAAAAGTGTAAATACAAACCTAAAAGAAAAAAAAATTTTTTTTCCCTGTTGAAAGTAAGTGAAGAGATTTCTTCTACCTCCCTTTTCTTAGATGATATACTTGACACAAATATATAATTCTTAGCTCTTTCTCTGTTTGAAATGTAAAACTTTACAAAAGCTAAATAAGCCTCTTTCCAGCTTCCCAGAGCCAGGAATATCTTTCTCACAATTTTTTTTTTTTGAGTGGGGGGGGATGCTGTGTCATGTGGAATCTAGTTGGTGCCCACTGCAGAGGAAGCTCAGAGTCTCAACCTCTGGATCACCAGTGGAGTCCAGGAATATCTTTCTCAAGGACCTGAAATATAACCATCAAAGAAGAGAGCTATCTCCAGTGTCTATGGGAAAGTGGCAACCAGACTTATGCACCAGCCTTGACTCAAGCTGCAAAACTACCATCTGTATAAAAGTCAGAAAGTCATTTTCTTTTGGCTAAATCCTACTTTAGCAAATACAGATGGTCATCCCAACAATCAAGTGAATCTGGGATGACTTATGTGCGAAAATGAGGTTTCCCAGGTGGCTCAGATAGTAAAGAATCCACCTGCAATGTGGGAGACCTGGGCTTGATCCCTGGGTCAGGATGTTTCCCTGAAGAAGGGAATGGCAACCCACTCTAGTATTCTTGCCTGGAGAATTCAATGGACAGAGGAGCCTGGCAGGCTACAGTCTATGGGGTCACAAAAAGTCAGACATGACTGAGTGACTAACACAAGTACAATTACATGTGTGACAAGTGGTGTTGCCAAGTCTTCATACTTGAGAACTAGTTATTCTTTACCTTGAAAATGTGTATGCGATGGATTATGTCTGCTTGACTATATCCAAGGGTGCGATATCTGTCTTTGGTATCTCTTACTGCACTGCCTGGGATACCCATCAAATTTTTGTTTGATACTTATTCAGTAATACTAGGCTTGCAGACAATTTTTTGTGGGTTGGGAGATTTTTTTTTTTAGTTGTATTTCCCCAACACATTCTGCAAATAACTGACCTGTAATCATCAAAAGTATCAAGATGATGAAAGTAAAGGAAAGTTGAAGAAATTAATCTAGATTGAAGAAGATAGAGACACAGCAATTAAGTGTAATTTGAGTCTAGACTGGATTCTTTTGAGTCAAATCAAATAGGAGGAACTGTTAAAACTTCAGTGAATTCTGAGGATTAGCATCAACCCACTGATGTTACTTTTCTTATTCTGGTGATTATAGTGAAGAATGTGCTTGGATGCAATACTAAAGTATTATGGTAGATGCAGCATTATTTTCAAATGGTTTAGGAAAGAAATAAGTTACTTGAACTGTTTTTTCCCCTAAGTTTGAGTCTGTTCCAAAGTTGGTTGGGGGCAGGGAGAGAGCCAGATATAAAGAGACACACACATACTCATAAAAAAAGTAAGATTTGTTGAATTTCTCCTAGTTCTTTAAAAAAAATTCAGATACTTTTAAATCTCCATTCTGTGTTCCTTTTTCTCTTTAGAGATACCTACTCTGTAATGCATCTTTCCCACACAAGCTTATATAATACCTGCCGTTGTTCTGTATTTTAAAATATGTAAGTGGTATCATACATGCATGTACTTTTATAACTTATTTTTAGCTTTTATTTATAAATTTATATACTTTTTTACATCTTGCTAAGTTTTATTTTTAACAGTAGTGTTGTATAAGCCCGAGTTTATCCATTCCCCTACTGAGAAACATGTTGCTTTGACTTTTCTATTATAAATATAATTGCAGCATTATATAAAGTTAAAAAAAATCTTCTCCCAGAGTGTGGCTTACAGTTTTCCTCTTACTAATTGATGTTTGACATACAGGAGGCTTCAGTTTTAATTCTGGTACATTTATCAATACATTTTTTAATGGTCTGTCACATTGGGTTTTTAAGAAATTCTTTTTATAAAAGTTAATGCATTAGAGATATTTTTATAGGTACATCAGAAAAAAAAAGTACGATGGATTTTTTGAGAAAAGTCTATCTTGAAAAACAGAAGACTCTAACTTAACTCACTGAAGGTTTGTGTGTGTGTATTCATTCATACAGATTGACAGCCTTAACCAACTCTAAATACTAGTGTAACATTAAATGCTATCTATATAAAGAGAAGTTTGAAATTATTCATTTTCTGAATGTGTTTGAGAAAACACTTAGGCAAGATAGTCAGGCTTTTATTATTTGTCTTTCAGCTAATTATATGGGAAAATGTTTGAGAATATTATTAGCTGAATCTACTTCTAAAAATCATTTATTTATTCATTTACTTATCCATGCATTCAAGCAAGCCATCATTCATTTATTCAACAAATATTTGATCTGTAAATATTTATCCTAGTGCTTAGTATTTGCAATAGAGTATTAGAAGCAAAACTAAACCTCTGTCCTCAGAGATTTCGTATTGTGATAAGGCAAACTAGGCAATAGACAAAAAAAAAAAAAAAAAAAA
>SJYX01004301.1:655863-669852 GCA_006410675.1 Oreotragus oreotragus | reverse complement strand
ATGGATCACAACCTTTTCTAACTCAATGAAACTATGAGCCTTATAGGGCCACCCAAGACAGATGGGTCATGTTGGAGAGTTCTGATGAAATATGGTTCAGTGGGAAAGGGAATGGCAAACCACTTCAGCATTCTTGCCTTGAGAACCCCATGAACAATATGAAAGGGAAAAAAAGATGCAACACTGAATGATGAACTCCCCAGGTCCATAGGTGCCCAATATGCTACTGGAAAAGAGTACAGAAATAGCTCCGGAAGGAAAGAAGAGGCTAAGCCAAAGCAGAAACAACACCCAGTTGTGGATGTGCCTGGTGGTGAAACTAAAGTCCAGTGCTGTAAAGAATACTGCAAAGGAACCTGAAATGTTAGGTCCATGAATCAAGGTAAATTGGATGTGGTCAAATAGGAAATGGCAAGAATGGACATCAACATTTTAGGAATCAATGAACTAAAATGGACAGTAATGGATGAGTTTAATTCAGATGATCATTATATCTCATACTGCAGGCAAGAATCCCTTAGAAGAAATTGAGTAGCCATCAGAGTCAACAAGAGAGTTTGAAATGCAATATTTGGGTGCAGTCTCAAAAACGACTCAATCTCAGTTGAGTGATGAATGATATTGGTTCCTTTCTAAGGCAAACCATTCAACATCATAGTAATCAAGGTCTATGCCCCAAACACTAATGCTGAAGAAGCTCAAGTTGAATTGTTCTATGAAGAGCTGCAAGATGTTACAGAACACCAAAAAAAAAAAAAACCAAAAAAACAAAAAACAAAAGATGTCCCTTTCTTCAGAGGGGACTGGAATGCACAAGCTGTAAATCAAGAGATACCTGGAGTAACAGGCAAGTTTGGCCCTGGAGTACAAAATAAAGCAGGGCAAAGGCTAACAGTTTCGCCAGAGAATGCCGAAACACCCTGGTCATAGGAAACACCCTCTTCCAACAGTTCTATGGACCCATATTAAAGATAACCATGGCAACTATAGCTAATAATACCATATTTTATATTTGAAGGTGGCAAAAGGAGTAGATCTTTAAGGTTCTCATCTCATATACCCACAAAGAAAATTTAACTGTATGAGGAAATGAATGTTAACTAAATGTGGTAATCATTTCACAATACATAAATGTCAAATCATTATGCTGTATACATTAATACTACGTTATATGTCAATTATACCTCAATAATTGAGGGATAGCCTGAGGGAAACCTGGTGTGCTGCAGTCCATGGGGTCACAAAGAGTCAGACACTACTGAGTGACTGAACTGAACTTAATACCAGGGGAGGGTAGACAGCTCTAAAGTAAATTACTTCAAGAAAAATGTCCCCAGAAATGTCTGAAATCAAAGATAGATTGGTAAGAAAAGAATATTAAACATGTTGGTTGCAGTAAATAATTACTAAAAAATAGTAGTAATCATAATTTAGAGGGTAAATAACAATTAGAACTAAAATATTGAACAAGATAATCATAATTTGTGATGAATGATGTGTTAAAGAATTTCAAATTTCACACATTGTTAGAGAGTAAAAATTGACCTAAATGTAACAGCTAAAATTTTTGCCTCAAAAAAAATCTATAAAATTTATCAAAAAAAAAAAAATAGCAGCAAATTATTGGATGGGAAGACTCAATATTGTGAAAATGACTATAATACCCAAAGCAATCTACAGGTTCAATATAATACCTATCAAATTATCAATGGCATTTTTCACAAAATTAAAAAATTTACAATTTCTTTGCAAACACAAAAGATCACAAGTAGCCAAAGCAATCTTGAGGAAGAAAAATGGGACTGGAGGAATCAGGCTCCCTGGCTTCAGACTATACTACAAAGCTACAGTCATCAAGACAGCATAGTAATATCACACAAACAGAAATGTAGAATCAGTAAAACAGGACCAAAAGCCCAGAGATAAACTCACACACCTCTAGTAACCTAATGTAGGACAAAGGAGACAAGAATATACAATGGAGGTAAGATAGTCTCTTCAATAAGTGGTGCTGGGAAAACTGGAAAGCTACATGCTAAAAAAAGAAAAAAAAATGAAATTAGAACACTCCTTAACACCATACACAAAGATAAATTCAAAATGGATTAAAGATCTAAGTGTAAGCTGGACATTATAAAACCATTAGAGGAAAACATAAGCAGAACACTCTGACATAAATCAAGGCAAGATCTTTATTGAACCATCTCTAAGAATAATGAGAATGAAAACAGAAACAAATGGGACCTAATTAAAAAGTTTTTGCACAGCAAGAGAAACCATAAAAAAGATGAAAAGACAACCCTCAGGATGGGAGAAAATATTGGCAAACAAAGTGACTGACAAAGGATTAATCTCCAAAATATACAAAGAGTTCATGCAGCTCAATATAAAAAAAAAAGAAAAGCAATTTTTAAAAAAATGGGTGGAAGACCTACATAGACATTTCTCTAAAGAATACATTCAGATGACCAAAAACATGAAAAGATACTCAATATCATTAATTAGAGAAATGCAAATCAAATCCACAATGAGGCACCACTTCATAATGGTCAGAATGGTCATCATCAAAAAAAAAAAAAAACAAACCCTATATACAAACAATAAATGCTGAAGAGGGTGTGGAGAAAAGGGAACTTCTTACACTGTATAAAACAGCTCTGTGCTGTGCTTAGTCACTGAATTGTGTCCGACTCTTTGAGATCCCACGGACTGTAGCCAGCCAGGCTCCTCTGTCCACAGGGATTCTCCAGGCAAGAATACTGGAGTGGGTTGCCATGCCCTCCTCCAGGAGATCTTCCCAACCCAGGGATCGAACCCAGGTCTTCCACATTGCAGGCATATTATTTACTGTATGAGCCACTAGGGAAGCCTAAGAATACTGGAGTGAGTAGTCCAGCCCTTCTCTGGGGAAAGCAACTACACTTCAACAACAACAAAAAAGAAAAATACGTTCTTTTAAAGCAAAGATATAATCAGTGAAATTTAAAAGACAAAATTATAATTTGTGTGGACATCTAAGATATCCATTGTAATAACAAATATAAGAAGTTTCCACTTAAAAGACAAATATAATACCAGATGGGAAAGGGAGAAAAGTTGAGGGAAGGGAAT
The DNA here is from genome assembly GCA_006410675.1 of Oreotragus oreotragus. Taxonomy (NCBI): domain Eukaryota; kingdom Metazoa; phylum Chordata; class Mammalia; order Artiodactyla; family Bovidae; genus Oreotragus; species Oreotragus oreotragus. The sequence goes on along the minus strand of SJYX01004301.1, from coordinate 666,741 downwards.
AAGAAGGAAAAATAAAATAAATTTAGAGTTTTGTTATATAAAGTGAGAATAAGAATGCATTTACCCTTGAAGACTAGGGTAAGGAGCAAAGGAAAGAGGCGGAACAAAGGAAACAAGAAAAAGCTTTACTGACAGTTAAGAGAGCCACTACATACTAAAAAGTAATTTACTAGAAAGCTGTAAGCATTCTATATGCACTCACCTAATAACATAGACACACACACAGCAAATAACATACAGAACCAGGAAAAGAGACTGAGGAAAACATGTCACATGGGACAGATTAATATGTCCCTCTTTAAATGATAGATGCATCATGCAGAACAAAGCAAACAAAAAATCAAGAACGGTAGAAGTGACTTTACAACAAAATAAGCTTGATCTGATTTAGAAAACACCACACTTTATAATTTAGTCATTCATTGATGGACAGAGGTGATGGCTGTACCATATGAATATGTTTAATACAACTGAACTGTACACTTAAAAATGGTTATGATGATAGTATTATGTAAAGTGTATTCCACCACAATTTAAAAAAAATTGAAAAGAGCAAAGTATCAAAACCAAAGACTACTCATTTGCTTTAATATCTTACACTTTCTCCACAGACACAAGAAAGAAAACTTAGGTAATTTTAATCATCTACAAAATATTTTGAGAAATAATTCAAAAATATCAAAAATTATTAGGAAAAGGGAATATATGGCAAATTGTTTTATGAAGTGATATATCCTGAACTCTAACCACAAACAATAATCACAGAAAAAAAAAGGGTCTGATCTCACATATTAGACAAAAAAAATCTCAAAATATTAGTAAACTGATTCCATCTGTATATACATTTTCTTCAAAGAGTTCAGGAATTATTCAACATTAGAAAATTAAAATTTATCACATACCATCATACAGGGAAATACCAATTATTTTAGTTGCATGGGGAAAAATTTAAATTCATCATATATGCATTTAAAAACACTATCATCAAAAAGAGTAAAGAAAACACTGCTTACAGTGAAAAGTGTGTCTACATAAATTCATTCAAAATATTGTTCTAGATGAGGAAGATTGGAAGCATTTGATTACAATCAATCTCAAGCCCCAAATGCCAATTGTTATTATGGAAAAACTTGCCAGAGAAATAAGAACTTCTCCCCACAAAACAGAATAGACTATTTATCAACATAAAGGTAAAAATGAAATTACTATTATCCATGTAAATACTTTAGAGTTACTGCTAAAAAGTCTAAACCATGTAAGCAAAACAATAAAATTAATAAAGATCACCAAAGTTCTTGATAATGTATGATTAATAATAAACTACTTCTGCTTTATTGACTATGCTAAAGCCTTTGACTGTGTTGATCACAATAAACTGTGGAAAATTCTTAAAGAAACCTATATGCAGATCAAGAAGCAACAGTTAGAATTGGACATGGGACAACAGACTGGTTCCAAATAGGAAAAGGAGTACATCAGGGCTGTATGTTGTCACCTGCTTATTTAACTTATATGCAGAGTACATCATGAGAAATGCTGGGCTTGATGAAGCACAAGCTGGAATCAAGATTGCCAGGAAAAATATCAGTAACTCAGGTATGCAGATGACACCACCCTTATGGCAGAAAGTGAAGAGGAACTAAAGAGCCTCTTGATGAAAGTGAAAGAGGAGACTGAAAAAGTTGGATTAAAGCTCTACATTCAGAAAACTATGATCATTGCATCTGGTTCCACCATTTCATGGCAAATAGATGGGGAAACAGTGTCAGACTTTATTTTTCTGGGCTCCAAAATCAGCGCAGATGGTGATTGCAGCCATGAAATTAAAAGACGCTTGTTCCTTGGAAGCAAAGTTATGACCAACCTAGACAGCATATTAAAAAGCAGAGACATTACTTTGTCAACAAAGGTCCGTCTAGTCAAGGCTATGGTTTTTCCAGTGGTCATGTATGGATGTGAGAGTTGGACTGTGAAGAAAGCTGAGTACCAAAGAATTGATGCTTTTGAACTGTGGTGTTGGAGAAGACTCTCGAGAGTCCCTTGGACGGCAAGGAGGTCCAACCAGTCCATTTTAAAGGAGATCAGTCCTGGGTGTTCATTGGAAGGACTGATGTTGAAGCTGAAACTCCAATACNTTCCTTGGAAGGAAAGTTATGACCAACCTAGACAGCATATTAAAAAGCAGAGACATTACTTTGTCAACAAAGGTCCGTCTAGTCAAGGCTATGGTTTTTCCAGTGGTCATGTATGGATGTGAGAGTTGGACTGTGAAGAAAGCTGAGTACCAAAGAATTGATGCTTTTGAACTGTGGTGTTGGAGAAGACTCTCGAGAGTCCCTTGGACGGCAAGGAGGTCCAACCAGTCCATTTTAAAGGAGATCAGTCCTGGGTGTTCATTGGAAGGACTGATGTTGAAGCTGAAACTCCAATACTGTGGCCAGCTGAAGCGAAGAGCTGACTCATTTGAAAAGACCCTGAAGCTGGGAAAGATTGATGGCAGGAGGAGAAGGGGATGACAGAGGATGAGACGGTTGGATGGCATCACCGACTCAATGGACATGAGTTTGGGTAGACTCTGGGAGTTGGTGATGGACAGGGAGGCCTGGTGTGCTGCGGTTCGTGGGGTCGCAAAGAGTCGACACGACTGAGCGATTGAATTGAACTGAATAATAAACTGTATTTCTAGATACTTGTGGCAGTAATTTAGTAATTTTTTTTCCAAAAGATAAAAATGTATTTGTAGCTAACAAATAAAGTAAACCTAAAGGCAGAAACATAAAACAATGCATTTTCTGTTTAATTGAAGAAAAGTTAACAAAAATTAAAAGATATTCCAGATTCATGACAGAATTCAAGGTAAAAATTTTCAAGTCTCTCCCAATTATTCCATTTATTCAATTTATTTCCAGTGTGTGAATGTGTGAGTGTGCAAGTGTAAACTGACGACCTAATTCTAATGTTAATTTTTTAGTGGATGGGCTGAAAACAAGAGCCAAGACAATACATTTACCCTACCAGATATCAATGCTGTTATATAAAGCCCTCTTATTTAAAACAGTTTAGAAGATGTTACAGTGATAAATGGACACCAGTGGCACAGAATTGAAAGCCAAGAAAATGTGAAGAGCACATCTGTGATCTTGGAGGTCTTTACAGATAACTGGTAAAAATCAANGATGGGCTGAAAACAAGAGCCAAGACAATACATTTACCCTACCAGATATCAATGCTGTTATATAAAGCCCTCTTATTTAAAACAGTTTAGAAGATGTTACAGTGATAAATGGACACCAGTGGCACAGAATTGAAAGCCAAGAAAATGTGAAGAGCACATCTGTGATCTTGGAGGTCTTTACAGATAACTGGTAAAAATCAAATACTCCAGAAATAATGCAGAAACAGTTAGCTTCATGGTCTATAGGGCTTTTCACATTAAAAAAAAAAATCAAATTGGGTCTATTAATCACATCATATACCAAACATTTACTCTAAGATTAAGTTTGAAGATTTAAAACATTGCCTTAAAATTTTTATATGTGCAACATGTCTAGCTTTAGACCTTAATTTGTATACCTTTCCTCCATCTCTAAAGCCAGATTAGTAGTAGTTTGTTTGTTTGTTTTTTTCTCATCTCTGCTTTTATCCTTACATCTCTGTTGTCTCTCTGCTTCCTGTGAGAAGCAATCATACTGCTTTCTGTGTCTGTGACCCTCCTGCCCACCTCTTTGTAAGAGCCCCTGTGATTTTGTGTAGAGTCAACAGAGAAATCCAGACACATTTTTTCATCACAAGATCCTTACTGTAATCACTACAAGGTATATTAACCATGTAAAGTAATATTCACAGGTACTGGGGGCCATATTTAACCTACCATAGATAGATTCCATAATGTTAAAAAAAAATAAATTTGGTTTTATATCTTGTAGATAGTGATATGAAAAAACTGTAGTACACATTTTCATACATTAAGAATGGGAGTTCGAAACTGAATATACTTCCTGGAGTTTAAGTTCATAGTATAGTTTGAACACTCTAAACTACCTTTAATCCAGCAATTCCCTTTGAAGAAATGAAATTTTAAAAAAAAAGAAATGAAATATATTTCAAGAAGTTGTATATGATTTTAAGAGAAGTTTGTTTTTATTCCTTTTTTTCATATTTTCTTTAATCATCTTTTTTGTAACTAATAAAATTAGATTTTTACAAGCAAAGTACATGTTTGAGGATGGCATATACTGGACCAGCTCTCTGCTGGTCTATGTACTGAAGCCATCAGGAGGAAAGATGATAGGAGGGCTAAAATGTCACTTAAATTCAAACATTCAGTTTGAACAATGGGAGAAGTAGAAAACTAAATTAGAATAAGAAAAGATACAAAGACACAGAAACCGGATTCTGTGTTGGGGCCAGAAGGAAATAATACAAATTCCCTTCTCTAGGAATACACATCTTAAACCAGCAAGATGTTAAATGGATGGTCAGGCAGCAAGTTCAAAGCAGCTGCACAGTTGAGAGACAGGCAGATGTGGATGTCAGGGATGGCTGTGGGGCCTTTTTGGTGATATTTGATAATCACTTGTTAAAGTTTGGGGGTGGATTTATGGGATTTGATACCATGAATATCAGTTTTAACCTGTAGGTTTTAGCTTCTTAAATATTATGGGTTCTTAAGTATTTAAAGCTCCTAAGTATTTTGGTGAAGGAGAGATTTTTCTTAACACTGCTTTNTTGAATCCATGAATATCAGTTTTAACCTGTAGGTTTTAGCTTCTTAAATATTATGGGTTCTTAAGTATTTAAAGCTCCTAAGTATTTTGGTGAAGGAGAGATTTTTCTTAACACTGCTTTTTGTCCACTTGGGTTGAGGAAGGATTGTTCTTAGGAATATATGTGCCTCTAAAGAACTAGTTTGATCAAGGTGGAGATATTAGAATAAGGAGACAGATATCTAGGATTTATTGATAGCAGTAAGGAGAGAAGGAAAAGTTCTACAGGTCTGGATCAGTTCATTAACACATATGCAAAATCTGTTTTGGCTGTAGCATCCTCTGAGCTATCCTATTAGGAAGTATGGAGCATCACAACATTCATTGCAGATGAATGAGGAATTCTGTTGATCCACATGAACTGCCAACTATATAAGAAAATTAATTAATATATTACCCTTAATTCTACTTTACATTACTAAATATGCTGACCCTGTGGCATATTGTTGTGGTTTTTTTGCTTATATAAGCATTAGTTGAAAAATAATTTCAGCTGAAGTTTAATTTTTAATCATCTCCAGAGTGGCTGAAATACTAAAAATATTGTTAGTGATAGAATACTCACATTCTGCCATCTGAATATTTGCATACTGCCTGGAAGGTAAGAGCTAAAGGATGAAGAAATAGCTTTTTAGATCTGATTGATTATATCTCAGTCTATTTTAAATGGTAGTTTACATTATTTAAAAGAAAACATATAGAATGATGTCAAATTCAACTTAGGTCACCGCATTGACAAAAAAGAAATTGGCACATTTATTTAGAAAACATTCTAACTACTGGCTAGATGAGTTCATTATATTGTTCCACAGATTTGATATTATCAATATAGATTGAATCAAGCCAACCCCAAAATGGAATTTTATTTTAAATGCTTTTTGATAAATACAGTCTGCAGAAAATGTCTCGTTAAACCAATATCTAGTGAATGCTACATGCAATTTCTACCATCACTTAAATATAGTGACATGCTTAGTAAAAAATAAAACATTTATTTATTTCGGTTTCTCTGGAATTAGAAGGTACAGAGATGCAGCTCTCCATCTTTCACATTTTACTTCTCCCAAATATTCTATCAAATAACCAAGGTTCCAAATTGTTACAAACAAAACTGACGTTTCAATGTCATTTATATTAACTATCAATCTATCACCATGTTAATATTTACAGGAAGTCTGAGAATCTAAATTCATGCTTGAACTGGGAAAGATTTGTATTTCCATTTTGCCAAAAATTTATCAGGTTTAAAAATACAATGTATTCATGATCCTTTTTATACAAAACAGCATGCATTCCTAATTATAAAGGAAACCTGAAAATAATGTGTAGTTTATTTTACAGGTCTAAGTATTTTTTAAGTCTTTGCATCAGTTTGAATATGTGAACACTGAAAAACATAAACAAAATTAAAATCTACTGAGAATTTATTAGTACAACTATATACAACTACAATAGTATAAAACCATTTTAATTTAGAAACACATCATTTGTTTTTCTTTATCTTGTGTTAAACAGTATTATCTACACTCTTGACTTGCAGTATTGGCATCAATCATAAAGCCAATTTTTGTGTCATTTAATAGTTTTCAAAGTATACACTTTTCACTTTCAACTGCACTTAAACATATACATATAGCTCTACTTCCTTATGATTCTTTCACAAGAAATTAAATCTTAAACCATATGTATCAATTCCAGTAACATTTCATGTTTCCCAACCTTCCCAGTGCCTACCCTAGCATATGTTTGGTACATGAACATCAGTTTGTTACTTTTAAAGGTGACTTGTTTACAATCATATTGAGACAATTACCACTGTAAATTTCAGGTCAAATGTTTTATATAGTTTGATAATGTTTCCAAGAGCCAAGTCTTCTAATCAGAAATATGTTGGGAAGTACTTAAAATGGGCTTTGCCAGTAATGGGAAGCTCAAATCCTGATTTGTACTATTTTCCAATTTTCATAATATAAGTACTCCTACTATGAAAAATAAGTTACCAACGTGAAATGAACTGTCTCACAAACTTCCTGAAAGATTAACAGTGGGCCCACTTGAGCCAATCCGGCATACCAATTAAAAAACACAAACATCTTTCTACTTACAGATCAAGATCTCAGCACTTAGCACTCCCAAGTGCTTGTCTTTCATACAGGTTACTCCACTATCTCCACTTTTACTGGCTTCTTCAATATGGACTCATAGTTACTAAAATCTCAGTTCCAGCTTAGGCATCAAAAACAGTTTTCATAACACCGACATTGACAATATTCAACCTCATGCTAATTCCAAAGCTCAGTGAAAGTTTTGTTCAAATCATTTACATTGCTTTCTGGTCACCAATTACTATGTTACTGCCAAATTTGAAGGACACTTTTCAGTTATCCCAATGCATTTAAAAGGACCAGTATTATCCTGACACCAAAGACGGTACAAAATACCAAACACTGCTCCTCGACCTTAAAAAAAAAAAAAAAAAACACTGTGCAAGGTTTACTTAAATTTGAAAATTGAATTAATCCACAATTCAAACATCCTAAAGAAAAGCACTTGAGAAAATTCAACACTCACGACAAAAACTCTCAGGAAATTAGGGCAGAATTACCTCAACGTGATAAAGAAAATCTACAAAAAAAAAGAAAGAAAGAAAGAAAAGAAAAACNTAAAAAAAAAAAAAAAAAACACTGTGCAAGGTTTACTTAAATTTGAAAATTGAATTAATCCACAATTCAAACATCCTAAAGAAAAGCACTTGAGAAAATTCAACACTCACGACAAAAACTCTCAGGAAATTAGGGCAGAATTACCTCAACGTGATAAAGAAAATCTACAAAAAAAAAGAAAGAAAGAAAGAAAAGAAAAACCGCTAAAACCAACATCCTGCTGAATGGCAAAAGCCGCAATGCTTTCCCTCTAAAAATGGACACAAGGCAAGGACGCTCTCTCCCCATCCTCATTCTACTCACTACTGGAAGTTCCAGCTACTTCACTTTGCAAGAAAAAGACATAAGAGGCACAAAAAAGTAAAGGAAAAAAAAATATATCTGTTTACAGGTGTCTGTGATAATCTGTGAAGACCAGCCCAAGTTGGTCAAAAGCCTCCCAGAACAAGAAAGCAAGCAAGCTCCAAGGTCACACAATACTAGATGAAACAAAAGAATCAATTGCATCTCTACATATTAACACAAAGCAGTGAAGAAAATAATGTTCTTATACTGTGGAAGTAATTACCAATGTATTCACAAGTACAACAACAATATCCAATATCTGATATTCATTTCAAAATAACTTGGTGAGGAGGATGGGACAGGGAAATACAAAAAGCAAGATTAGTCCTGGATTGCTAATAGCTGAAGATGAATAATATAGAATTTTTTTATAAGCACTAACCTCTCTTGTTCTGCTGTCTGGAAGAGTGGTTCTTGCAGCCACAGCACCATCCTCATTCCAAACTTGTTACAGGAGCAAATGCTCCGCCCCCAAATTAATTATTTCACATCAGAGGCTCTGCATGAGAGGCCCCGCCCCTTACCCTGTGACTTAACAAGGCCTTCAGGCAATTCTAATCCAAACTAATGGTTCAAAACTCTGGCAGGTCAACTGTTCTCACCTGAAGGTCTTACTGGACCAAACTTGCCTCAGGCTTGCGTGTGGTCAGTAAAGCCACTCTACTGCCTGTGGTAAAGGAAAGTGCGGTGTTTACTGAGATACTTCCAACAAGTAAGCCTGGGTCTTAACAGACCCTAATTCCCTGCAGTCTTTCAGGGAAAGAGTTTTAAAGACTGGGTGAGGGAAGGGTGGTTGTGGGATATGTGATCAGCTGGTGGACATTTTTCTGATTGGCTGATGGTAAGGTAATGGAGAACCAACATCACCAATCTTTTGGTTCCAACTGGCCTGGGGTCTTCATGCTTACAAACATACAGTTAAATTCTTACACTGGGTGTGGTTTTAGTCTCTGCAAAAAAGCTCAATAATGGCTAAAATACTATTATTTTGTCTTGCTTGACTGTGTTTCTTTTTTTTCTGTATTTTCTCACTTTTCTGATTAAATTTATTCTTTGACTAAAGTTTCTTTTTGGGCCACCTGGGTGGTTCAGCAGTAAAGAATCTGCCTGTCAGTGCAGGAGATTCAGATTCAAATACTGGGTGGGGAAGATCCCCTGGAGAAGAAAATGGCAACCCACTCCAGTATTCTTGCCTGGGAAATCCCATGGACAGAGGAGCCTGGTGGGATACAGTCCATGGGATCGCAAAGAATCAGACACGCCTGAGTGATTTGTTGGTGTTGTTNCAGTGCAGGAGATTCAGATTCAAATACTGGGTGGGGAAGATCCCCTGGAGAAGAAAATGGCAACCCACTCCAGTATTCTTGCCTGGGAAATCCCATGGACAGAGGAGCCTGGTGGGATACAGTCCATGGGATCGCAAAGAATCAGACACGCCTGAGTGATTTGTTGGTGTTGTTCAGTCACTCAGTTGTGCCTGACTCTTTGTGACCCCATGGACTGTAGCACAGCCAGGCTTCTCTGTCCTTCACCATCTCCCTGAGTTTGCTCAAACTTATGTCTATTGAACTGGTGATGCCATCCATCCACCTCATCCTCTGTCATCCCCTTCTCCTCCTGCCTTCAATCTTTCCCATCATCAAGATCTTTTCTAATGAGACTGCTGTTCACATCAGGTGGCCAAAGTATTGGAGTTTCAGCTTCAGCATCAGTCTTTCCAATGAATATTCATGTCTGATTTCCTTTAGGATTGACTGGTTGGATCTTCTTGCAGTCCAAGGGACTCTCAGGTGTCTTCTCTAACACCAGTTCAAAAGCATCAATTTGTCAGTGCTCAGCCTTATTTATCGTCCAACTCTCACATCCATACATGACTACTGGAAAAAACACAGCTTTGACTAGATGGATCTTTGTCAACAAAGTAATGTCTCTGCTTTCTAATACTCTGTCTAGGTTTGCCATAGCTTTTCTTTCAAGGAGCAAGTGTCTTTTAATTACTTAGCAACTAAATAAAAACAAAAATTTTTTATGGACAAAATATAGTCAGAAAATATGGTGGAAAAGGACCTGCTCTGTCTCAAAGACTGGTAGGTTTTGAATGTTTTAAATTAAAGATCCCCTGGAGGAGGGCATGGCAACCCACTCCACTTGCCTGGAGAATTCCACAGACAGAGAAGCCTGGCGGGCTACAGTCCATGGGGTCACAGAGTCAGACACGACTGAGCGACTAACACTTTAATTTTCAAATTATCCACAATACAATAGGGGGAAAATGAAAATGCCTATGCCAGATATTTCACTAGCAAATCAGAATAAAATCTGAAAACATAAGATTCTAATATGAAACACTTTCAGAGGACAGGAGAATAAATCTTTTCCCTAACTCAATTTATGAGATTAGAAAAATATTAGCCCTGGAACTGAACTAAAAAGTATGAGAAAAAGAAATATCAAAATGAATCTCACTCATGTACACGAGATGCAACAATTTTAATCAGGAAATAAGGATACTGAATCCAGCAGCATATACAAAAACAAATAACAAAACCCCCACTATAACTAAAATGCATTTATCATAGGAGAGCAAAGTTGGTGTAACTTTAGAAAAACTATAAATAGAAGGGAGTATGAGAAATATGTTTATTTCTAATATGTTCTATTTCTTTTCCAAATATTGACTACCTAAGTATGCTTGATTTTTGAAAATGTAGAAGGAAAGTTACGACTAACCTAGATAGCATATTGCGGGGAAGGCAATGGCACCCCACCCTAGTACTCTTGCCTGGAAAATCCAATGGATGGAGTAGCCTGGTGGGCTGCAGTCCATGGGGTCGCTAACAGGCGGACAGACTGAGCGACTTCATGTTCACTTTTCTCTTTCATGCACTGGAGAAGGAAATGGCAACCCACTCCAGGATACTTGCCTGGAGAATCCTAGGGATGGGGGAGCCTGGTGGGCTGCCATCTATGGGGTCACACAGAGTCGGACACGACTGAAGTGACTTAGCAGCAGCAGATAACATATTGAAAAGCAGAGACATTACTTTGCCAACAAAGGTCCGTCTAGTCAAGGATATGGTTTTTCCAGTGGTCATGTATGGATG
>SJYX01004301.1:618948-655754 GCA_006410675.1 Oreotragus oreotragus | reverse complement strand
GGACTATGAAGAAAGCTGAGTGCAGAAGAAATGATGCTTTTGAACTGTGGTGTTGGAGAAGACTCTTGAGAGTCCCTTGGACTCCAAGGAGATCAGTCCTGGGTGTTCATTGGAAGGACTGATGCTGAGTCTGAAACTCCAATACTTTGGCCACCTCATGCAAAGAGTTGACTCATTGGAAAAGACCCTGATGCTGGGAGGGATTGGGGGCAGGAGAAGAAGGGGACGACAGAGGATGAGATGGTTGGATGGCATCACCGACTCGATGGACATGAGTCTGAGTGAACTCCGGGAGTTGGTAATGGACAGGGAGGCCTGGCGTGCTGTGATTCATGGGATATGGTTATGATTGTTTTATTTTTCTGATTGTAAGATGAATTTAAATGAAGATCTTGAAAAAATCTTTAAAAAATTTTGTTCATTATTATAATTGATAAAATTTAGGAACATAGGAAACATTATCATATACACTGAGAAAAGTAAAATGGTAGTAATTCTCCATATTTTGCTCCAGATAACGTTGAGATAATTTTTCATCTACTGAAACTTTGATTGAAAAAAAAACTTCAATGCTTTTTAATACTATAAAGCAAATGTTTAAAAGAATAAATGTTGTTTAATTGCTAAATCATATCAGTTTCTTCTTACGACCCCATGGACTGTAGCCCACCAGGTTCCTCTGACCTAGGAATTCCCAGGCAAGAATACTGGAGTGTGTTGCCATTTCCTTCTCCAGAGGCTCTTCCCCACCCAGGGATTGAACTCATGTCTCCTGCTTTGGCAGACATATTCTTTACCACTGAGCCACCTGGGAAAACAAAAAGATACAGTGATGATTAAAACCAATTTGGCCTTTTAAATATTATATTAAATGCAGCAATTACCTGGAACTCAAAATACAGAATATTAGCATTAAACGTTTGATTTTCAAATGAAAATGCAATTATGAATATTAGAGAATGAAATCAGTCTTTGATGTTTTAAAACATCATCAGATCACAGCTGAGGGAATTCCTGGGGTTACATCTGAAATGGGCCCCTTACATAGAAGGCAAGAGGACTGAAGAAAGACACAACCACTGTAGATTAGTAGGTGGCAGGTTTAATAAACAGGGAACTTACATTTGTGTCTGTGACAGGAGTAGGTCTCTGCATCTGCTTGCCAGAATCTTAAAATCTGCTTTAACTGAGTTCAGTCACATCAACTGTCCAGATGGTCTCAACTCCATGCTGCTCTCTGAAGGCTGTGTCCTGGGAACAGCTCCTGGTGGGGGAATGGTGGGCAGAAATCACATTTCAAGGACAAGGGAGGCTGAGGAGCCTCAGACTGCTCTGCACAGATCAAGGGTCAACCTGCAGTCTTGTCTTCTCGATGACCTCCTCAAACAAGCATAATAAAATTTCCTTCTCCCTTTCAATATCCCTTTGGTTTCAAGGTCAATGATGACAGAGAATTTCAACAAAAAAATTAATTAAGCAGCAAATTATGTTTTTCTTAAACACTGAATTATCACTTACCATTGTTATTAAAGGAAAAAAAATCAAAGTTTGGTTTATATGACTAACAATTTATGGATTTCAAGCAATTGAATAAATTATATATAAAAATAAAACAGTAAGCTAAAATGAAAATATTTTATGTTCAGAATAATGTATTTATAATATATCTAAAATAATTAAATTATTTTTAATATTGTTAGAAGATTGATAGATTATATATTGCCATGGAAGACGTTGACATGCCAAAAGAATTGGAAAATCCTGATTTAGTCAAGAGAAGCACATTAGTGCCTCAAAAATAAGAATCTTTGATATTTTTCAGAGATAAGAATATTTGTAATTTCTTGCATCTTCATAAAAAAACCTATTTTACTTAAAGATATTCTGAGCATGTCTTTGATCAAAATCATTATTATTAGTATTCAAAAGAAGAGAAAAATAAAAGATGTGTATAAGAGACAGCTTGCGAGGCACTGCAGGGTAATCACATTCATCTAGATACGTAAAAATAAGAATCTTTGATATTTTTCAGAGATAAGAATATTTGTAATTTCTTGCATCTTCATAAAAAAACCTATTTTACTTAAAGATATTCTGAGCATGTCTTTGATCAAAATCATTATTATTAGTATTCAAAAGAAGAGAAAAATAAATTAACCCAGAAAGATACTCAATATATATATTTGATTTTTAAAATAATTTTATCAGCATTATACACACCTTTGATTCTACTTTAATAAGATGTTTGTAGATGAAACAATTTCAAGATTGTAATGATCAAAATAACTATAATAATAACTAGGAATAGTATAACATATCCCTTGGTGAACTGAATCATTATTTTCCCTTAACTAGACAAAACACAGGCATTTTACAAGGCTTTTAACTTCACTGGGCATATAGGCTTTATGAGAAAAAATAAATTTATTATTGAAAAGCCTTAATTTCAACCCCTGACTTTTCATGCCGGCACTACTTGCTTGTCTGCTGCTTTTGTGTTGACATGTCTCATTATCCCAGCTTTCACCAGGTGACCTATTAATACTAGTGACAATCCCACAAAACAAAATATGGTTGTTTATTAGTCATCTAAAGATAATCATTCACTTAATTATAAAACTAAAGTATGTATGTGTTTGTATGCTTCCCATTGAATTTTATTTGTTTATACAAATATTACCTACATGTATGTGTGTATATAATAGGTTTACAGAGATTGTCACTAATAAAATTGCCATTTTTTTTTCTTCCTTCCATTGAGTTCAGTCGCTCAGTCGTGTCTGACTCTTGGTGACCCCATGGACTGCAGCACAACAAGCCTCCCTGTCCATCACCAACTCCTGAAGTTTATTCAAACTCATGTCCATTGAGTCGGTGATGCCATCCAACCATCTCATCCTCTATCGTCACCTTCTCCTCTCGCTTTCAATCTTTCCCAGAATCAGGGACTTTTCAAATGAGTCAGTTCTTTGCATCAGGTGGCCAAAGTATTGGAGTTTCAGCTTCAACATCAGTCCTTCCAATGAATATTCAGGACTGATTCCCTTTAGGATGGACTGGTTGGATTTCCTTGCAGTCCAAGGGATTCTCAAGAGTCTTCTTCAACACCACAGTTCAAAAGCACCAATTCTTCAGAACTCAGCTTTCCTTCTAGTCCAACTCTAACATCCATACATGACTACTGGAAAAATCAAGATGGAGTAGACAGAACTTTGTTGGCAAAGGAATGTCTCTGCTTTTGAATATGCTGTCTAGGTTGGTCATAACTTTTCTTCCAAGGAGCAAGCATCTGTTAATTTCATGGCTGCAGTCATCATCTGCAGTGATTTTGGAATGCCAAAAATAAAGTTTCTCACTGTTTCCATTGTTTCCCCATCTTTTTGCCATGAAGTGATAGGACTCAATGCCATGATATTAGTTTCTGAATGTTGAGTTTTAAGCCAACTTTTTCACTCTCCTCTTTCATTTTCATCAAGAGGTTCTTTAGTTCTTCCTTCCTTCTTTTCCTCTAAAACATCTTTGTGTGAAAGAAGTAATTTGTCTAAAAGTTGAATGATGCATATATTAGTGAATGTTCTTACAAACACAAAGAGAGCCTTTTGTTTCTATTTGCATGTCAACAGGAAATAAAATTTAAGTATCCTTTATGCATATATCAAATAAATGGATTGCATGAAAATTTCAAATCCCACACTTTCTACACTCCTGAAACCTACACTCACAGATCATTAAAACATTATCAACAAAGTAAGCATCCTTTAAAATGCTTTTATATCTGAAAGGATAAAAATAATTTGGTTGCCTTTTGGAATAGAGACTGGGAAGCTAGGGGTTTCCCCTTTTTAATCCTTAATATTTTTTGAATGTTTTAAGATATAATTTTTTCCTAAAATTTATATTTTAGCAGGATTTTTAAAAATCTTTCATTGTAATTGAAAATTGGTTTAAATTAGAGCAAAGGGGATTATTCAGATGATTCATGAGAAAAACTAATTAATGAAAATTTTAATGTGTTAAGATATGATTTAGAGAAACTTTGAAAAACAATTGTCCTAGCTATATGAGAGCACACCATTGCTGTATCCTTTAGACTAGGTGAGCATATATTTCTAATGTTCTTAATTCAACCATTCATATGGCTAGAAATATGTAAAGAAAAATCACTTTAAAAGGACGGCTTTTCTATTGATTACACAATGAACAGGTTTCCAGTGGTGTTTAAAGTCTTCTAATGTTACTATATTATGCTGTCTCCTAAAATTTGGCTATCAGTCCTAGATCTTAATTGTTGGTGACAAAGAAAGGCCTCATGCCACTCCAGTCTCAGGTAATGTGAACAGGGAATATAATTTTGAATGTACCAACAGTGTACCTTTCAGGCAGATAAATTACAGACCTTCATATGTAAAACTCCTGAGACTCCTGAAGTTCATTTACAGCAATACTTCCTTTCCTTTATTTAATGTCTTCAAGTCATCAGCTCATTTATTCACCTGATCACTTATTCATTGTTTAAAGAAGTAAAAATTGAGCACCAACCATGTGACAGAAAGACTGCCTGATGCTGGAAATGTCATCAAATGAAGCTAGATGTCTGCCATCATAACACTGGAAATTAAGAAAATGCACAATAAATGTCATAAAATGTGAAAGGCTACAAAATAAGTAAATGGGACTGTTTAGATGGAGAATAACATTAGAGAAATCTAATCTGAGTGTCAGGGGAAGTATCATGAAGAATATAGTACTTGTGCTGAACTGATGGATGAGAAACCAGCCATGAGCAGAGCACAGGGTCCAAGATCACAGGTAGAGGGAAGATCATATATCAGTACAAAGACCTGAAGCTAGCAAACAGCTTGGGATTATTTTAGAATCTTAAAAAAGTTGAAAGTCAATGAGCCAAGGGATGTATGGCACAAAATTAAATCGAAGAAGTAATGCCAGACTGATATGGTCAGGAGTATAGCGTGAATCTGCTCATAAGAAGATATATAGTACGTACTGGCTTTTGTCAATGGAGGAACATGATCTGACTCACTTGTTTTTTCTTTATGAAATCACTTTTGCTCCAGTGTAGAATTAAAGCTGCACAAACAGGAAGTGTGACTTTGCTATATTAAATGAAAGGTTATAGGCTTGAAATATTGTATGAAATAAAATTCATAAGAAGTAATCAAGGACTAATCCTAGATTTGGGGCTTGAAAGCTTCTTATGAACATATTAAAATAATCTCATACTAGAACATCAACTCATGTCCCTCTTAAATGCATGTCATACTTTTCTCTTTTCTACATAATCTTTTTGAAATAATTCTATATGCCTATTAGCATTACTTTCTCATCTTTTAGTTATTCATTAATTTCATATACACCTGTTTTCCCCCTTCCTCTACTAAACCTGATTTTTGTATTATTACTAATAGTATCCTCATTGACATACTTGAAGAGACTGCTTTTCTGTCCTACTATAGTAGAAATATTTACCTAAGACTTTTTTCACACTGGATCACTTGATTTTATAAGTTCTGCTAATTTCTGGCTCTTTGGAAATATTCCTTCCCCATTATGAAACTTACCAGACTGTCCCAGTTTCCTGGGACACCACTGGTTTTGAAATGTGATCATAACTATGGTAATTTATGTGTATGTAGCTGGTCCCACCACTAGACTGTGACATCATGGTTTCCTTTTTTACTCAGTATTTAAGATATCCCCTCATCAGACTCATCACACTGTCATGAGCTGAATCCCTATCAGACAAGTCATATCTAGGTGACATCAGGAAAAATGTTTAAGGTTCTCTAAACCTCAATTTCTTCATGTATAAAATGGAAATACTAAAAGCAGACATCTTATTGAATTGTTCTGCTATTAGAATGAGGTTAACTTTACTTCAGTTAGCATCTATACTTAGTAAACATTATTTTTTCATCATCATAGTTATCATCACAATCATCCTTACATTGATAATATGAGCAAATAAGTTGGGTCCTGTTTTATTGTAGGTGTTTAATTAGCACAAAGGAAAAGTGAATGAATAGCCTTGGAGGATAATACTTGTGTCCCATATTTGAATTTAGTATCAATCATTTCTATGGGCTATATAATTAGTATATAGACTATTTATTAATGCATAATATGGTTACAGGATATGTAGTTAGATGCCTAGAATATAGTTGCCACTAAGAACATGTTTTCTAATAAGTTGACAATTATCTGATGAATGTATTAATATTTTTTGACAGCTGATATCAAAAATGTTCATAGTCAAACTAATTTTCTGTTTTCCTATATATATTTAAAAATAATTCTGTTGTATATAGCTGATTTACTTTGTTGTACAGCAGAAACTAATATACCATTGTAAAGCAACTATCCTCTAATTAAAAAGTAAAGAAAAGCTAAAAATAAATAACATAAATTTAAAAGAATCATTTGGGATGACATTTGTCCTTATCAGTCACCCCTGAACCTTCTGTAAAAAAAGTTATAATTTCAGAAACAGCTTTATATCATGTAATCTTAAATATATTGGAGAAGGAAATGGCAATTCACTCTAGTATTCTTGCATGACAAATCCCATGGGCAGAAGAGCCTGACTGACTACAGTCTGTGGTGTCTCAAAAGAGTCGGACATGACTTAGTGACTAAACAAGGCAATTTAAATATAAATCTAAGTTTACTTTTGCTATCATGTAATTTTACTTAAATCTGACTTTTTAGAAAACTCTTTGTAGATTTAACTTCCAGAAGAAATGCTTAGTGATACCAATGTGAAAATATTTTATTTAATTGGCAAGCTGCCTTCTATTTTACCATTTTCTATTAGACGTCATGCTAAATAATAATTTTTTTCCAGAGTCCACTTTAACTTTCAAATCATTGATAAAGGTTTAATAACAATTGCATCATTCTAACCACCTTGATTGCTTACCAATATATTATATATAATATTAAAATACACTAAGTATGTATGATTATCCTTTGTAGCAACCCAAACTAGTAAATATGTATTTATTGATCATTACATATTAATAAATAAAATTAATGACCTGAGCACAATAAATGGTTAGCAATCAATTTTTCATCTCTTGACATTGATTTAATATGTGGTCAAGTGCAAGGGATGATGTCAATTTCTCATAAAGTTCTGCTTAACGGAAAATACAATTTTGTTATCTAATATTGGATCTGTTAACAAAGTTCTTTTATCTGTAACTATTATAGTTATTAAATATTAAAAGAAAATTCAGAAATAATAATTTTACACACCAAATAAAAGCGAATGCTGGCTTGAGAAACCATTTGGAAAACACAATGTTTCTCTAGCTAAAGCCAGCACTGTGCCTCTGGTGCCCCCTTGGATGACACTCAACTAGATCACTGATTTTAAAAACAAGAGTGACACACTGTGGCTTGTAGTTTAGCAATAGGACACTTGCCAAAATGTTGGAAACTAGTATAAATGCAGATGTGGACCTGGCTAGCAAAGGAGAAATAAAAGAAAAACCAAACAACACATTTGTTTTAAGCAAGTAAACTTAGCTTCATTTTTGTTGAGGCTTTGATAAATAATTACCTCTTAAAAAATGTAACAAAACTTAATGTGAACTTAACTACAACCATAAATGGCAATAAGAAAGTGAGGAAGACATTTTGAAAATACTCATCTATCTTGGCACAATTAATCATCAAAGGAAGTCATTAACATCAATCTCTTTAGCTAAATTCACCTGAGAATTAGATGCTAGTAACACGCATTCTTTATCTAACATTTGAGTTTTTCATCTCCAGACTGAAAATAAGAACACAAAAGCAATCAAAACACACTTCTTGTTTAACAATTTCCTCTGTTAATTACCTTTACAAAGCATCAGTCTTTCAAACTGACATGCATTGTGTATAAATTAATCTTAAAGTTACAAGAAAGTATACAAGCCTACAAGAGGTATTTTATTTTTCCCCAAAAGAGCATCAATCATAAATGAAAGCATTAGCTTCAAAGCTAACATTTTTCTTGGGTCCTATTTAGAAGCCAGAGGACATGGATTTATTTTGACTAAATATTAATCTTGTCAAATTTATAGATTTTTAGACAAAACACTCTTTCAGATGTAATTACCTCAATAAAATTAATATTTCAAAGATAAATTTTAGATGTTAGAAAATGATATAAAATTTACTTGAATATGTATTTGCTATTATTTTTATTATTTCTATCTTACCCATTAAAATGTGTTTTACTTTTAATATTGCCATGTGAGTTTGCATGAACAATTTACCTAATTAGAAGAATCTGTAGTTGTTAGTTATTAAAAGTTAATCACCAGTTATGTTAGGTAAGTTACTAATAAAAATGCTGCTGTAACAAATTCCAGTTATAAAACTGTTCTCACTCAATGCAAGATTTTCCAGCCATACTGTACCTGCTACTGATAAGCAGGCTTGCTTCTTCCAGCTAGTATTTCAAGAACTCCAGTCTCATTCAATCTCATGACTCGGTTTTTTTTAACATGAAACATTCACTGGTGCTCATTTGGAAATGGAAGAATTGTATCTGGAAAACTCTAATTATTCATTACTCAGTGGATAGGTTTTTTGGCTTGCTTACACTGAGTAGATTTTTGATAGTAAGTCAAATATCCATTTTGTTGTCCAGGCTAAAACATGGAACTGGAGCATGCAGAGATCTAAATCTCCTCAAGGTCAGTCTTTATGTGGATCAGAGTAATGTAAAAAATGTCATGATGAAGTACATGTGGGGGTAGGTATGCAGACTATCACTTACTCCACCACCTTCTTTAATCACTTTTCCTTAGCTCCTTTCTCTTTCTTCTTTTTAAAATACATACATTTACTAGATAATTTTGAAACCCTTACAATGTGTCAAACACTGTGCTAAGGGAGATAACATTGTAAGAATGACACATTTCCCTCCCTCAGAAATACCATAATCCAGTGGAAGAAGCACATTTTTAAAAAAAATTATGACATATCTAAAATGCCACAGTGAACAAATGTCTACAAATGCCAAAAAGGGAATAATAGAATCTGCCCTGGTGAAAGGTAAAAGTTCTCCCCTGAGGAGTCAAACTTTATCAAAATATAATTTATTCCAATTCAATAAACATATGCCGACACTTTAACCCTTAAAACATAAAATGAATAAGACTTGGCCCTTGTTCTCAAGGGCTCATAATCTGGCAGGGAGAAAAGACACAATGAACAGACAAGTGAAATATAAGACTTGCATCTTTGATTCTCTCTCAGTGACAAAGCCTGAGGCTGAGGTGGGGTTAGTGAACAGCACACAAAGCCAGGTCCCCTTAATCATCAATCAAACCCTCAGATCATTCAACGGGGAAATTAGAATCACTTCTAATCACTCCCATCTATGTATGGTGAGAGAAATTCAGTGTCCATCTCTGGCCATAGGAGGAATAAAAGAGGAAAATATGTGTCTTTTGAGAACTCTTTACAAACTCATTTTAGTTTTGAATGGGAGCAGAAATCAGCCTGTCCAAGTGGTCCATACCACTCAATGCTTTAAAGTGATCTCAAGTTACAATTTCTCCTAGGCACCTGACATAATCAAAGAAAATCTTCTCTGAATCCAAGTCTCAAAGGCTTTTCATTGATAATATGTCAGGGCACAAGGATCTGCAATTACAAATTACAATCAATAATTTTTGTTTGATTTGCTCTAATAATTGGGAATGGACTCTAGGGAACTGGCTACGGAGAATTTTTGGTAAACAGTTTTTTGAAAGTAAAAGTATGGATTTCTTGGTAAATATTGTGAGCCAATAATTCTTATGGTAGGAAAAAATATATATAAGAAAATAAAAGAAAAAGGTCATATGCGTGATGACCATAATACAATCTGACATACTGGATTTTCAGAGGGGGAAACACTGACAGAAGAGAAAGATTCTGAAAAGGAATGGCTGAGATTTTTCCAAAACAAATGAAAAGTACCAATCTGGGAAGATGGAAAGGTTGAAATTCAATGTGGTGGTGGTAGCTCTAAAATCAGGATAACCCTCGACAGTTGTGCTGAACAGAGGAAGGGGCAATGGGTCTTTGGGCTTCAACCTTGCTTATTCACTGGTTCTAGGCTGCCCTCAGGGAAGGGTGTGACCTAGGGTGGAGAACCTTCTTATGGCCTAAGGTGATGCCACAGAGAGATGTAAGCCCTCTACAGCCAGCTCTGCTGGTAGACACAGAAATGAGTGCTCTTGTTCTTAAGGGGAATCACGGACATGCAATAGTAACCACTGTAACTACATACACCCTAACGTAAATACTCATTGGAATATAGTTGGAAGTCCTAACAAAACTACTCAATAGCTGGAATTCCTTGGCCACACATTAACTGAGGCTGAGTTGTTATGCTGCCTGTAGGGCTGTTCGTGTAAAAGACACCATCCTAGGCCCAAACAGCTCCTCTTGTCTTTCTGCTGACTCTACCAAGGACTGTTAACTGTGTGGTAAAACACTTCTGTCATCAAGGGCTTTTCAGTGACTAGATACTGTTTAATTATCATTAGGTCTAGATAACCTCCTTGCTCTATTAATATTATTAACCAAAACAATAATTAATATATTTGCTGATGTATTTCTGGCACCCACAAACCAAGTCTGTACCCCCATACCCAAGGTTAACCAGAAAATTGTCCCAGTGGCCCCTTGTTGGTGTGCAGTGCAGCTGTGAATGCATCCAGTTCATCGTTCTGTCCAACTCCACCCTGTAAATTACCCTATAAGGAATGGATCCATCAATTATACGGAGCTGTCTCTCTCAGTTTTCATTCATAAGATAGCTTGTTATTTTCATGGACACTTCTCATTTTCTCAGACCTCCAACATAGCTCAAAGTTCCCTCAGTGTTTTAGAACAAAACACTTCTTTCGATCCTCACAGGCTGGAAACATCTAGTTAAGAAAGTACTTTCTGGGCTCAGTGTTCTCCATCACAAAGTTTTAATGAACATGGTTGTAATAACATATGTGAATAGGTAACAAATGTCATTCTCTTCTCTCATCGTCCACCTTCCCCACTTGAGTGGGTTTGACTCCTGGTGTTTACCAAGCGTTAGCTGTGGTCAATATGAGGACTAAAAGGCTTACGCTGTGGCTCCATTCTGTGTACAGCCAACAAAACATGACCTTCTTATTCTGGAGAGGGGACAGACAGAGAAGGAAACAGAAAGGAACCAATCGAAGGGCAATAACATCTTGTTTATAAATCATTTGGTTATCAGGTTTTAAATTTCTAGCATCCAAGTTTCCTGAGTTGACAAATAAGGGGGAAAGAAGTTGGGAAGTCTATGCACAGGCAAGAAAAGTTTTGTTCTATATCCTGGTTGCAAGGCTCAGAGAAGTCATCATACCCATCCCTAATCTCCATCCACAGTCCTTTTTAATACTCTATTCATCCCAAGGCTAGAAAATATCTCCACACTAAAATATAAAATAGCTTTTCCTGTTCTAACAATAATGGAAGGAAGGAGAAAGGTCTTGGTTGCCTGAAGACTGAATGGGAAGGCAAGGAAAACAAACAAGTTAAGTTTTAAAATCATTATTACAACAGTATTTCTCACAATCTTACCCCATTAATCTATCGTGTATAGAACCATTGATTTATCGTTCATGCCGCATGCTTAGTCACATCAGTGGTGACCAACTCTTTGCAACTCTATGGACTGTAGCCCAGCAGCTCCTCTGTCCATGGAGTTCCTTGGGCAAGAATACTGGAGTGGATTGCCATGCCCTCCTCCAAAGGATATTCCTGACCCAGGGATGAAACCTGCATCTCCTATAACTCCTGCATTGTAGGTGGATTCTTTCCTGCTAAGTTGCTTCAATCATGTCCAATTCTATGTGACCCTATGGATTGTTGCCTGTCAGGCTCCTCTGTCCATGGTATTCTCCAGGCAAGAACATTGGAGTGGGTTGCCATGCTCTCCTCCAGGAGATCTTGGGATCAAAGCGATATCATTTACATCTCCTGCATTGGCAGGCAGGTTCTTTACCACTAATACCACCTGAGAAGCCCCAATTTATCTTAGGCATTGAAACTAAAGTAGCAATTTCAGCTATACTTTTCTAGGTAACAAGCAGTCTCAAACTCTGCAACTTGAAAAAAGTCTTTGTCATAGTTTTATATTTGGTGGGGATTTTTTGTTTGTTTGTTTCATCTGGGCTCCCTTACATGTGACATTCAGCTAAAGCATCTCCTGTGTCAGCAGTTCTCCAGAGTATCCACATCTAGTAGTTGGTACTGGTCAATTTTGCCAACAAAGGTCCCTAGAGTCAAAGCTATGGTTTTTCCAGTGGTCACGTATGGATATGAGAGTTGGACCATAAAGAAGGCTGAGTGCCAAATAACTGATGCTTTCAAACTGTGGTGTTGGAGAAGACTCTTGAGAGTCCCTTAGACAGCAAGATCAAACCAGTCAATTCTAAAGGAAATCAACCCTGAATACTCATTGGAAGTAGTGATGCAGAAGCTGAAGCTCCAATACTTTGGCCACCTGATGTGAAGAGCTGACTCACTGGAAAAGACCCTGATGCTGGGAAAGACTGAGGGCAGGAGAAGGGGCAACAGAGGATGAGATGGTTGGATGACATCACCAACTCAATGGACACAAGTTTGAGTGAACTCCAGGAGATGGTGAAGAACAGGGAAGCCTGGCGTGCATAGTGTTGCAAGAATCAGACATGACTAAGCAACTGAACAACAACTGGCCATCCAGCTACCTTGATTCTTTCTCATGGGGCCTCTCCTCCTTCAGTTGACTGAATCAGCCTCCTCTCATAGCAGACCCATAGACGGGAAACCATGGAAACAGTGTCAGACTTTATTTTGGGGGGCTCCAAAATTACTGCAGATGGTGACTGAAGCCACGAAATTAAAAGACACTTACTCCTTGGAAGGAAAGTTATGATCAACCTAGATGGCATATTCAAAAGCAGAGACATTACTTTGCCAACAAAGGTCTGTCTAGTCAAGGCTAATTGGAGAAGGAAATGGCAACCCACTCCAGTATTCTTGCCTGGAGAATCCCAGGGATGGGGGAGCCTGGTGGGCTGCCGTCTATCGGGTCACACAGAGTCGGACACGACTGAAGTGACTTAGCAGCAGCAGCAGTCAAGGCTATGGTTTTTCCAGTAGTCATGTATGGATGAGAGAGTTGGACTGTGAAGAAAACTGAGCGCCGAAGAACTGATGCTTTTGAACTGTGGTGTTGGAAAAGACTCGAGTGTCCCTTGGACTGCAACAAGATCCAACCAGTCCATCCTAAAGGAGATCAGCCCTGGGTGTTCTTTGGAAGGAATGATGTTAAAGCTGAAACTCCAGTACTTTGGCTACCTCATGTGAAGAGTTGACTCATTGGAAAAGACTCTGATGCTGGGAGTAACTGGGGGCAGGGGGAGAAGGGGACGACAGAGGATGAGATGGCTGGATGGCATCACTGACTCGATGGACGTGAATCTGAGTGAACTCCGGGAGTTGGTGATGGACAGGGACGCCTGGCGTGCTGCGATTCATGGGGTCACAAAGAGTCGGACACGACTGAGCAACTGAACTGAACTGAGCTGTGTAAAGGGGAAAATAAATAGGGGCTGATGCCTGGAGAGAATAGAGAGGTTATACTACAAAAGATATTTTGAATGTCTTTCAACATAAATGAAATGAGTTTCAAATGCCTTCTCTAGGTTAAGGACGCTATTGGAAGTGTTTATCAGAGGAGTTAAATGATCAAATTTCAGTCTCTAAGCTCATTCTGGAGCAAATAGGGGTGTAGGATTGTAGTAGTGATTAACCAGAGGTGGGAAACCAGGTACATGATTATTTCAGGCAAGATCAGAGCTAGAATTTAGAAGTAGAGGAAATCATGCTACAGGTGAAAAAGCCATAAAATATGATTATCTGCATGTGAAACAAATTAACAAGTAATTGTCCATTTCTAAATATTAAGTATTAATATACATGACATTAAATGACTCTTCCAAAATCAATGGCTCCTTTTACTGAATTTTTGTTCCTGAATGTCTAGTGCATGCTTTATATTCTCCCCTGGTAAACAAGGAAATATTCAGGTTTTGGCCATGAAAAATATACTTCAAGCCTGGTCTATTTTATATATTATTTTTTTACACATTATTTTACAGCTTCACAGAACTTAAAATACCAAATGACAGTAAGATATATTACTTTCCACAATTCAAAATCTACAGTTATACTTGCTGACAAACATTCAAAACTTTCTCATTCTTTTGGCGATATATGTAAAACTAAGCAGTATGTATTACTGGAAAATGACAGTATTCTCTGCTTATTTTTACTGTCTAAACATAAATGAATTATCTAAACCAAATGGCTACCACTATGTGAATATCTAACACCTGTCTTTGCTACTTTGTCTTGTCTGAAGCTGTTTTTCCACACAAGGGAACAAAAACTTGAATACCTAAAGCTACAGATGGAGTTCAAATGACTCAGTAGACAAGAAAAAATTTCCAGTCCTCTTTCAACAAATTCAATTACAGTAAGTAGTACTATAAAATTTACAGGTAATTGGATACATACACATACAAAGACCTGTGAATATTTTTCAGTATTTTAGCTTCAGTTCAGTTAGGTTCAGTCACTCAGTCATGTCTGACTCTTTGCGACCCCATGAATCGCAGCACACCAGGCCTCCCTGTCCATCATCAACTCCCGGAGTTCACTCAGATTCACGTCCATCGAGTCCATGATGCCATCCAGCCATCTCATCCTCTGTCGTCCCCTTCTCCTCCTGCCCCCAATCCTTCCCAGCATCAGAGTCTTTTCCAATGAGTCAACTCTTCGCATGAGGTGGCCAAAGTACTAGAGTTTCAGCTTTAACATCATTCCTTCCAAAGAAACCCCAGGGCTCATTTCCTTCAGAATGGACTGGGTGGATCTTGTTGCAGTCCAAGGGACACTCAAGAGTCTTCCCCAACACCACAGTTCAAAAACATCAATTCTTTGGAGCTCAGCCTTCTTCACAGTCCAACTCTCACATTCATACATGACCATTGGAAAAGCTATAGCCTTGACTAGACAGATCTTAGTCGGCAAAGTAATACTTTGATATAAAATCATGAAATACTGATTCAAAGTTTACCTAGCAATACAAGCAAATACCACAAAGAAATATCTAAGTACATGTTATAGATATCAGAAGATAAACACATTATGGTGACCTAAAATGATTATTCTAATGATTATATATCCTATAATAAGCATATTCTGTATACCCTACATATATCATATATATTAATTATATTATAAATGTAATATATAATTATATTAAAATGTTACAATTATTAAGCTTCTAAGAATAAAATTTTGAGAGAGGGTAAGATATAAATGGATCTGTAAAAGCTACAAAGGAATTGATCACAGAAGAAAAGTAAGAAATAATTTATAGAAAGAATAGTCTTAGCAAAAGGACTTTATGTAGGCTGGTGATAAATAAAATGTTCATTATGTAAATGCTGTTTTGCTTCTTTCCAGTGATACCAAAGCTAAAATCATTTTGATAAACTGTAGTAAAAACAATAAAATATGACACAGTTCATTTTAACAAGAAGACTACTGGTACTGGAAATAACATGACTGGCTAGAGAGTAATCCAAGAAGTATTAAGGGGTCTTGGCATAAATATTAGGTTACAGTGGCTGCTTCTATAAGTTCGGTGGTCACCAGAAATAGGTCTATATAGGGATGCTTCATAATTGCATACAATTTCTATAATGGAAGAACTAAAGAAAATGTAGGTGACATCTGTAGTATGGTATTTCTGATTACATAAGTAAGTCAAAGATATTACAATGCTATAGATATACTTAATGGTCTAGTGGTTTTCCCTACTTTCTTCAATTTAAGTCTGAATTTGGCAATAAGGAGTTCATGATCTGAGCCACAGTCAGTTCCAGGTCTTGTTTTGGCTGACTGTATAGAACTTCTCCATCTTTGGCTACAAAGAATATAATCAATCTGATTTTGGTGTTGACCATCTGGTGATGTCCATGTGTATAGTCTTCTCTTGTGTTGTTGGAAGAGGGTGTTTGCTATGATCAGTGTGTTCTCTTGGCAAAACTCTATTAGCCTTTGTCCTGCTTCCCTCTGTACTCCAAGGCCCAATTTGCCTGTTACTCCAGGTGTTTCTTGACTTCCTACTTTTGCATTTCAGTCCCCTGTTATGAAAAGGCCATCTTTGTTGGGTATTAGTTTTAAAAGGTCCTGTAGGTTTTCATAGAAACGTTCAACTTCAGCTTCTTCAGTGTTACTGGTCGGGGCATAGACTTGGATTACAATGATATTGAATGATTTGCCTTGGAAATGAACAGATCATTCTGTCATTTTTGAGACTGCAACCAAGTACTGCATTTTGGACTCTTTTGTTGACTATGATGGCTACTCCATTTTCTCTAAGGGATTCCTGCCCACAGTAGTACATATAATGGTCATCTGAGTTTAATTCACTCATTCTAGTCCATTTTAGTTTGCTGATTCCTAGAATGTCGACGTTCACTCTTGTCATCTCCTGTTTGACCACTTCCAATTTGCCTTGATTCACAGACCTAACATCCCAGGCTCCTATGCAATATTTTTCTTTACAGCATCAGACCTTGCTTCTATCACCAATCACATCCACAGCTGGGTATTGTTTTTGCTTTGGCTCCATCCCTTCAGTCTTGCTGGAGTTATTTCTCCACTGATCTCAAGTAGCATATTGGGCACCTACCCACTTGGGGAGTTCATCTTTCAGTGTCATACCTTTCACCTTTTCATACTGTTCATGGAGGTCTCAAGGCAAGAATACTGAAGTGGTTTGCCATTGCACTCATCTCATATGCTAGTGAAGTAATGCTCAAAATTCTCCAACCCAGGCTTCAGCAATATGTGAACTGTGAACTCCCAGATGTTTAAGCTGGATTTAGAAAAGGAAGAAGAACCAGAAATCAAATTGCCAATATCTTCTCGATCATCAAAAAAGCAAGAGTGTTCCAGAAAAAAACATCTATTTCTACTTTATTGATTATGCCAAAGACTTTGACTGTGTGGAACACAATAAATTGTGGAAAATTCTGAAAGACACGGGAATATCAGACCACCTGATCTGCCTCTTGAGAAACCTGTATGCAGGTCAGTAAGTAACCATTAGAATTGCACATAGAACAACAGAGTAGTTCCAAATAGGGAAAGGAGTACATCAAGGCTGTATATTGTCACCCTGCTTACTTAACTTATATGCAGAGTACATAATGGAGAAGGCAATGGCACCCACTCCAGTACTTTTGCCTGGAAAATCCCATGGATGGAGGAGCCTGGTACGCTGCAGTCCATGCAGTGGCTAAGAGTCAGACATGACTGAGAGACTTCACTTTTACTTTTCATTTTTATGCATTGGAGAAGAAAATGGCAACCCACTCCAGTGTTCTTGCCTGGAGAATCCCAGGGACGGGGGAGCCTGGCAAGCTGCCATCTATGGGGTCACACAGAGTCAGACACGACTGATGTGACTTAGTAGTAGCAGTAGTAGTAGTAGAGTACATCATGAGAAATGCTGGGCTGGATGAAGCACAAGCTGGAATCAAGATTGCTAGGAGAAATATCAATAACCTCAGATATGCAGATGACACCACCCTTATAGCAGAAAGTGAAGAACTAAAGAGTCTCTTGATGAAAGTGAAAGAGGAGAGTGAAAAAGTTTGCTTAAAGCTCAACATTCAGAAAATGAAGATCATGGCATCCGGTCCCATCACTTCATGGGAAATAGATGGGGAAACAGTGGGTGACTTTACTTTTCTGGGCTCCAAAATCACTGTAGATGGTGACAGCAGCCATGAAATTAAAAGACGCTTACTCCTTGGAAGGAAAGTTATGACCAACCTAGATAGCATATTAAAAAGCAGAGAGATTACTTTGCCAACAAAGGTCCGTCTAGTCAAGGCTATGGTTTTCCCAGTGGTCATGTATGGATGTGAGAGTTGAACTGCAGAGAAAGCTGAGTGCCGAAAAATTGATGCTTTTGAACCGTGGTGTTGGAGAAGACTCTTGAGAGTCCCTTGGACAGCAAGGAGATCCAACCAGTCCATCCTAAAGGAGATCAGTCCTGGGTATTCACTGGTGATGTTGCTGTCTCTTATACACATCTAGATGTGTATAAGAGACAGGATCTTAGTCGGCAAAGTAATACTTTGATATAAAATCATGAAATACTGATTCAAAGTTTACCTAGCAATACAAGCAAATACCACAAAGAAATATCTAAGTACATGTTATAGATATCAGAAGATAAACACATTATGGTGACCTAAAATGATTATTCTAATGATTATATATCCTATAATAAGCATATTCTGTATACCTAAAGTGAAGAGGAACTAAAAAGCCTCTTGATGAAATTGAAAGAGGAGAGTGAAAAAGTTGGCTTAAAGCTCAACATTCAGAAAATGAAGATCATGGCATCCGGTCCCATCACTTCATGGGAAATAGATGGGGAAACAGTGGGTGACTTTACTTTTCTGGGCTCCAAAATCACTGTAGATGGTGACAGCAGCCATGAAATTAAAAGACGCTTACTCCTTGGAAGGAAAGTTATGACCAACCTAGATAGCATATTAAAAAGCAGAGAGATTACTTTGCCAACAAAGGTCCGTCTAGTCAAGGCTATGGTTTTCCCAGTGGTCATGTATGGATGTGAGAGTTGAACTGCAGAGAAAGCTGAGTGCCGAAAAATTGATGCTTTTGAACTGTGGTGTTGGAGAAGACTCTTGAGAGTCCCTTGGACAGCAAGGAGATCCAACCAGTCCATCCTAAAGGAGATCAGTCCTGGGTATTCACTGGTGATGTTGAAGCTGAAACTCCAATACTTTGGCCACCTGATACAAAGAACTGACTCATCTGAAAAGACCTTGATGCTAGGAAAGATTGAGGGCAGGAGGAGAAGGGGACGATGGAGTATGAGATGGTTGGATGGCATCACCACCTCAGCGGACATGAGCTGGGTAAACTCCAGGAGTTGGTGTTGGACAGGGAGGCCTGGCGTACTGCAGTCTATGGGGTCACAAAGAGTCAGACATGACTGATTGACTGAACTGAACTGAACTGATAGATATATTGGTACCATAAATTATCCTTTGCTTACTAACAATAACGTACGTATTGTTCTCAGTTCAGCTCAGTTCAGTTCAGTCACTCACTTGTGTCCCACTTTTTACAACACCATGGACACTAGGATTCTTTCCAATATGTTGTTTAGGTTGGTCATAGCTTTTTTTCCTCAACAGATTTGCAAACCAGTTTTCAAGTATATTAACTCAAAATATTCTCATAGCAACACTCTGAAGCAAGTATAGCTGTTATTCACAATCATCACCATCACTATTTACCACTGATATTTTCCCAGAAAAGTAGAAATATATATTTTTAAAATATATTCATATAGTTTGTAAACTGAAGAGACAGAACTCCAGTTTAAGCTTTCACGCAATAAATCTTCTGTCTTTATTATGTCATGAATTTTAATAATTTACTAAAATGTAATATAAAAAATCCTGAGATATAAATAAACACACTGGCTATCTAGGGAATAATTGTTTTCTCATATCATCATAATAAAGCTCCATGGATTACTATATATGGTCAAAGCACAGAAATTTGGAAGACAGGAAATCAAATTAATGTTGAGAATAAGCATTCAGATTTCTGAATGCAGGATGCTTTCGAAATCTTGGAGCTTTAAAGATATATCTATAAATAAGTCAGATTGAAACCAACATGCATTTACCTCTGCTATTCATCTTTATTTCACAATAAACTTATTAACTGTGATTTATTATTTAACTGCACAACATAATGATGATCATGTGGTGTCTAACTTGATTAAGAAAACACATATGTGATAATATTTGATTAATAAAATTAAAGATTATGAAATTTATACTCAGAAATTTTAGAATACCTGCCTAATATCTCACAGTTAGGCCTTAAAAGAACTGTAGCCTTGGAAGAAATCCTGAGCCAGAGGACCCAGCAAAACCATGCACAGATTCCTGACCCAGAGAAGCTATGAAAAACATGTGTTGGTTAACTACCAAGTTTTGGAGTGATTCATTACAAAGCAATACATAAGTAATAAATAGGATATAATAAAAGTTTGGATAAATGTTTAAATCATAAATAATATGTTCTAAGTTCAAAGTGGAAATGAAGCAGATCAATAACAGAGAAACAGCTAGAAGTCACTAAGGTCTGGAAAATAAACAACACACTTCTAAATAAGCTTCCAGTCAGAGCTGAAAAAAGAATAAAAATTAGAAACACATTAAAAACATTAAAAGTTTGCATGGTATCAAGCCATCAGACTTGGATGCCAAGCTCTCCCTATGTAAGTAACAGAAATGTGCTTGTTTGTGCCTGGAAATACACACTAGCAGAGGAACCAGAGATCAAATTGCCAAAATCTGCTGGATCATGGAAAAAGCAAGAGAGTTCCAGAAAAACATCTATTTCTGCTTTATTGAATATGTCAAAGCCTTTGACTGTTTGGGTCACAATAAACTGTGGAAAATTCTGAAAGAGATGGGAATACCAGAACACCTAACCTTCCTCTTGAGAAATCTGTATGCAGGTCAGGAAACAACACTTAGAACTGGACATGGAACAACAGACTGGTTCCAAATAGGAAAAGGAGTACGTCAAGGCTGTATATTGTTTCCCTGCTTATTTAACTTATATGCAGAGTACATCATGAGAAACGCTGGGCTGGAAGAAACACAAGCTGGAATCAAGATTGTCGGGAGAAATATCAACAACCTCAGATATGCTGATGACACCACCCTTATGGCAGAAAGTGAGGAGGAGCTAAAAAGCCTCTTGATGAAAGTGAAGGAGGAGAGCGAAAAAGTTGGCTTAAAGCTCAACATTCAGAAAACGAAGATCACGGCATCTGGTCCCATCACTTCATGGGAAATAGATGGGGAAACAGTGGAAACNCAACCTAGATAGCATATTCAAAAGCAGAGACATTACTTTGCTGACTAAGGTCCGCCTAGTCAAGGCTATGGTTTTTCCTGTGGTCATGTACGGATGTGAATGTTGGACTGTGAAGAAGGCTGAGCACCAAAGAATTGATGCTTTTGAACTGTGGTGTTGGAGAAGACTCTTGAGTCCCTTGGACTTCAAGGAGATCCAACCAGTCCATTCTGAAGGAGATCAGCCCTGGGATTTCTTTGGAAGGAATGATGCTAAGGCTGAAACTCCAGTACTTTGGCCACCTCATGAGAAGAGTTGACTCATTGGAAAAGACTCTGATGCTGGGAGGGATTGGGGGCAGGAGGAAAAGGGGACGACTGAGGATGAGATGGCTGGATGGCATCACGGACTCGATGGACGTGAGTCTGAGTAAACTCCAGGAGATGGCGATGGACAGGGAGGCCTGGCGTGCTGCGATTCACGGGGTCGCAAAGAGTCGGACACGACTGAGTGACTGAACTGAACTATTATTTTAATTACAGTTCATTTTATAAACTTTATTTAATGTGAGCAAATAGTCTGTAGAACAGACAAAAAAAATCATGTGGCCAAATGGCCTACATTGCATTAATATAACAAATCTATATAAACAAAATAACTTCAGCCATTATAAAGCACTATATGTGAGTATACTAAACCATTCTTACATACTACCATGTCAACAACAAATAAAACAGCAGATTAAACAGTTCAAAAAATTTCTCCTGACTTGCTGTCCTTCTTTTTACACTTGCATTCATTCTACTTATTTCAAGGCAGTAAGTACTTTTATCTTCATCCTTTTCAATTTCTCATATCTCTATGGCGTTCTGTTCAAAGGCCTCCTGGTACCTGCCTCTTTGGGACTATTTCTGCCTAAACAGTTTGACCTTTAGTTCTCAGCTTTTTTTAGTTTATCTTATCAGCTAAGCTTGTGCCTCAATGAAACCCTTTCATAATTGGTCTAGGGACTATCAATTTTTTACACTCATGCCCTCTCATGTTTTAAAACATTTTTTGCAGCTTTAAAATATAATGCACAGAAAGAATATATAAATGGTACTCTCTTTCTGCCTGAGTGGTCATGGAGGTGCTTCAGGAATGAACTTAGCTACTACAGTACCTTCTCTTGTTTACAAAATTATGTTGAAATAATGTCTATATTTTAGATATCCCTACCCATTCTTTCTGAATGACATTAAACTCAGGGACCCTAGTAATACTTTTCTTTGGTCAACAAATATTTATTCAATTTGCATTTGTGTCAAGCATTATTCTAAGCAACATAGATATAATGGAAGAGCGAGCAAATGAGGTCCTTGCCTCATATTCCAACAGATTACTGTGTAATTTCACCAAAGTAACTAGCCTCAACAGCCTGTTCTGTTACCTAAAACACAAGCCATATATTTCTTAAAATATTTTGTTTGGTCTTTCAAATGGGTATGAATGAAGGAAAGAGCAAATTCTTTCCTCTTTACATATCAAATTGCTATCATTTATTGCTGGCCATAAAGAAGTGTTATCGGGAAATCCATACCAGACTATTTTCTTTATTCTAAAACAATCAATTAGACTGAGATTTAAGAACTTAGGTTTGAATTGGGAGGGAAAAAAAAAAAAACAAAAACTAACCACCACAGAATTTCTAATNTTGCTGGCCATAAAGAAGTGTTATCGGGAAATCCATACCAGACTATTTTCTTTATTCTAAAACAATCAATTAGACTGAGATTTAAGAACTTAGGTTTGAATTGGGAGGGAAAAAAAAACAAAACAAAAACTAACCACCACAGAATTTCTAATCATTGCAATAAGACAAGAAACAATAAACAAAAGTATACAGGTAGAAAGGAATGACTAATGTTCCTATTTGTATATGATAAGACTGAGCCAATAAAGGATTTGAAGAAATTTATTAAAATTTACTAGAACATGTGAATTGAATTTAAAGAAGTTCAAAATTATAAAATATATACAAAACAATCATGTTTCTATATATTATTCAAAAACTGTTGAAAATTAAAATTTTAAATATCAAAAACATGGAATAATTATACTTAAAGTATAGGGGTAAGATCTGAAATAAAAATAAATTACAAAATATTGCTAGGAGAGATCATTTTTTTAAATATGAAGCACAGATTTATTAGCGGAAGAAATAGGAAGGAAGCTCATGGATGGGGAATTGGGAAAGGGAATGAGACAGAAGCTATGCATCAGCCTCTGGTGTCCCCATGAGTCAAGGTGGAAGCCCTAGAATCGGCCCAGATATATTTCTTGCTTTAGGACATGGATGGGGCCATGGCTGTGGCCAAACTGGAAGCTGGAGAAGCTGGGACCTCACTCATGTTCATCTAGGAGAGAGTCAGAGTGGGGAATAGAAGAATACTGGGAGCAAGGGGATGTGTGAGACAAGGGGTTCTGTGGGAAGAAATCCTGACAATGCTTCCTTGGACTCTGAGTAGAAGAAGGGAGGAGAGGAGGGCAAATCTTGGAGCTGAGGATCAGAAAAGGAGCAGGAGAAAGAGAAGGCTGCATCTGGTAGGCTGGTTGGTGGGCAGGTATCTCTCAGTCCATTCTTACTTCTGTTTACTCTTGGGGGCTTGCTGGTTGTAGGACACTTCTGCTGGGCTCGGATTGCTGTGTCCTTGGGGGGGCATTGCTTCTTGACCTGAGGAGCACATGGATCCTTGGTTTTAGGTGTACATGCCTCTTGACATTTGACAGGGGGTGGCTGACAGGGCTGCATGTTATCTGGGGCAGGCACTGCTGCTGCTTCTGGGAAGACATGGCTGCAGGAACAGGTGAGCCAGAGGCATGAGCTAGACCCTAGGAGATTTGGCTGAGCACAGGTTCCAAGAAAGAAATTTTAAAGCCTGTAATAAATGGAGAAATACACCAAGTTTATGAATTGAAAAACTAAATATTGTTAAGGTATCAAGTCTCCCAAGGCTGATTTATAGATTCAATGCAACNGAGGCATGAGCTAGACCCTAGGAGATTTGGCTGAGCACAGGTTCCAAGAAAGAAATTTTAAAGCCTGTAATAAATGGAGAAATACACCAAGTTTATGAATTGAAAAACTAAATATTGTTAAGGTATCAAGTCTCCCAAGGCTGATTTATAGATTCAATGCAACGTGCAACATAATTTCAACACGGATTTGTTTGAGGGGAGGAAGTATATATTGACAATCTGATACTAATACACACACACACACACACACACACATAGAAATGCAAAGAACAAGAACAGTCAAAACAACTCTTAAAAAAAACAGATTTGGAAAACATATATCCACCTGATCTGAACTCATTATAGTTCAAGCCAGTGTAGTATAGGTGTAAAGACAGACATACGTATCAATGGAACAAAAGAGAGCATCCAAAAGTAGATATGTCTGTATGTGGTCAGCTGTTTTCTGATAGGAGTGCCAAGGCAATTTCATAGTAAAGAATGGTCTTTCCATATTTCAAATGTTGTTGGAACAACTATTTTTTCATATGAAAATAAAAGAGGCCTCAATCCTTATCTTAAATTAAACACATATGTTATCACCTCTTTTTGCCTCAGTTTACTCCTCTGTAAAACTGAGGCAATAAGACTTACCTGGTGGCAGAGTGGATTAGAATCCACCTGCCAATGCAGGGACACAGGTTTGATTCCTGGTCCAGGAATATTCTACATGCCTTGGAGCAACTATGCCCATGCACCACAACCACTGAAGCCCAGGCACCTGGAGTCTGTGCTCTGTAACAATAGAGCCACCACAATGAGAAGCCCATGCACCAGAATGAAGGATAGACCCTGGTTGCCACAACCAGAGAAAGCTTGCACAATGCAAGGAGCAAGGGAGGCCCAGTTCAGCCAAAAATAAATAAATAAAACAAAAGCATCCAAAATGCAGTACTTGGATGCAATCTCAAAAACGATAGAATGATCTCTGTCTCCAAGGCAAACCATTCAATATCACAGTAATCCAAGTCTATGCCTCAACCAGTAATGCTGAAGAAGNGAACAGTGTTATGAGTGTCTTATACATTTAAACAAGCTTTTTTTTTTTTAACTAGAAGACACTTAGTTATTTATACAAGGCAAATAAAAACATATGCCCGCACAAAGACTTTAAAAAATATGCATAGCAACTTTATTCACAGTAACTCAAAACTAGAAACCAAACTGTCTATTGCTAGGAAAGTAAAGTGAAAGTCGCTCAGTCGTGTCTTACTCTTTGCGACCCCATGGACTATACAGACCATGGAACTCTCCAGGCCAGAATACTGGAGTGGGTAGCTGTTCCCTTCTCCAGGGGATTCTTCCCAACCCAGGGATCGAACTCAGGTCTCTAACACTGCCGGCAGATTCTTTACCAGCTGAGCCACCAGGGAAGCCCTATCTATAGGAGAATGGATAAATAGATCTGGTATGATCTATACCATGATATTATTCAGCAATAAAGGAACAACTACTAATCTATAAATCAATGTCAATGTATGTCAAAAAAACTACTGAGTAAATACACTGTCTCAAAAGAATACATAGTATATGAATGTGTTAACATAAAGTCCTAGAAAAACAAGCAAACAAATTTTAATGAAAGGAGGTGGGTCAGAACTTGCCTCATGCCAAGGCTACTGTTTTTAAAAAAGAATTTTGGGGAATGATAGGCATTTGTTCACAGTAGAAGCAGGTATCACACTTATCAAAATTATTTTTACATTTTAAATGTTTATGTTTCATTGCTTATAAATAAGATCTCAATAAAATTCATTTTCAAACTCCTAGGCATGGCTCAGAGGATAAAGCGTCTGCCTGCAATGCAGGAGACCCAGGTTCGATCCCTGGGTTGGGAAGATCNTTTTTAAAAAAGAATTTTGGGGAATGATAGGCATTTGTTCACAGTAGAAGCAGGTATCACACTTATCAAAATTATTTTTACATTTTAAATGTTTATGTTTCATTGCTTATAAATAAGATCTCAATAAAATTCATTTTCAAACTCCTAGGCATGGCTCAGAGGATAAAGCGTCTGCCTGCAATGCAGGAGACCCAGGTTCGATCCCTGGGTTGGGAAGATCCCTGGAGAAGGAAATGGCAACCCACTCCAGTATTCTTGCCTGAAGAATCCCATGGATAGAGAAGCCTGAGCAGGCTTCAGTCCACGGGGTCACAAAGAGTCGGACACGACTGAGTGACTTCACTTCACTTCAGGCAGTATAGATCAATACCTGAGACAGACAGGAGTACCTGGCCACCAGAAAAGAATATATAGAACCATGCAAAACTCAGTAGGACAAAGGAATTAGGGGGAAAAACAGAAGAGTTAGTAGGACTGAACCTGCCCTCAGCAGGTGGGGGAACTGAAGCAGTGGTCTGATCCCCACATTGGGGCAACTATTTGGGTTAGAAGAGAAATATTTGAGGCTGTGAGTGAAGCAGCTGATCTGTGGCAGACTAAATGGAATGAGAATCTCACAGACAATGCCTGAGGAAGCCACAAGTATGTGGGGACAGGGACATGGGTCCCACAGACTATGCCTGAGGAAGCCACAAGTACGCGAGGACAGCGACATGGGTCCCCTAGAGGGCACAGCAGCTGGGAGCTGGAGCACAGGGATTGTGGTGAAATCCCAGGGCAAGGTCTGCTGTTGACTGTGGGGAGACACGAGGGGACATGAGGGAGGAGACTCTGGTGGGAAATGCCTGTGGAGGAAAGCCACGCAGCCATGGAAGCAAGATGATACTGCTGAGTCATGCGTAGGGGGTGGAGCCATCACCACAGCCTATCTCCCCACACGCCAGCACCCGGCATTTGAAAAATAGTGAGGCTGGCCCTTCAAGCACCTGACATGCAGGACAACAGAGAAGCCCCAGCCAGGGTACCCCATCAAATGCCTGACACACCAAACAACAGAGAAGGACTCCAGCCAGGGGATCCCTTTTAGTGCCTCATGCATAAACCAAAAGAGAAGGACCCCTCTAAGTGCCTGAATGGGCAAAGCAAGGAGAAGGACTAGCCCAAGAGGCCTTCTGATCACCAGCTGCCACAGGCTAGAAAAAGACTCTGACAGGGCCAT
The DNA here is from genome assembly GCA_006410675.1 of Oreotragus oreotragus. Lineage (NCBI taxonomy): Eukaryota > Metazoa > Chordata > Mammalia > Artiodactyla > Bovidae > Oreotragus > Oreotragus oreotragus. The sequence goes on along the minus strand of SJYX01004301.1, from coordinate 628,614 downwards.
AACTCCTGCAGCTGGGGCAGTCCACACCCCTGCACACTTGGCACCTCCAGGGTCCCAGCAACCCAAGCAGCTGCACCACCTTCATGCTCAATCCTCACTGGGACAGAGCTTCAAAAGGCTAGAAAAACGCCTGCGTCTGAGAACATAGGGTTGTTTCCATTGTATTCAACTCTTTGCGACCCTGTAGACTGGTCTGATAGGCTTTTCTGTCTGGGGGATTCTCCAGGCAAGAATACTGGAGTGGGTTGCAATACCCTTCTAGAGCACCATATTTCCTGCTACCCTAACTGCCATCTCCCCTTAATACCTGGTGTTGGGAGAGCTCCTGCGACCAAAGCAACTGTACCACCTCCACACCTGGCACTCACTGGGGCAGACCCAAGTCCTCCAGGGCCTCAGGAGCAAAGCCCAGTGGACGACCCACATGCAGAAGTGGAGATAAATCACAGTTGAAATCCAGGGGCAGTGTGCTAAGGAAGACGACCCAAAACTTTGCACCAGGTTAAATCCACACAATCAACTAGGAAGACTCTGTGTCTATGGAATATATAAAAGGACATTGAGAGTTCTCACCAAAGAAAACACACTAGTTCTGACATCTGTGGACATTGGAGGCAAGAACACACAGGAGTAGGACCAGATTACAGTCAGAGTTGCACCCACAGCATGTCCAGAGACAAGCACAGTGTGAGAGGGCATTCTAAGCAGGCAAGGTGGAATGTAACTCCCAGTAAGGGAAAGATATTGACAGAAGAGACTTAAGAAAGACATTTATTTTTATTTTGACTTGTTCTGTAGTTCTTCCTGGATTTATTTCTCTCTCTCTCACTCTTTTTTTTTTTTTCCTTTTTTTTACCTTATTTCCCCCTCTGTTGTTGTAGTTCTCGATTGGTACTATTTAAGCTTTTGAGAATTATTTTTTTTTCAATCACATACTTTTTATTTCTGTTATGTCTGCATTTTATTGGCCTTTTTGCAATTTATGGAGTTTTTTTTTTCTCAGAATTTTTAAAATGTATTATTATTTTCCCTACATTTACTCCTTTGTTTGCTTTTCCTACTGGTCTTTTCCCTCCACAGTTAATCTTTAATATATATAAATATCTTTATCTACCTCTATTTAACTTTGCATTTCTATTCTTTCCTTTATTTTCTTTCTTTTTCTCACCATATTTGTTAGTTTGTTTTTGTTGCTTTAGTCCCCATTTGGGACTTTGCTTTAGTTTTTTATTCCAGTTTGTGCTTCAGTTTTGTTCTTAACTGGTAGATATAATTTTTTATTTCCTTTGTTTACCAGTTCAATCTATTGTACGTTTTTTTTTGACTGCTTTGATTTTGCTTATGGTGTATATGTATGTGTGTACATTCCATTATTTTAGGTATTATTTGTCTGATATTCTAATTGCCATTTGTCTGGGGGCATCTTTTGTCTCTGCTTTTGGGTATTTCTTTTAACCTCATTTAATGCCATAACAAACCACCTGTGGAATTTTCATTAGTACCAAAGATCAAGGCCTGAGCCTTTGGAGTGTGAGTGCTGACTCCAAGACCCTAGATTACCAGAGAACTACTAACCCTAGAGAATATCAAATAGTGAGAATTCCCACAAAGGCAACCACTTGCATACAAGACACAGCATCACCAATTGCCCAGTAGCACCCTGTGCAAGATGCCTCATCCAAACAACAAACAAGAAAAAAATACAAACACAATCATCAGCAGACTGTATTACCACCTCACTCAGCCCTGCCCATCAAAGGAAAACAACAACAACAACTCAACTCCTCCTACCAGAATGCAAGCACAAGTCACATCCTACACAAAGCTTACACAAACCACTGGGCAAACCTTAGGAGGGCAGAAACCAAATGGAAGAAAGAATTCAACTTTGAAGCCTGGGAAAAGGAGGCCTCAAGCACAGTGAGTTAATAAAATAATAATGAAAAGGCAGAGAAATACTGCACAGATGAAGGAACAACCAAGAAACACAAGTCCAAATAAATAAAAAGGAAATAGACAAACTATCTGAAAAAGAATTCAGAATGATAGTAAAGATAATCCAAAACCTTGAAAATGGAATGGAGAAAATGCAGGAATCAATTAACAAAGACCTAAAGAATTAAAGAATAAACATACAGAGACAAACAACACAATTATTGAAATTAAAAATACTCTAGAAGGAATCAATAGCAGACTATCTGAAGCAGAAGAATGGGTCAGTGAGCTGGAAGATAGAATAGCAGAAATAATTGCTGAAGAGCATGAAAAGAACTGAGGATAGTCTCAGAGACCTCTGGGACAATATTAAATGCACCAACATTCAAATTATAGGGGTCCCAGAAGAAGAAGAGAAAAAGAAAGGGTATGAAAAAATTTTTGAAGAGATTATAGTTGAAAATTTCCCCAACATGGAAAAGGAAATAGTCAATCAAGTGCAAGAAACACAAAGAGGCCCATACAGGAAAAAACCCAAGGAGAAACAGGTCAAGACACATACTAATAAAACTAACAAAGATTAAACACAAAGAAAGAATATTAAAAGCAGCAAGGGAAAAGGAATAAGTAACATACAAGGGAAACCCCATACATTTAATAGATGATCCTGCAGCCAGAAACTCTGCAGGCCAGAAGTAATAGCAAGGTATATTGAAAGTACTGAAGGGGAAAAATCTACAAGCAAAATTATTCTCCCTGGCAAGGATCTCATTCAAAGTTGAGGGAAAAATCAAAAGTCTTACAGACAAGCAAAAGTTAAGGGAATTTAACACTACCAAACCAGCTTTACAACAAATGTTAAAGGGACTTCTGTAGTCAGGAAATAAAAGAGAAGAAAGATATCTACAAAACAAAAAAACGCAATCAACTCAGAAAATGGCAATAGGATCATCAGTTCAGTTCAGTTCAGTTCAGTAGGTCAGTCATGTCCAACTCTTTGCAACCCCATGGACTGCAGCATGCCCTACTTCCTTGTCCATTACCAACTCCCAGAACATGCTCAAACTCATGTCAGTTGAGTCAGTGATGCCACCCAATGAGCTCATCTTTTGTCCCTTTCTCCTTCTACCTTCAATCTTCCCCGGCATCAGGGTCATTTCTAAGAGTCAGTTCTTCACATCCAGTGGCAAAAATATTGGAGCTTCAGCTTCAGCATTGGTCCTTCCAGTGAATATTCAGGAATGATTCATTTAAAATTGACTAGTTTGATCCCCTTGCAGAACAAGGGACTCTCAAGAGACTTCTCCAACACCACAATGGAAAAGCATCAATTCCTTGGTGCTCAGCTTTCTTTATGATTCAACTCTCATACCCATACATGACTACTAGAAAAACCACAGCTTTGACTATACAGACCTTTCTCAGCAAAGTAAGGTTTCCACTTTTTAATACCCTGTCTAGGTTTCTCATAGCTTCTGTTTCAAGGAGTAAGCATCTTATAATTTCATGGGTGCAGTCAATGTCTGAAGTGATTCTGGAGCCCAAGAAAATGAAGTCTGTCATTGTTTCCATTGTTTCTCCATCTATGTGCCACGAAGCGATGGGACCAGATGCCGTGATCTTTTTTTTTTTAAATCTTTCTTTTTAAAATGTCAAGTTTTAAGCCAGTTTTTACACTCTCCACTTTCACTTTCATCAAGAGGATATTTAGTTACTCTTTGCTTTCTGCCATAAGGCTAGTGTTATCTGCATATATGAGGTTATTGATATTTCTCCTGGAAATCCTGAATCCAGCTTGTGCTTCATCCAGCCTGGTATTACACACGATGTACTCTGTATATGAGTTAAATAAGCAGGGTGACAATATACAGCCTTGATATACTCCTTTCACAGTTTGCAACCAGTCCGTTGTTCCATGTCCAGTTCTAACTGTTGCTTTTTGACCAGCATACAGGTTTCTCAGGAGGCAGATAAGTGGTCTAGTATTGCCATCTCTTTAAGAATTTTCCACAGTTTGTTGTGACCCACACAGTCAAAGGCTTTAACGTAGTCAATAAAGCAGATGTATTTCTGGAACTCTCTTGCTTTTCCTATGATCCAACGGACGTTGGCAATTTGATCTCTAGTTCCTCTGCCTTTTATAAATCCAGCTTGAACATCTGGAAGATCTTGATTCATATACTGCTGAAGCTAAGCTTGGAAAATTTTCAGCATTACCTTGCTGGCATGTGAGATGAGGGCAACTGTGCAGTATTTTAAAAATTATTTGCCATTGCATTTCTGTGGGATTGGCATGAAAACTGACCATTTCCAGTCCTGTGGCAAGTGCAGAGTTTTCCAGATTTGCTGGTAAATTGAGTGCAGCACTTTCACAGAATCATCTTTTAGGATTTGAAATACCTCAGCTCGAATTTCATTACCTCCATTACCTTTGTTTGTAGTGATGCTTCCTAAGGCCCACTTGACTTCACAATATGTATGCATATACATCAATAATTACTTTAAATCTAATTGGATTAAATGCTCCAACCAAAAGATACAGACTGGCTGAATGAATAAAAAAAAAAAAACAAGAGCCATATATATGTTGTCTACAAGAAACCTACTTCAGACCTAAAGACACATATAGATTGAAAGTGAGAGGATGGAAAAAGATATTCCATGCTAATAGAAATCAAAAGAAACCTGGAGTAGCAATCCTCACATCAGACAAAATAGACCTTAAGATAAAGAATATTACAAGAGATAAAGAAGGACAATACATAATGATCTAGTGATCAGTCCAAGAGTAGGACATAGTAAATATCTATGCACCCAACATAAGGAGCACTTCAATACATAAGGCAAACACTAACAGACATAAAAGGAGAAATTGATATAACACAATAATAGTAGGAGACTTTAACACCCCATTTACACCAATTGACAGATCATCAAAGCAGAAAATAAATAAGGAAATACAAGTCTAAATGACATATTAGACCAGATGGATCTCATTGATATCTTCAGGACATCCCATCCAATTGCAGAATACCTTTTTTTCAAGTGCACATGGAACATTCTTCAGGACAGACCACATCTTGGGTCACAAATCAAACCTCAGTATATTTAAGAAAATTGAAATCATATCAAGCAACTTTTCCGACCACAATGCTATGAGACAAGATACCAATTAGAAGATAAATAATGTAAAAAAAAAAAAACCACAAAGATTAAACAATACATTTCTAAATAACAAACAGGTTACTGAAGAAATCAAAAGGGAAATAAAAAATTCCTAGAAACAAATGACAATGAAAACACAACTCAAAACCTATGGGATGCAGCAAAAACAGAGTGAAGTTTAGCAATACAATCCTACTTCAAGAAACAAGAAAAACGTCAAATAGACAACCTAATTTTACACCTGTAACAACTGGAAAAAGAAGAACAAAAAAACCTCAAAGTTAGCAGAAGGAAAGAAATCATAAAGACCAGAGCAGAATTAAATGAATAAGAAATGAAAGAAACAATATTAAGCTTTAACAAAACTAAAAGCTGCTTCTTTGAGAAAAAAACTTGACAAAATTTTAGCCAGACACATCAAGAAAAAAAAGAGAGAAGAATCAAACCAACATAATTAGAAATGAAAAAGGAGAGTTTACAACAGACAATGCAGAAACACAGATTATTATAAGAGACTATTATGAGAAACTATAATCGGGGAAGGCAATGGCACCCCACCCCAGTACTCTTGCCTGGAAAATCCAATGGACGGAGTAGCCTGGTGGGCTGCAGTCCATGGGGTCACTAACAGTCGGACAGACTGAGCTATTTCACTTTCACTTTTCTCTTCCATGCATTGGAGAAGGAAATGGCAACCTACTCCAGTATTCTTGCCTGGAGAATCCCAGGGATGGGGGAGCCTGGTGGGCTGCCATCTATGGGGTCACACAGAGTCGGACATGAGTGAAGTGACTTAGCAGCAGCATATGGCAATAATATGGATAGCTGGAAAGAAATGTAGATTCTTAGGAAAATGCAATCTTCCAAGACTGAATAAGGAAGAGACAGAAATTACGAACAACCCAATTTCAAAGACTGAATTGAAACTGTAATCAAAAATCTCTCAAAAAACAAAAGCCCAGGACCAGATGGCTTCACAGGAGAATTCTATCAAACATTAGTGATGAGCTAAAGCCTATCCTTCTATAACTCTTTCAAAAATTAGCAGAGGAAGGAACACTTCCAAACTTCATTCCATGAGGCCACCATCACCCTTATATCAAAACCAGACAAAGACAACACACAAAAAAAGAAAACTGCAGGCCAATACTACTGATGAACAGTTCAGTTCAGTTCAGCTCAGTCACTCAGTCGTGTCGGACTCTTTGCGACCCCATGAATCGCAGCAGGCCAGGCCTCCCTGTTCATCACCATCTCCTGGAGTTAACTGAGACTCACTTCCATCGAGTCCGTGATGCCATCCAGCCATCTCATCCTCCGTTGATGAACACAGAGAAAAAATCCTCAACAAAATTCTGGCAAACACAATTCAACAACACATTAAAAAGCTCACACACCATGATCAAGTTGGGTTTATACAGGAATGCAAGGATTCTTCAATATACACAAATCAATAAATGTGTTATACAATATTAACAAATTAAAGACAGAAACCATATGATAATAGACACAAAAAAATCCCTTGACAAAACTCAGCACCCATTTATGATTAAAACTCTTCAAAAAAATAGGCATAGAAGGAATCTACCTGAACATACTAAAGCCCATATATGATAAACCCACAGCAAACATTCCTCTCAAATGATCAAAAGCTGAAAGCATTCCCTCTAAGATCAGGAAATGACAAGTGTGGCCACTCTCACCACTATTATTCAACACACTTTGGAAGTCCTAGATATGGCAATCAGAGGAGAAAAAGAAATAAAAGGAATCCAGATGGGAATCTCACTGTTTGTAATGACATGATACTATACAGAGAAAACCCTAAAGACACTATCCGAAAATTGCTAGAGCTAATCTGTGTCTGACTATTTGCGACCCCATGGACTACAGCAGGTCAGGCTTCCCTGTCCATCACCAACTCCCGGAGCTTGCTCAAATTTATGTCCATCAAGTGGGTGATGCCATTCAACCATTTCATCCTCTGTCACCCCTTCTTCTCCTGCCTGCAATCTTTCCCAGCATCAGGGTCTTTTCCAATGAGACAGTTCTTCGCATTAGATAGCCAAAGTATTGGAGTTTCAGCTTCAGCGTCAGTTCTTCTAACGAATATTTGGACTGATTTCCTCTAGGATTGACTGGTTTGATCTCCTGGCAGTCCAAGGGATTCCTAAGAGTCTTCTCCAACACTATAGTTCAAAAGCATCAATTCTTCAGTGTTCAGCTTTCTTTATACTCCAACTCTCACATCCATACATGACTACTGGAAAAAACATAGCTTTGACTAGATGGATCTTTGTTGGCAAAGTAACATCTCTGCTTTTTAATATGCTGTCAGGTTGGTCACAGCTTTTCTTCCAAGGAGCAAGCATCTTTTAATTTCCTGGTTGCAGTCACCATCTGCCCTGATTTTGGAGCTGAAGGAAATAGTCTGTCACCGTTTCCTTTGTTTCCCCATCTATTTGCCATGAAGTGATGAGACTGGAAGCCATGAATTAGTTTTGTGAATGTTGAGTTTTAAGCCCATTTTTTCAGTCTCTTCTTTCACTTTCATCAAGAGGCTCATTAGTTCTTCTTCAACTTCTACCATAAGAGTGGTGTCATCTGCATATCTAAGGTTATTGATATTTCTCCTGGCAATCTTGATTCATGCTTGTGCTTCATCCAGCTCAGCATTTCGCATGATGTACTCTGCATATAAGTTAAATAAGCAGGATGATAATATACAGCCTTGATGTACGCCTTTCCTGATTTGGAACCAGTCCATTGTTCCATGGCTTGTTCTAACTGTTGCTTCTTGAAAAGCATATAGATTTCTCAGGAGGCAGATCAGGTATTCTGGTATTCCCATCTCTTGCAGAATTTTCCAGTTTGTTGTGATCCACACTGGAGAAAACAATAGCAACCCACTCCAGTACTCTTGCCTGGAAAATCCAATGGACGGAGTAGCCTGGTGGGCTGCAGTCCATGGGGTCGCTAACAGTCGGACAGACTGAGCGACTTCACTTTCACTTTTCCTTTCATGCATTGGAGAAGAAAATGGCAACCCACTCCAATGTTCTTGCCTGAAGAATCCCAGGGATGGGAGAGCCTGGTGGGCTGCCGTCTATGGGGTCACAGAGAGTCAGATACGACTGAAGCGACTTGGCAGCAGCACTGATCCACACAGTCAAAGGCTTTGTCATGGTCAATAAGGCAGAAATAGATTTATTTTTCTGGAAATCTCTTGCTTTTTCTATCCAATGGATGTTGGCTATTTGATCCAATTCCCCTGCCTCTTCTAAATCCAGCTTGAACATTTGGAAGTTCACAGTTCAGGTACTATTGAAGCCTGGCTTGCAGAATTTTGAACACTGCTTTGCTAGCATGTGAGATGAGTACAACTGTGTGGTAGTTTGAACATTCTTTGGCATTGTGTTTCTTTGGGATAGGAATGAAAACTGATGTTTTCCAGTCCTGTGGCCACTGCTGAGTTTCCAAATTTTCTGGCATATTAGGTGTAGCACTTTCACAGCATCATCTTTTAGGATTTGTAGTAGTGCCACTGGAAAACCATCACCTCCACTAGTTTTGTCTCTAGTGATACTTCCTAAGACTCACTTGACTTCACATTCCAGGATGTCTGGCTCTAGATGAGTGATCACATCATCATGGTTATTTGGGTCATGAGGATCTTTTTTGTATANTTTCCAAATTTTCTGGCATATTAGGTGTAGCACTTTCACAGCATCATCTTTTAGGATTTGTAGTAGTGCCACTGGAAAACCATCACCTCCACTAGTTTTGTCTCTAGTGATACTTCCTAAGACTCACTTGACTTCACATTCCAGGATGTCTGGCTCTAGATGAGTGATCACATCATCATGGTTATTTGGGTCATGAGGATCTTTTTTGTATACTTCTTCTGTGTATTCTTGCCACCTCTTATTACTATCTTCTGCTTCTCTTACGTCGATACCATTTCTGTCCTTTATTGTGCCCACTTTTGCATGATATTTTCCCTTGGTATCTCTTAAGTTTCTTGAAGAGATCTCCTGTCTTTACTTTCTATTGTTTTCCTCTATTACTTTGCATTGATCACTGAGGAAGGCTTTCTTATCGCTCCTTGCTTTCTTTGGAACTCTACATTCAAATGGGTATCTTCTTTTTTCCCTTTACCTTTTGCTTGTCTTTTCCCAGCCTTTTGTAAGACCTCCTCAGACAACCATTTTGTGTTTTTGCATTTCTTTTTCTTCGGGATGGTCTTGATCACTGTACAATGTCACCAACCTCTGTCCATAGTTCTTCAGGCACTCAGATCTAATCTCTTGAATCTATGTGTCACTTCTACTATATAATCATTAGGGGTTTTATTTAGGTCATACCAAATGATCTAGTGGTTTTCTTCACTTTCTTCAATTTAAGTCTGAATCTGGCAATAAGGTGTTCATGATCTAGCCACAGTCAGCTCCCAATCTTGTTTTTGCTGACTGTATAGAGCTTCTCAGAAATGGTATGGACCTAAAAGAAGCAGAAGATATTAAGAAGAGGTGGCAAGAACACACAGAAGAACTGTACAAAATAAAT
>SJYX01004301.1:588532-608295 GCA_006410675.1 Oreotragus oreotragus | reverse complement strand
ATTTCTTTGGAAGGAATGATGCTAAAGCTGAAACTCCAGTACTTTGGCCACCTCATGCGAAGAGTTGACTCATTGGAAAAGACTCTGATGCTGGAAGGGACTGGGGACAGGAGGAGAAGGGGACGACAGAGGATGAGATGGGTGGATGGCATCACAGACTCGATGGACGTGAGTCTGAGTGAACTCTGGGAGTTGGTGATGGACAGGGAGGCCTGACGTGCTGCAATTCATGGGGTCGCAAAGAGTTGGACAAGACTGAGTGACTGAACTGAAGCAATGCACCATAATAAAATTTGACATGAGTGAATTATATGCATTGTTTCTAAAAGTAGGGAATGAGAAATTATGAAATGGAAGGTGAAAAAAATTTACATAAAGTCAGTAAGGAATATTTATGGAATTTGAGGGTTAGGAAGTTGATTCTTTTAAAATTATTAATGTTCACATACCTCTTGAAAATCTTTTAAAGAGTTTCAAGAAGAAAAGCAGAGTTCAAGAATCACAGGGTATAGATGAAAAATAAGGCAGTGTGTACAGAAAGATGCAAACTCCTTTAAAAAGTGCTTGTAGGGCATATGAGAACTGGTTGGAAAGTCACATGGTGCCTATCTGAGGTAGATTTCTGTGGTTTCTCTCTCTTCTCCTCATTTTTTCTTAACCTGGAACAAGATAAGCACATTGTCACGTTAAAAGCTTTACTGAGAACACATGAATGGACATGATACAAAAAGACAGGCAGGTGATCAACCATCAGGATGTCTCATTATCTCTCTCTACCAGCTGTACCTAGAAACAGAGCAAGAAGGAAAGAAATTCTTTTCTTTCTGTGGCCTTTGTCTCTATAGCTTCATATTTAACATCATCAGTAGTGACACTGCAGTGGCCACATACACACACACACACACACACACACACCCAGGATAATGATGTCCTAAGGCTGTGGCCACAGACCCAAATTGAAGGAAAACTCGCTTAAGGAGACACTCTTTTTACTTCTAACGACACACTTAGCACCCACTTCTGGTAGTGTTGATGGCAAATCGTCCTTACTGTGAATTCCACCATCTAATTAAAAGTTCATGATGTTAGTTGTGGCCCCTCAGCCCACGTGGCACAGGCATGACATAACTAAGAACAGCAGTAGAGGATGAAATAGAATCCTAGAAAACTCAAAAGGTAATTTTAAAGACATATTTCTAGCAGTTAAGGATCTTGCTTCCTTAAATTTGCTTCCTTTGTGTCTACAAAAACATGAATATGCCTGCAATTTTAAATATATTTCAAAATCATCTTAATCACAAATTTACAATTTTCAGTCCCATTTATAGTGGTTTAATTTTCTATTTTTCTTTAAAATTATTTTCCCCTCAAAAAATAAGTGCAATACAGCAAAGACACATTGTACATCGACTTATATGAATAGTGAATGACCAACCTGGATTAGGATGCTCTTTCCAAATAAATGTAACAGAGTACACGTGACATCTACAGTATCTTTTCTCTGCTGCATTAATCACTTAACAAAAACTATGACATTAAAAATTTTTAAAAAGACTCACAAAAGAATTTCATTTACTACTGAACTTCATTAAACCACTAAGGTTTTTACAGGAAAGATCATTTGAAAAAATTTGGATTGTATCTTGAAACAATGGGTTTCTTTGGACCCACTATCCAAGAGACTGACAATATTCCATAGTGAGGAGAATGAGGCGGAGTGTTCAAATGCACAAGAATGTGGATGATTTAGTAAGACATTTATGTAATCCAAAATAAGAGAGAACGGTGAAGGTGATAGCTTCTGGTGAACAATCTCAGATTCCTGATCTCTGAAGAAAAAGATTTAGCTTTGGGACCAGGGACCAGGTTTGATCACTCAAGAGCTTTTGTATAGCAGAGTTTCACTGAAGTATGAAAGGGACAGAGAAATCTTCTGACATAGACATCAGAAGGGGGACGGAGAGTTCCCCCTCACTAGTCTTAGCAAGGGGGCTATATACTTTTTAAATTGTTTATTACAATAAATCAAAATAACGTCTCAAGGTCATAAAGATCTTACTAGACCCACTTCCACAATTTACATTTTAAGATGACAGAATTAGAACTAACAACAGAAAGATCTTACCAGACCCACTACCATAATATACATTTTAAGATGACAGGATTAGTCAGAAAGTTTTCAAGAAGGAGAAACATGTCCTCAAGCAGGATACATTGTTGTTATATAATCACTGGTACAGAGTTTAAGGAAAAACATATCCTTAAGCAAGATGAGTTGTTTTGTTCTGCAATCATCAGCTCTAGGCTTAAAGAAAAAAACATTTGTCCTTTTCTCCTCCTTGAGAACTCCATCCCCTCTCTCTCCTGCTCGAGGACCCCAGACTTCTTATCAACCTACCTAGGAACTGACTCTCTCAACAGGAAGAGGCAGAGGAGAAAGAGTAGAGTAAATACACAAATACACGTTTGTGATGTGCAAGTTAAGACTTGGGAGCTGATTTAATATATCAATTAAGTGAAGAATCATGTTTTAGGCAACTGAATAAATAATGCCAACCACTTGTCACTCATAGAAAACACAGAAAAATGGCTCATAAAATGCTAAGATAGAGACCACTGGGCTGTGACAAATAGTATGTATTGGTCCTTGTCAACCAGCTGCATATTTGCAGGTTTCAGGGGGATCTATATGTCCCAGGGACAATATTGTAAAAATATGTTGATTAAAATGGGTGCCAAAGACCAGCTGAAAGAAAAGTATCAAAGGGGGTCTTTTTTTAAGTACAGATTTTTGTTTTTAGTAAATTTGCCACAGAAACCTGAAAATCTACCAATTATTTTCTAACATAGTTGGGTTTGGAAACTATGGCACTGAGACCAATTAAAGAGTTTTCCGACTGGTGCAGCTCAAGTTTACCTTCTCAGCCTTTGTTTATTAAATGCGAATTCATGGTGATCAATCTCTGGGAAGACCTTTTAATATCTGGTGGAAGTCGAGGTAGGGTTCTTTCCCAGCTCAATGGGCAATTCTGTCTCTTTAGTTCAGTTCAGTCGCTCAGTCGTGTCCGACTCTTTGCAACCCCATGAATCGCAGCACGCCAGGTCTCCCTGTTCATCACCATCTCTCGGAGTTCACTCAGACTCAAGTCCATCGAGTCTGTGATGCCATCCAGCCATCTCATCCTCGGTCATTCCCTTCTCCTCCTACCCCCAATCCCTCCCAGCATCAGAGTCTTTTCCAATGAGTCAACTCTTCACATGAGGTGGCCAAAGTACTGGAGTTTCAGCTTTAGCATCATTCCTTCCAAAGAAATCCCAGGGTTGATCTCCTTCAGAATGGACTGGTTGGATCTCCTTGAAGTCCAAGGGACTCTCAGGAGTCTTCTCCAACACCACAGTTCAAAAGCATCAATTCTTCGGTGCTCAGCCTTCTTCACAGTCCAACTCTCACATCCATACATGACCACAGGAAAAGCCATAGCCTTGACTAGATGGACCTTAGTTGGCAAAGTAATATCTCTGCTTTTGAATATACTATCTAGGTTGGTCATAACTTTTCTTCCAAGGAGTAAGCGTCTTCTAATTTCATGGCTGCAGTCACCATCTGCAGTGATTTTGGAGCCCCCAAAAATAAAGTCTGACACTGTTTCCACTGTTTCCCCATCTCTCTTTGAATGATCTATATTGAAATTCAAAATTAATAATCAAGTTAGGCCAAGTCTTGCCTCTTTTCTTCAAAGTATTTCATAGAAACGTTGTCAAGACTCTATTTATTATGTCATATCCACATACTACTTCAAATTTAATACTTCAATATGAGTTTTGCTGTATATTGCAAGGATACTTAACTTTTCACTAATGTTCAGGATGGCTGCCACTGTGATTCTTGTAAGTGATTCGGTCAGGTGCCATTGTTTCTTCTCTTACTGGTGAGTAGGAACACCAGTAAGAATTGTATTATTGTTAAGATCTTACACCCTAAATTATCTGGAAATTATATTGAGAACTAGTGGGAAACAGGAAAAGGTTATATATTAGGCCCTCCTGTGCTTAGACGGTGCTATGTCCCAATTATTCCTAGTTTTTCCACAAAGAAAGTTTCATAGGCAGGAGAATGTGTGGCTCTACTGCTCAAAGGAATGAGTTAATATTTAACTATAAAAATGGTTTCATGATAGACAAAATCCTAAGATTTCAAGAAAGCACTGTTTCAGAGTATCTGTAGTCCTCCCAAATTTATATGCTGAAATCTTAATCCTGAAAGTAATGATAAGAGGAGTTGGGGCCCTTGGGAGGTAATCCGATCCTGAGGGTAGAGCCTTCATAAACAGGATTAGTGCCCTTACAGAAGAGACCTCTGAGAGATCTCTTGTCCCTTCTGCCACATGAGAACACAATGAAAAGGATGAGGACTTTTGCCAGACACCTTGATCTGTTGACACCTTGATCTTGGACTTTCTAGCCTCCAGAATTGCAGGAAATAAATGTCTGTCATTCACAAGCCACTCAGTTTGCATTTTTATTACAGCAGCTCAAACAAGCTAAGACAAGCAACAAAGGAAGCAGCAGCAGAGAAAGAAGGCCCAGAATGCAACTCTAACAAAGATATTATTAAGTTATTAGTCGCTCAATCATGTCTGACTCTTGGTGATCCTATGTATAGTAAGTAGCTCACAAGGCTCCTCCATCCATGGGATTTTCCAACCTAGAATACTGGAGTGGGTTGCCATTTCCTTCTCCAGGGGATCTTCCTGACCCAGGGACTGAACCCTGGTCTCCCACATTTCAGGCAGACTCTACCATCTAAGCCATATACATTTAAGGAATGGGCAGGGAAGACGCACACATGATATTAAGATACGTTGGAGGAAGACAAAGAGAACATGATTCAGTGAGAGGCAAAGAAGAAAGAGTTTTAATAAGGTTTGCCTAATTTAAGGAAAGCTTATTATCAATATATGCAGCAACTAAATGTGATCTATTATCTTGACTGGAGCATGTTCAGTGCAATACTGACAGCATAAATCAGATTTCACATTTTTCTTTTAAGAAGTAAAACTACAAAAGTAAAAGCAGTTAGTGTTTTAACCCTGCAAAAATATTTGCAAGTTTAAGTTGAGAAGACATGTAATAGCTAAACATATGGGCTATGGGTAGTTTCTTATGGCAGCATTATTTTTGTTTTCTGATAAAGACTTGAGTTCTGTTAAGACATGCTAATACAAAAGAACCAATGATAAACATATTGCATGCTCAGAAGAGGAAGCATAATTAATGGGGTGATTTTCTGAGGAGACACTAAACAAGTTGTGAGAATTTGATATTTATTTCACACATGTGACAAAATTATGAGTTACTAATCTGTTATTACCTCTCCTTCTCTCATCTCATGTGTGTCTCAGTGGCTATTTTCATCTCCTCCAGCCCAAAGCAGAAATAAACAATCAAAAAATCATGGGCCAAATGGCTCTGGATACATGCTTATGCTGCAAGATTTTTTGCTTTGCATTTTTATTTTCACAACTGTTAGACAGCCTGAGTCTGGAGAAAAGGAAAGGAAACCAGGACTTGAAAGAATCTTCTATACCAAGATTTCGGGCCATTGAAGTGATTAAAAGAAAGAAAGAAAGGGAAAAAAAAAACTTTTTTTTTTTTCTTCTCAAATTCCTGGGAAAGGAGTATAAAGAACTCAATACTTTGGAGCTAAGATCAAACATGAAACATGCTAAGCTACCATCTGTGGACACCACCACCCAACAGGCTTGGACACTTGGAATCTCTTGACTAACAGGGTCAGGGAAATGGTGGGAAAGCACAATTAAGGAAAGATGTTGCTCTTGACCAAGGTGAAACTGTCAGAGGTAGCACACTGAAACCACCCACCCTGGAAAGGCACCATAGTAACTATTTGCATGAGTTGTTTCACAACAGGAGGTCCCGGTAAAGAACACAGAACTAATAAGCCTTCACCAACCAGAAGAGTTTGGGAAAGGTCAAAAGGAGACACCACATGTCCAACCACCTTCCAAAATCCTTCTCTCTGGCATCCATCTTGGCTGAAAAAGGCATGCACCACCAGGAAGGACTCAGTCAGAATGACTGGCTAAAGATAACCAGGACACTAATCCCATCACCATAAAACCTGAGAGCTACTCTCCTGGGTTCCCTTACCCTACCGTTCTCCACCCGAGTGCCCTTTCCCAATAAAATCTCTTGCTTTGTCAGCACATGTGTCTCCTCGGACAATTNTCAGTCAGAATGACTGGCTAAAGATAACCAGGACACTAATCCCATCACCATAAAACCTGAGAGCTACTCTCCTGGGTTCCCTTACCCTACCGTTCTCCACCCGAGTGCCCTTTCCCAATAAAATCTCTTGCTTTGTCAGCACATGTGTCTCCTCGGACAATTCATTTCTGAGTGTTAGACAAGAGCCTAGTTCTGGGCCCTGGAAGGGGTCCCCCTTCCTGCAACAAAACTGTATCGAATCAACTGGGTTATGAGCTACGGCAATGGTAAGACACACCATTACCCACAAGGAGACTTAAGCAAATGAGATCTAATATAAGGGCGGAGACTGCTGGATCACAGAAAAGGCAAAGAAAACCCTAGGGTACCTGTGAAGTGAGGACACCAACATTTTTGAAAGAACTTAATATTTCAAATACAGAACTGGAAGAATTTCTGCAGCATTGAAGGTTTTATTATGAGTCAAGACCATGAAGTTGTGGAAACTGTAACAATAATCAGTAGCATGTTAGTGCAGGAGGGGAAAGGGGAATACCAGCATAATTAAATACTATAATACCCTACCTCTACTTGACCCAAAAAGTCCTAAATAGACAACCTCAATTATCCTGTCCCATTCTTTTTGTTGGAGACTGCCTTATGGCACCCCACTCCAGTACTCCTGCCTGGAAAATCCCATGGACAGAGGAGCCTGGTGGGCTGCAGTCCATGGGGTCTCTGAGGGTCGGACACGACTGAGCAACTTCACTTTCACTTTTCACTTTCATGCATTGGAGAAGGAAATGGCATCCCGCTCCAGTGTTCTTGGCTGGAGAATCCCAGGGATGGTAGAGCCTGGTGGGCTGCCGTCTGTGGAGTCACACAAGAGTCAGGCACAACTGAAGTGACTTAGCAGCAGCAGCCTTAGATAAGGTCAGAGAGATGTGAAGGAATTGAGGTGATGCAGAGTGTTGGGCATCTGAGAATGTTTCTTAATTTTTAAGAAAAGAAAAATGATGCTTGTCTTTCTGCTCTCTTTAGTTGTATCTGCAGGTGATACCTAAAACCACAGCCACTGTTTTGTGACTAGAAGAATATGCTGAAGATGACAAGGAAAAAGGATAAATGGGGTCATATCTTTGATGAATCATTGAGCCACTGAATTAATCAAGCCTCCAACCCCCTCTTTCTTCAGATAGCTAGTTATGTGAGATAAGAGAGTATCATTCCTTAAGCCACTTGGGCTTTTCATTTTCTCATAGAGGAAAACATCCTACAAAAGTCATTTTTCCAACATTTTTTTTTTCACCATGGCTTTAAAACACTGTGACTAAAAACACTATTATGTAAGGAGATTTAAAAATCATCTCTGGCTATGATTTAAGCTCTCAATGTTTTTAGAGAACTTTATTGTAAATTTATTAGCAACTTTTCCAAACAGAGGTATGATAAAGTCAATGTTCTCGTAATTTTAACTACTAAAAAGCCAAGATGAAGAGAGATAAATGGTTGATTTCAAGTGGCCCAGCACATCTGTGGAATAATTTTCAACTCCCATGCAAGAACTCTCAGAACTGAGCAGCCTTATCTCTTTCTTGCTCTGATTCACCTGAGTGTTAATGGCCATGCAGCAGACAATGTGTCTCCTCTCACAATTAGTAATTTGGGCTAAAATCAAAAAGGTGCTAAAATCACTTTTATAATTCAGTGTTTCTCTAGGCTGAACACTCTGAGGAATCAGCCAGTTCCTTAGTCTGGGTGAGCTTAATGCCCCTGTTTAACATTTATATGATTCTAATTACTGGAACACCCCTACCCCTGCCTCGCACTTTTGCTGACATTTTGACTTGAGTTTAAGTGGGTCTGTGAGGGATTATTTAAGCTCTGATGAAACGACAAAGAATTCCGCTAACTGTAGAGGCATTTTAAATATACTTTTAGCATTGTGCTCTTTTAATACTTTCAACGCTTTCATTAAAAAAAAAATTCCAAAAGATTATGTACATTTCTTTTGTTAATACTGCATAAAAACAGGTTATGCAATTTTATCCTTAGGTTATCCCCTCATGAGTTAGATTATTTCTCTTTTTAGTTCCTCTCTAATATTTTGATATTTCTGTCATTTTAGGACATTTAGCATCCTTACCTACTTTATTTTTTTCATTTGTAATTTATTCTTATTTTCACAAATTATGGAACCAAGCAGAACCCTTTAGCCTCCTCCCCCTCATCTGAAGTACAAAACCAAACAGTTAATGGTTAGGACGGTATAGTCACAGACTCAGTGTCCGATGCAGATTCCTGAGTCGTTTTACTGCTGCTCTAACTGCCATGGCGGAGGGGGGTGGGGACGACTGACTGCATGATAACCAGACTGTAGCCCTGACATAAACTTCTCCAATTTGAGCAATACTTAACCTATGGCTAGCACCAGTTCTAAGAACCGGTGCAAAAGAATGGGATTAGTATTATTGCTCATAATAATTTGCATCCTTAATGCTTATTTCTATCCCTCTCAGAGTTTTAAAGAACCTAATGATAGGAATGAGATCACTAGTCAATGTAACCGAACTCCTGAGTTATGCTCTCCTGAATGCACACCATGCCTTGTCTAACCTGAGGATCCTTTTTCTAGATAAAAACAAGTTAAAATGAAGAATTAAAGAATGATTAGCTCTCTCTCCCCAAAGGCCTCCTAAGGAATCCTGCAGGCAGATTACACAAGTCAGATAACAATACCTGAAGAAACAGTCAGCCAGTCTGCTCTCTGCTCACAAGGGAGAACAGTGCAGAACCCAACCTCCTGCCTCAATGATTCACTGAGATTCTTCCTCCCATATTTCCCTCTAAGAGCAGAATCATCAGAGTTGGTCTCTGGACACAAGTCCACCTTCTCCCCAGATTGCCAACTTTTATGATTAAAGCACTTTTCCTTTCTACTGACTCTTGTCTCTTGAATGAGTGTCTTCTGAGCTCAAATAGCCAAACCTAGGTTTGGCAACAATTACATCATGATAAAACTTAATAAAGCTTTATTACATGAAATATTTCTCTTTAACAATTTATAAGTTAAACAAATGCACATCACAATAGATTTTTGTTGCTGTTTAAATAGGGTATTTTTATGATTTCAGTACTATACAAATTTAAGACCACACCCAGAAATAAGTTTAGGGAATAGCCTTACAAAAGACTAGGAGTAAGTACTAAAAAAAAACAAAACAAAAAAAAGCCCATGCAGGACTGCTATGTAGTAATAAGGATCCCTCCATGCTTTTCAGGTAATCAGCTTTGGGGAAGAGTTCATCACTGATCGATCTTTGGCTACTTTAAATGGACTCAACTAATTTAAATATTCAGTTTAAATCCAAATTATGAAAAATCCATCAGAAGTACTGCTAGTTAATGTCTATTTTCACCAATAAGCATTTAAAGGAAAAATCAAATTGTAAACATTTTAAAGTCCAGTAAAACATTAAATAAATTATTTTTAATTGACTAAGAAAATGGGATAGAGAGTATTATCCTGATAGAGACTGGGTTAAACACATCACTTTAGCACTGCAAAAATACAAATGCATCAAGAATATCTAAAATGAATACTGCACAAGCTGATCTCTAGAGTCTAGACTTGTTATTATGAAAGAAAAATGGAAGAATTCATTGTTAATTTGAGCCCACATCTACATTTTAAAGCAAACTAAGCCCATATAACCCACTAGAAATTTATATTTTTCTGAAGTAATTCAGATGATGAAGGGATTCCACAAAATATATTGTGTGATAGTTTTATTATTTATTTTTATCTACTGGTGGTAAAAATATCTAGAGTTAGTTTAATTATCTGAGTGTAGTATTGTGATTCGGGGAAGGCAATGGCACCCCACCCCAGTACTCTTGCCTGGAAAATCCAATGGACGGAGTAGCCTGGTGGGCTGCAGTCCATGGGGTCGCTAACAGTCGGACAGACTGAGCGACTTCACTTTCACTTTTCTCTTTCATGCATTGGAGAAGGAAATGGCAACCCACTCCAGTACTCTTGCCTGGAGAATCCCAGGGATGGGGGAGCCTGGTGGGCTGCCGTCTATGGAGTCACACAGAGTCGGAAACGACTGAAGTGACTTAGCAGCAGCAGCAGCAGTATTGTGATTAGTCTTTTGGCTAAATCTCTCATTTCTTCTGTGATTTTAGTATTACATATTTTCACTGTTTTTCTGTATACAGCTTAATTTCTTTTTGAGAATCAGTTCAGTTCACTCAGTCGTGTCCAACTCTTTGCAAGCCCATGGACTGCAGGCTTCCCTGTCCATCACCAACTCCCAGAGCATGCTCAAACTCATGTCCATTAAGTCAGTGATGCCATCCAACCATCTCATCCTCTGTCATCCCCTTTTCCTACTGCCTCCAATCTTTTATAGCATCAGGATCTTTTCTAATGAGTCAGTTCTTTGCATCAAGTGGCCAACGTACTGGAGTTTCAGCTTCAGCATCAGTCCTTCCAATAAATTGCAGCTATAATTGGATTTACAGGTTATATCTTAATAAGAAGCATAAATGCATTGTAATTATAATTGGAGGACAGTTATTATTTTTTGACAACTGTAAATATAATTTGAGACAATTATTACATGTTTTTCTATTTTTATAAATTCCTGTATGGCCTACTGGAGTTTCAGCTTCAGCATCAGTCCTTCCAATAAATTGCAGCTATAATTGGATTTACAGGTTATATCTTAATAAGAAGCATAAATGCATTGTAATTATAATTGGAGGACAGTTATTATTTTTTGACAACTGTAAATATAATTTGAGACAATTATTACATGTTTTTCTATTTTTATAAATTCCTGTATGGCCCAAAATCTTACATGAAGATAGTGCTCAATAAATGCTTACTACACAAATTAAGAAAAATAATTATAGTTCTTTTTGATTAAATAAATGTGTACTTTAGAAGAACTTGTTTTTGAACAGTAGCACATTAAAGAGAAAATTTGTTTTGAATTCAGACAAGCCCTGGCAGAACCTTATGTTTGCCGATTGTCACCTATGTGATCTTAGGCGAGTTGTATCACCTCTATGAACTCAGTGCTCTCATTTATAAAACGGGATGCATTTTCTGTAGTGCTGAGAAATCACTAATGAACATGTATATAAAGCACCTAATGTATGTCCAGGACATGGTAGACACTCATCAAATAGTAGCAATTTTATTTATTATTTTTATTTTTTTACTTTCTGAAAATATAAGATTTTATAATATTCAAGCTTGATATATGACAGGCAAATTTTTATAACAGGTAAGATTAATTTTTGGCCTCTTGGGCTACTCCTTTACTTCTTCTATACCCTTTATACTTCTTCCTGCCAGTAATCAATACACTGATGATAGTGTACTGTTGGCAGTGTGGCTAGTCTAACACACATGGATTTTCCCAGCCTCCATACCAAATTTGTTCCAATGACTCCATATTCATGTTTCATCTCCTCTCTCCTTTAAGTTGGGTCCAAATTCAAGAGATTTATGCATTTCGAAGGCATCATGGGGAAACTGGAATGTTTGATTTTTGATGCATTTGTCCTTGCTGGCATCCATTGAAACATCAAGTTTCTTATCTCATCTTTTGACACTCAAAACTAAAGAACTCCCTTTTTATCAATTTCTGTTGCTGTGACATAATTTTCTAAGAGTACTGGCCATGAAGGGCCTGGCTAGGATGGAAATGGGTATTTGTAAAAAAAAGAAAAAATGAAAAATGAAAAATAAAAGTTAATACTTCAAATATATTAAACTCCCATATACATTTAAAAAATGGAATATTCAAACAACAATGAATAATATGTTGTTATTAGCTGAAGGATAATCTTAGAGTCAGAGAAGAGTCTCCTACTGGTACAGGAACTAAAATCAGACTTTGATACATCAAAGTCAAGTCAGGAAAGAATTCAGCAGTTTGAAGGGCTCCGCTATGTCACTGTTGCCTGGTAACCAAGGGCAAGAATGAGGTCACCCAATATCCTGACCAGGCAGCATCTGTTACAAAATGAGGGACAGGTTTTATCCAACTCTGAAGCAAAAATGGGTAAGGGGGAGAGGAAAAATTAAGAAAAGCTCTTCCTGGAAACAAAACATTACCTGAAAAATGTATAATTTTTACTTTTGTATTGCTTACATATTATCTGTAGTGTTAAAAATGCAAATTTAACCAAGGAAATTTGAAGATAAAATTGTCTTTATTAAATAAGTGGGGAATTAGACAGCATTCCATCTAGCAACTAAATGGGTTTTTGAGGGGTTGTACAAAATGGAAGGGTTCATACGCAAGAGGATAGGGCAAGAAGGTATTAATAAAAAGAAAACAGGCAACTTTGAGCCAGGGCAACTTCTTTTTAGTGAGAAAGGAATCACAGGATTTTATCATGAAGATTGCCTCTTCCTCCTCCGGGTGGATGAGGAGGGCTTACATGACAGATTATCTCACTGGTGTTGACCAGAAACTTTCAGTCTGGTTAATTAAAATTATATTTCTGGGAGAGATAGAAACTGCAATTAGATCAGGTATTAAAGCTAGGATTTGTACTATGGGCATTAGTATGGGTGATGTCATTTTGGGTAGCTTAGTAGCTACCAACATTACCACTAACAGTAGCTTAGTGAAGACACATTAAGTGATGAGTATATAATACGTAGTTTAATATATTGGGGATATACATTATTCTTAAGTCATACTGTTGTGAGTTTTTTAAATAAAATTACAATATAAAGTATTTCTAGAATTTCAAAAGACACTCAGGGAAAAGTTAACACCAGGATTTAAACAAAGTCTTTAATAAACCAACTACAAACAGAGAAGTTAAAATAGACTGCTATTTATTTTTATCCAGTTCTGATCCCAAAAGTCACACTTTGCTACTGATGGTCCTGTTGTAAAATGAAGCATGGGTCATCAGGAAACTTAGGAATCTAGAGGTGGGGAAAAAAGTGCAGAACTAGGAAGAGGTAGGAGATGACAACTTAGGATAGACATTGTAACAACAAATCCTATCTAAATATAGCCAATTAAGCTGATTAAGAACTAGGTATCAGAGTTCCATCAGAAAAGCAAACACAGAAAAAGTGATCTGAATACTGATATACAATATTATAGGAGTTAGACCACAAGCCATTGTGAGCTGGTAGATCAATCTATGCAGGTTACTGTCTGTTGCTCTGGCTATAAATCAGCCAGACTAGCAGCTAGGAAATAAACTGGAAAAGCTAAGACCTGCAGGAACAAATCAGAATCCATCAGGAACATACAAGGACAAAGCAGAATTTATGGCATCTCTCACCATCTACAACCCCAATGCCATGATGGCTGCAGGAGAGCAAGGCTTCCTTTAACAGGTACTTGGCTCTGTGCTTGGCCTGTAACTCAAGGAAGCAGGAGATGTGGGAGCAGAGGAGACTGAGGATACCCTGTCACCCCACTCTATCTATGTGCGCTAGGAAAACAGAAACAAGATAAACGAGCTTCCACACTGATTGGGGACCTACATCGATCTTCAAAGCTTAAGGTCTGCCTCCCAGATCTTGTATAAAATGTCTTGTGCCCATTGCCCACAGGGAAGGGAATTCTGGAAAATGTACTTCCAGCTTAGGTAAGCAGGCACAGGGAAAAGTAACCACAGATAATTAACAGTGAACAGCTACTTTAATTATGAATAAGTATAATTTATAACTTGTTCTGAATTATTTTGATATTTTTAAACTATTAAAAAGTTAGTTTATTTCATAATATGAAGAACACCATTGTAGATTGGTAGATTGTATGATAGCAAAGCATATGCACAGGACACCAGCAATGTGGAGGGACCAAAATTAATTATTTTGAATCAATGTGAAATAATTTGATATTTCTACATATGTGACAGACATTTGGATGTTGCTATTGTTATTTTATAGTTTGGTTTTATTTTATGTAGAGCTGTTTATTACTGAATGGAAAGTAGGTACATATCATAATATCATTAGTTCTTAAGAGCTCTAAAGGATTTAAACTAGTCTTGAGTTCCACAACTGTCAACTTTAACTGGGCTGTTTACATAAATTCCAAAAACAAACAAGTCCTTTTAGGATGTAAAAAGTAAATTTTTAGCAGACTAAATCCAACTAACACTTTATGTCATCTTCCTGGTAGTGCATCTGAAAAACCCACTCAGCAGTGCTCCATGTAAAATGAAGTCTCAGTAGGTGCGATTCTCTAAGTGTGCTGAATTTTTCATATATTTAATAGAACTTATGATTTATTTTGTATTACGCAGTAACAAAGCATATCAAGATGAACTTCCATAGAAAATGCAAAGTTTATTGATACCTTTTAATTTGAGTAAATAAAACTAAGTGGTAAAATGTCATCTATCACAATTGCATTCAGACCTCAAAACTGAATTGTGAAAATTTAAAGAGATTTCAAATTCTTCGCATATATATTCCCCTTTCTTTTATGTTGTGTGTCCTCACAGAAACTGATGGTAATTCTACATAAGAAACTGAAAGAACTCCTAGACTAAGATTGTCAAACAAAATACAGGACAACCAGTTCAATTTAACTTTCATATAAATGATACTTTTTTAGTGTAAATACTGTAGGGGCCATATTTAATACTAAAAAAATAAAGTATATGTTATCAGAAATTCAAATTGAACTGGATGCCCTCTATTTTCATTTGATTTATCTGGCAACTCTATCCTATGCATATGGTAGAAAACTAATATCCAAAAAGTTTACCTGAAATGTATGAATGATTTGTACAGAGGATTATCAGAACAGCTGTCAGAAGACTGGAAAGAAATCTTGGAGATCATGTGCAAGTGTTCATGATGGGAGAAAGTTTCCTGCCTCCTCCCCATCTCTGCTCCATCCCAGAGAACATGTTGTCTTCCAGCCATTTTAGCCAGAGGGGCCTGCCAGAGTCACTAAAAATGAATTAAATTGACTGTGTAGCTCCCCTATCCCTCACGAAAGTGTTTATCATTGTTATCATCTTCCCATTTCCTCTCAATGCTTCTTGGTAACAATCTCTGCTGCTAATGTCAAAAAGATACAGAAAAGATTTTACTGTCATAAAGTGCTTCTAACATTTATTACACTCCATAGCCATGCAACTAGCTTAAAAAGTAACCTTTCAAACCACCATGAGAGGAAGGAGGGGAGGGCTGTTGATAACCCTGAAGACAAAAATAGAATATTAAAACTTCAACTGATCCCATTCTGATTCTTTAACAGCTTCTTTCCTCTTTCAGAGTTTTGAAAGCTTACATTTACAGAAGTCTCCAAGAGAAGACTGGACAAAGGCTTAAGACAAAGCAAGTCTATTCTACAAAACAGATGAATAAAAAATAAGAAACAAATATCAAACAAATAAGTTGCTTTTAAGCACTGTCCCCTCTCCATGCCCTGTAAATAATTAATCATAAAATATATAAAATGAAAGCTATCTGCATTATTCCAAAGGTCTATTGTCAATTTTTTTTAGTGATTTTTCCAACTATATTGTGTAGACACCAATAGTTCTAATAATAGAAAGATGAAACTAGGAGATTTTAGGATAAAATAAGTATAATATAGCTCTTAGAAGAATAGCTTTTATAATTAGATAGCTTGAAATCAAATATGGATTCGGCTTCTTTCTAGCTAGAGGATGATCAGATAAGCTACTTAACCTTTTGAAGCTCTAGTCTGGTTTCCATTTGTAAACTGGTGTTATTAATGGTACCTTTTTTTTACAGGGATCTGTGTAATTATTAGGTGAGATAATGTTTATAAAGTTCTTGGAAGAGAACTCACCAAATAATTTGCTCTAAAATAAGTATTGCTTATGATACAGCTCATTATTTTCTGATAATTTCATTTTATAAAGTGTCACAAAGAAGCACATGAAGTTTTGTTTTGAATCTGGTTAAAGGCTTCTCTGGTGGTTCATGTGGTAAAGAATTTGCCTACAATGTGGGAGACCTAGGTTCCATCCCTGGGTTGGGAGATCCCCTTGGAGGAGGGCATGGCACCCTACTCCAGTATTCTTGCCAAGAAAATCCAATGGTGGGTTACAGTCCATGGGGTCACAAAGAGTTGGACACGACTGAGCAGCTGAGCACAAGTGATGTTGAAGGAACACTGAATGTAAGGGTGGGGAATGCACAGAGGAAAAAGATTGGTTCATTCATTCATTTATTCAACAAAACGATACTGAGAACCTACCAGGTACCAAGTACCATGGTAGACAAAGGTTACCGAGCAGAATAAAAATTCTCTTTCCTCAAGAGACCACACATTTTAATGAAGGAGGCAGCTAGTGTGCAAAACACTTCCAGTGTGTTGACTGCAGTGATGCAAACACTCCTAGAGGGAAAGGCAATTACCAAGGCCAGGGGTGAACAGAGAGGAGTCATCCTTGTTTGGTTTGAAAGATAGATGTACATTAATCAGATAACAATAGGAGGATAATTTGAAAGTGGATCTTTATACTATAACCACAACTTAGAGATTCACTGTAGCATATTACAGGAGCTACAAGAGCCACGGGGAGTTTTAATATGAAGTTTAAAACAGGAGTGTGTCAGGATACTAACTACAGTGGAAGGTCTCATACAGCAGAGATAGGTGTTTAGCTTTTTACCATGAAAGTAGGAAGGGACTCTGGGAGGATTTTAATCAAGGTAAAGATCTAATCAGAGTTTTCCTATTTAAAAGATCACCCTAGAAGCATGAAAAGATTATACTGGAGGGAAATGTGTACAGAAGCAAGAGGATCACATCTGCTGTAGCAATCAAGGTGAGATTTTGATTAAGAAAATGGAAATTGCAGTAGAAATAGAGAGGAAGGAAAAGAATCAAGAAACATTCAGGGGAAGAATTAGAAGCCTTAGCACTGAGGGAAAGGGATAATCCACAATGACTCCTAATGTCTGCTACGGGACAACAAGTGAGAGTGTGTTGGCTGGAAGAAGGGCAGGACATTAAGCTTCTTTAGTCACTAAGTAACTGACTACATCAGCCAGTTTAACTGAAGCAGTTTAACTGATATTAGAACAACATCATTTTAACATGTCCTTACATGTCAAGCTTTAAGTTTTTTCCAAAAGTATACAAGTAGTGTATTCTGGCTTTAAAGTGAAAGTGAAAGTCACTCAATCGTGTCAGACTCTTTGCGATCCCATGGACTATACAATCCATGGAATTCTCCAAGCTAGAATACTGGAGTGGGGAGCCTTTCCCTTCTCCAGGGGATCTTCCCAACCCAGGGATTGAACCTGAGTCTTCTGCATTGCAGGTGGATTCTTTACCAACTGAGGTATCAGGGAAACACTCTGGTTTGAAAATTCTTGGCAAATACAGGGCTTATATTCAATCAGCCCTTTCGTATTTCTAAGGAGAGTTTCAAGTGAAAACTTGCTTTCTTGTAATAAGAAAAAAGAAAGCATTCAGGGAAAGGAGACTCTTGTTAAATTTTACCTTTTTTGGACAGCAATGCATATGCCATCCGTTAAGTTCAGTTGCTCACTCATCTGATTCTTTGCAACCCCATGGACCACAGCACTCCATGCCTCCCTGTCCATGATTAACTCCAAGAGCTTGGTCAAATTCACGTCCATCAAGTTGGTGATGCCATCCAACTATCTCATCCTTTATAACAGTGTGAAAAGGCATATGCCATAAACCCACACATACATGGAATTACTAAAAAAAAAAAAAAGAAATATCCAGATATTTCTACAGCATTTTACCCCAAAATGAAATGAAAGCAAGAGGTCTAGTAAAACCAGATTTAAATATGGAAATGGGGTCAAAACATAGAAGAGAAATCTGCATATGAGGAAAGCAACAGTAAAAAGCATAAAACATAAATAAAATCTAATGGGTCTCCAAACGATTAGACTTAGGAGAGTCTTTATCTCCAGGAAATCTAACACTCACCATACCATACAAGTTTTATAATAATATCAATATTATTTATTAGAATAAGGATTTTTATGAGACACTGGTGGAATATATTAGAATGGCAGATTAATGTGAAGTCCCAATTTTCAGTAGCTTATAACTTTGGCAGTATATTTAATTTCAAATGGAACTTGGCATGAGTTTACTATGTCAGACTTTAGCCCTTGCCAAGTTTGACAAGCATCCAGTTCAGCTGTTTTGGGCTAATGTGAATGCCAAAGTAAAGACTTTTTTTTCCTGCATTCAACAACATTTTTCATTATAAAAAGCAAAAATGAGTAAATGAATGTTTATTGTTGAGCCCCTTAATTAATGTAAAACAATTCTCACACCAAGCGGAAATGCAAAGTGATTCAGTGAGCAAAGTAATGGACTGAGGACTCCACAGAAGTAAATTTTAGTTTTGCTACTGACTCACTATGTAAAGTTGGATAAGTAACGTTGCCTCTTTATGCCTCAGCTTATTCCACAGTAAGATTAGGAGATTAATACAAACATGCATAATCATAACAAAAATGACAGTAAAACAGTTTTCAAGTTTAAACACATAATAACTTCTCTTTACAATACCTACTCACTATAGGGATTTTTAAGTAAATAAATTTGGGCATGTAATGATGACCTATTTAAAGTTGTATAAAAAGCTAGTCTATTAATATATAAGTATACTCTGGGAATTAATTAGGATCTCTGGGAAGTTATTTGTTCTTTTAGGTAACTGAGTATCATTTAGTGAATTAATGATTTGGTTCACCATTTTGGAAATTACAGTTTCATTACATAAAGCAATGCCCAAGTGGCTTAAAGAAGTTATTACAGTCTACTTCAAAAAACAACTAATTTTCTACTAAAGATAGTTTAGGCACTAGACCAAAAAGACCAACTAGCTTGAAAAATCAGTGAAAAGGATGCAAGTATAATGAATGAAAACACTATTTTCTTGGTCACATTAAGGATTGATTAGTAGGCACTTTTAAATGTCACAGTCAACTGAATTACAGCTTGAATTGCCTCTTAAGTCAACCCAAAATACCAGAGTAATCCAATAATTTTAATTCCATAGACATAGCAAAAGATTATATCCAACCTATCTTCCATGCAGTCATGCTTGGATTGCATAGGGCCACACATTAAAGAGGGCTTTCCTGGTGGCTCAGAGTTTAAAGCATCTGCCTGGAATACTGGAGACCCAGGTTTGATCCCTGGGTCGGGAAGATTCCCTGGAGAAGGAAATGGCAACCCACTACAGTACTCTTGCCTGGAAAATCCCATGGAGGGAGGAGCCTGGTAGGCTACAGTCCATGGGGTCGCAAAGAGTCGGACACGACTGAGCGACTTCACTCACTCACTCACTCGCACATTAAAGAAAAAAAACATTCAGTTCAGTTCAGTCGCTCAGTCGTGTCCCACTCTTTGCGACCCCATGAATCGCAGCACGCCAGGCCTCCCTGTTCATCACCTACTCACGGAGTTCACTCAGACTCACGTCCATCGACTCCGTGATGCCATGCAGCCATCTCATCCTCTGTCGTCCCCTTCTCCTCCTGCCCCCAA
>SJYX01004301.1:578372-588465 GCA_006410675.1 Oreotragus oreotragus | reverse complement strand
TTTTTTTTTTTTTTTTTTCCATGGACTGTTTAGTCCATGGGGTTGAAAAGAGCTGGACACAACTGAGCGACTTTCACTTTCAAAGTCTTACCATATTTCCTACCAAATTCATTAATGGATGCCATTTATTTGCAGTTATATATATGTGCTTAATTTTGAATTTAAGAGAGGTCATTATTGAACGTTAATATGAACATTAAGGTTTTTTGCAACTGACATGAACTTGTGTATCTGAGATAAATTAAGCATGCCATAAAATTGTATCACAATTTTATGATTAATTCAGTCTTTTGAAAATAAACCAGTTTCAGCAAGAGCACATGCTCATAACATACATCAAATAGACAAGATGATTTGTATATAGCTTCTAAAAATTTACCCTGAAACATCTAATTATTTTTCCTTTTGGAAAAAGCATCTGAACACCTGTTGAAGCCATTACTGTTCTGTCCTTTGGGGGCAATAGGCGAGATCAAGCTCCCTCACATGGGGCATTTTTCTCCAGATTCACTAGGAACCTCATAGGCTTGCTGCCACATGACCTGAGCCCTTTAACAGGTGGCCAGTCCTATTTCTCCTCCCTACCGTCCCCTCATCAAGAACGAAATACTGGATTTTTATTTTCTTTTCTTTTCCCTCGTGCAAATATCCAAAGTAGTGGGGAGATTCTCAGGAGCAAAGTTGAACCCAGCAGAAACTTCATGAACCTGCATGGAACAAGAGTTTTGCTGGTGATATAGGAGATTAATGGGTCTTTCCCTGTTCCTCAAAGCTGAGTAAAATGAGTGAGAACTATAAAGATACTAGTCCTTCCATAATATCAAAAGTCAGCAGAATCTCAACAAAATGATGGCTACTAAATGCTTTACTGGACACTGCAACCATTTCCCTTTGAAAGTCAAGAAAGTCTTAATTTTTTTTTTCATTTTATTTTATTTTATTTACTTTATTTTACTTTACAGTACTGTGTTGGATTTGGCATACATTGACATGAATCTGCCACGGGTGTACATGAACTCCCAAACATGAACCCCCCTCCCACTTCCCACCCCACATCATCCTTCTGGATCATCCCCATGCACCAGCCCTAAGCATCCTGCATCCTACCTGTCTCTTATACACATCTAGATGTGTATAAGAGACAGCATCTGCTGGATCATCAGAAAAGCAAGAGAGTTCCAGAAAAACATCTATTTCTCCTTTATTGACTATGCCAAAGCCTTTGACTGTGTGGATCACACTACACTGTGGAAAGTTCTGAAAGAGATGGGAATACCAGACCACCTAACCTGCCTCTTGAGAAATCTGTATGCAGGTCAGGAAGCAACAGTTAGAACTGGACATGGAACCACAGACTGGTTCCAAATAGGAAAAGGAGTACGTCAAGGCTGTATATTGTCTCCCTGCTTATTTAATTTATAAGCAGAGTACATCATGAGAAACACAAGCTGTGAGCAGGGGCAAACCCAGTGTGGCTGAGGCATTGCGGGCACACGCCAATGTTATTTGTTTGCAGTGTTCCTCCCTTCCCACAGCACAACTGAACAAGTGAGCCTATAAAACTGTCCACCACCGCCCCCTTGAGTCAGGGCAGAAATTAGACACTGAAGAGACCAGCAAACAGAAGAAGCTAAAACAAACAGAGGGAATCGCCTTGGAAGCGACAGATGCAATAGATTTAAACCCTGTAGTTAGCACCGACTACATAGGAAGGGGCCTATAGATCTTGAGAAGTATAAGCCAGATCAAGGAACTATCTGAAAATTAACTGACCCCACAGTGTCCACAACACCAGAGAAAATCCTAGATATATTTTTACTATTATCATTCTTTAAATTAAAAAATTTTTTTCTTAATTTTTAAGTCCTTTATTACTCCTTTAATTTTCATTTTTATAACCTACTATTACTTGGCAAAAAAAAAGAACCCTATTTTTTAAAGCAAACTTCATATATATATTTTATACTTTTTGTGACTTTTTTTTCTTTAATATTGTATTTTTGAAAATCCAACCTCTACTCTAGATTTTTAATCTTTGCTTTTCGGTATTTGTTATCAATTTTGTAATTTTAAGAACCCAATCTTCAGTACCCATTTTTACTTGGGAGAGAGATTATTGGCTTGACTGCTCTCTTCCCCTTTGGACTCTCCTTTTTCTCCACCAGGTCACCTCTATCTCCTCCCTCCCCCTTCTCTTCTCTACCCAACTCTGTGAATCTCTTCGTGTGTTCCAGACGGTAGAGAACACTTAGGGAACTGATTACTGGCTGCATCTGTCTCTCTCCTTTTGATTCCCCCTTTATTCCTCCTGGCCACCTCTGTCTCCTTCCTCCCTCTCCTCTTCTCTGTATAACTCCATGAACATCTCTGAGAGGTCCAGACTGGGGACAGCACATAAGGAAGTGATTACTGGATAGTTTGCTCTCTCCTCTTTTGATTACCCCTCAACTCGTCCTGGTCACCTATATCTCCCTCTCCGTTTTCTCCATATAACTCTGTGAACCTCTCTGAGTGTCCCTCAGTGTGCAGAAACTTTTCCTCTTTGCTGCTGCTGCTAAGTCACTTCAGTCGTGTCCGACTCTGTGTGACCCCATAGATGGCAGCCCACCAGGCTCCCCCATCCCTGGGATTCTCCAGGCAACAATACTGGAGTGGGTTGCCATTTCCTTCTCCAATGCATGAAAGAGAAAAGTGAAAGTGAAGTCGCTCAGTCTGTCTGACTGTTAGCGACCCCATGGACTGCAGCCCACCAGGCTACTCCGTCCATTGGATTTTCCAGGAAAGAGTACTGGGGTGGGGTGCCATTTCATCTTTAACCTAGATGCTTTATCAATGGTGCTGTATAGATGGAGAAGTCTTGAGGCTACTGTAAGAATAAGACTGAAAACCAGAAGCAGGAAGCTTAAGTCCAAATCCTGAGAACATCAGAGAACTCCTGACTCCAGGGAACATTAATCAACAGGAGTTCATCAAACGCCTCCATACCTACACTGAAACCAAGCAACACCCAAGGGCCAACAAGTTTCATAGCAAGACATACCATGCAAATTCTCCAGCAACACAAGAACATAGACCTGAGTTTCAATATACAGGCTGTACAAAGTCACGCCAAACCCATTGACTTCTCATAATTCATTACTGGACACTTCATTGCACTCCAGAGAGAAGAAATCCAGCTCCACCCATCCGAACACCGACACAAGCTTCCCTAACCAGAAAACCTTGACAAGCCACCCGTACAACCTCACAGTGAGGAACCTCCACAATAAAGAGAACTCCACAAGTTGCCAGAATACAGAAAGGCCACCATAAACACAGCTATATAAACAAGATGAAAAGGCAGAGAAATACCCAGAAGGTAAAGGAACAGGATAAATGCCCAGCAAACAAAACAAAAGAGGAAGAGATAGGGAATCTCCTGATAAACAATTCAGAATAATGATAGTGAAAATGATCCAAAATCTTGAAAACAAAATGGAGTTACAGATAAATAGCCTGGAGACAAGGATTGAGAAGATGCAACAAAGGTTTAATAAGGACCTAGAAGAAATAAAAAAGAGTCAATATATAATGAAAAATGCAATAAATGAGATTAAAAAAAAAACACTCTGGATGGAACAAATAGTAGAATAACTGAGGCAGAAGATAAGATACATGAGATAGAAGAGAGAATGGTAGAAATAAATGAAACAGAGAGGGAAAAAGAAAAACGAATTAAAATAAATGAGGACAACCTCAGAGACCTCTGGGACAATGTTAAACGCCCCAACATTTGAATCATAGGAGTCCCTAAGCGGAAATGCAAAGTGATTCAGTGAGCAAAGTAATGGACTGAGGACTCCACAGAAGTAAATTTTAGTTTTGCTACTGACTCACTATGTAAAGTTGGATAAGTAACGTTGCCTCTTTATGCCTCAGCTTATTCCACAGTAAGATTAGGAGATTAATACAAACATGCATAATCATAACAAAAATGACAGTAAAACAGTTTTCAAGTTTAAACACATAATAACTTCTCTTTACAATACCTACTCACTATAGGGATTTTTAAGTAAATAAATTTGGGCATGTAATGATGACCTATTTAAAGTTGTATAAAAAGCTAGTCTATTAATATATAAGTATACTCTGGGAATTAATTAGGATCTCTGGGAAGTTATTTGTTCTTTTAGGTAACTGAGTATCATTTAGTGAATTAATGATTTGGTTCACCATTTTGGAAATTACAGTTTCATTACATAAAGCAATGCCCAAGTGGCTTAAAGAAGTTATTACAGTCTACTTCAAAAAACAACTAATTTTCTACTAAAGATAGTTTAGGCACTAGACCAAAAAGACCAACTAGCTTGAAAAATCAGTGAAAAGGATGCAAGTATAATGAATGAAAACACTATTTTCTTGGTCACATTAAGGATTGATTAGTAGGCACTTTTAAATGTCACAGTCAACTGAATTACAGCTTGAATTGCCTCTTAAGTCAACCCAAAATACCAGAGTAATCCAATAATTTTAATTCCATAGACATAGCAAAAGATTATATCCAACCTATCTTCCATGCAGTCATGCTTGGATTGCATAGGGCCACACATTAAAGAGGGCTTTCCTGGTGGCTCAGAGTTTAAAGCATCTGCCTGGAATACTGGAGACCCAGGTTTGATCCCTGGGTCGGGAAGATTCCCTGGAGAAGGAAATCTACATCTATTTGCAATCAGCCTCTACCACTATACAGGTACTTGCAGCTGGTAGTTGGGTTTCTGCATACCACGGGTTCCAGTCATTTATGTGGTTTTCCCTGGACCATAGAACCTTAACAGCCCTTTGAGTATCTTTAGACCCCCTGCAGCACTAAAAACTATGTAGCAATTGATGCTGTGAGCCACAAGGCTCTAAGCCAATAAGCCACAACTGCCCCCACCCCAGATCTAATGCAGTCACATGCTCCCACACTTGATATCCTTCACCACTAGACTCAGATGTCATACTATGCTCCAGCATGTCCCCATTCACAGGTGGTGACTGCTTCTTCAAATCTGCAAACACCTCCACAAAGCTACAGGGATCACAAAGAATCAGAGACACATAACTAACCAAGGAAATACAGTAAATCTCCAGTAACTGGCTCCAAAGAAACGGAGATTCAAAAACTTCCCAACAACAACAACAACAAATTCCAATAATCATTCTAAAAATGCTCAGAAAGTTAGAAAAGGACACAAATACATAACAATATTAAAGAAGCAATACAAAAGCAAGATGAAAAGCTTAACAAAAAGATAACAAAAACTGAAGAATCAAACAAATTTTGGAGCTGAAAAATATGACTGAACTGAAGAATTCAATAAAAAGCTTCACTATAGACTAGAATAACTTGAAGGAAGCATCAGTGAACTTGGAAGACAGATGAATCACATGGTCAGAGGAAATGTTTTCAATTTTTTACCATTGAGGGTAATATTTGCTGTGGGTTTGTCATTTATGGATTTTATTATGATGAGGTATGTTCCTACTATATTTGCTGTGGGTTTATCATTTATGGATTTTATTATGATGAGGTATGTTCCTCCTATGCCTGCTTTCTGGGGATTTTTTATCATAAATGGGTATTGAATTGTCAAAAGCTTTTTCTGTATCTATTGAGATAATCGTATGGTTTTTCTCTTTCAATTTGTTAATATGGTTAATATCAATCACAATGATTGATTTGCAAATATTGAAGAATCTTTGCATCCCTGGGATGAAGCCCATTTGATCATGATGTATGATCTTTTTAATATGTTATTGGATTCTGTTTGCTAGAATTTTGTTGAGCATTTTTTCACGTATGTACATCAGTGATACTGGTCTGGGGTTTTCTTTTTTTGTGGCATCTTTGTCTGGATTTGGTATTAGGGTGAAGGTGGACTCTCAGAATGAGTTTGGGAGTTTACCTTCCACTGCAATTTTCTGGAAGACTTTGAGGACAGGTTTAGCTCTTCTTTAAATTTTTGGTAGAATTCACCTGTGAAGCCATCGGATGCTGGGATTTTGTTTGTTGAAAGATTTTTGATTACAGCTTCAATTTCCATGCTTGTGATGGGTCTGTTAATATTTTCTATTTCTTCCTGGTTCAGTTTTGGAAGGTTATACTTCTCTAAGAATTGTCTACTTTTCCAAGTTGTCCATTTTACTGACTCATAGTAGGTTCTTATGATCTTTTGCATTTCTGTGTTACCTGTTATGATTTCTCAATTTTCATTTCTAATTTTATCGATGTGATTCTTCTCCCTTTTTTTCTTGATGAGTCTGTCAAACAGTCTGTCTACTTTATGTTCTCAAAGAACCAGCTTTTAGTTTAGCTGATTTTTGTTAACGTCTCCTTTATTTCTTTTTCATTTATTTCTGCTCTAATTTTTATGATTTCTTTCCTTCTACTAACTTTGGGATTCTTCTTTTTCCAGTTGCTTTAAGTATATGGTTAGGTTGTTTATTTGATGTTATTCTTGTTTCTTGAAGTAGGCTTGTATTGCTGTGAAACTCCCTCTTAGCATGCTTTTACTGAATTCCATAGGTTTTAGGTGCTTGCATTTTCATTTTCATTTGTTTCTATGCATATTTTTATTTTCTTTTTTATTTACTCCATGATCTGTTGATTATTCAGAAGCATGTTGTTCACCTTCATTTCGTTTACAATCAGGAAGAAGACAAGGGTGCGCACTCTCACCACTACTATTCAAGATAGTTTTGGAAGTCCTAGCCACAGCAATCAGAGAAGAAAAAGGAATAAAGGGAAAACAGATTGTAAAAAAAGAAGTAAAACTCTCACTGTTTGCAGATGACATGACACTCTATGTAGAAAATCCTAAAGAGACCATCAGAAAATTTCTAGAACTAATCAATGAATATAGTAAAGTTGCAGGATATAAAACTAATACACAGAAATCCCTTGCATTCCTATGCACTAACAATGAGAAAACAGAAAGATAAATTAAGGAAACAATTCCATTAACCACTACCATGAAAAGAATAAAATACTTAGGAATAAATTTACCTAAAGAAACAAAAGACCTATATATAGAAAACTATAATAAACTGATGAAAGAAATCGAAGATGATACAAATAGAGGGCGAAATATACCATGTTCATGGACCAGAAGAATCAATAAGGTGAAAATCAGTAAACTACCCAAAGCAATCTATACACTCAATGCAATCCCTATCAAGCTACCAATTGTATTTTTCAAAGAACTGGAACAAATAATTTCAGAATTTGTATAGAAATACAAAAAACCTCAAAGGGCCAAAGCAATCTTGGAAAAAGAAGAATGGAACTGGAGGAATCAACCTGCCTAACTTCAGGATATACTACAAAGCTGTAAGTCATCAAAACAGGATGGTACTGGCACAAAGACAGAAATATAGATCAATGGAACAAAATAGAAGGCCCAGAGATAAATCCACACACCTATGGACACCTTATCTTTGACAAAGGAGGCAAGAATATACAATGGAGAAAAGACGACCTCTTTAACAAGTGGTGCTGGGAAAACTGGTCAACCAGGTGTAAAAGAATGAAACTAGAACAGTTTCTAATACCATACAAAAAACAAACTCAAAATGGATTAAAGATCTAAATGTAAGACCAGAAACTATAAAACTCCTAGAGGAGAACATAGGCAAAACACTCTCCAACATAAATCACAGCAGGATCCTCTATGATAAATCCACACACCTATGGACACCTTATCTTTGACAAAGGAGGCAAGAATATACAATGGAGAAAAGACGACCTCTTTAACAAGTGGTGCTGGGAAAACTGGTCAACCAGGTGTAAAAGAATGAAACTAGAACAGTTTCTAATACCATACAAAAAATAAACTCAAAATGGATTAAAGATCTAAATGTAAGACCACAAACTATAAAAGTCCTAGAGGAAACACTCTCTGACATAAATCATAGCAGGATCCTCTATGACCCACCTCTTAAAAGCTTTTGTACAACCAAGGTAACTAAAAGTAAGGTGAAAAGACAGCCTTCAGAATGGGAGAAAATAATAGAAAACAAAACAGCTGACAAAGAATTAATCTCCAAAATATAGAAGCAGCTCATACAGCTCAATACCAGAAAAATAAATGACTGAATCAAAAAATGGGTCAAAGAACTAAACAGACAATTCTCCAAAGATGACATACAGATAGCCAACAAACGCATGAAAAGATGCTCAACATCATTCATTATCAGATAAATCCAAGTCAAAACCACAATAAGGTACCATCTCATGCCAGTCAGAATGGCTGCCATCAAGAAGTATATAAACAATGCTGAAGAGGGTGCAGGGAAAAGAGAACTCTCTTAGGGGAATGCAAACTAGTACAGCCACTATGGAGAACAGTGTGGAAATTCCTTAAAAAACTGGAAACAGAAGTACAATATGACTGAGGAATCCCACTGCTGGGCACACACACTGAGGAAGCCAGAATTGAAAGAGACACGTGTACCCCAGTGTTCACTGCACACTGTTTATGATAGCTATGGCATGGTAGCGACCTAGATGTCCATCAGTAGATGAATGGATAAGGAAGTTGTGGTACATACACACAATGGAATATTACTCGGGTATAAAAACGAATGCACTTAAGTCAGTTCTAATGAGGTGGATGAAACTGGAGCCAGTTATACAGAGTGAAGTAGGCCAGAAAGAGAAACACCAATACAGTATACTAACATATATATATGGAATTTAGAAAGATGGTAACAGAAACACTATATGCAAGACAGGAAAAGAGACACAGATGTAAAGAACAGACTTTTGGACCATGTGGAAGAAGGCAAGGGTTGGCCTATTTGAGAGAATAACATTGAAACACATAGATTACCATATGTTAAATAGATGATCGAGTTCAATGCATGAAGCACGGCACTCAAAGCTGGTGCTCTGGGACAACCAAGTGGGATGGGGTGGGGAGGGAGATGGGAGGGTGGTTCAGAATGTTGGGACAAATGTACATCTGTGCCTGATTCATGCTGACATATAGCAAAAACCACCACAATATTGTAAAGCAATTAGATTACATTAAAATTAAATAATTAATTTTTTAAAAGTCAGAGAAAGGGCATGGCCACTTTAGTATACCCACTCTAGTATTCTTGCCTGGAGAATTCCATGGACAGAGGAGCCTGGTGGGCTGCAGTCCATGCAGTCATAAAGAGTTGAACATGACTGAGCAACTAATACACACACACATACACACAGAGAACAAAAATAAAAAAGAATAAAAAGTAATGAAACAAATCTGCAACTCCAATGCAACACAAGTAAGAAACAAAGTTTGTGTCATGGGATACTGAGGGAGAAAGACATAAAAAGTTTATTTAAAGAAATAATGGCTGAAATCTTCCAAAACCTAGGGTAGGATTTGTACATCCAAGGTTATGAAGTTAATACATAGTCTCAAAATTACAATTAAAATTCTTTTACTTCAAGATGCATTATAACAAAAATTTCTGAACTGAACTTAATGAAGCAAAAGATTAAAAAATTCTCTAATACAAGGGAAGCTCCTTAAAGCTTTCAGTAGATTTCTTGTAAGAGACTTTATCAGGCCAGGAGAGATTAGGAGGATCTGTTCAGGGAGTTTAAAGAAAAAAACTGCCAACCAACAACATTTCACCCAGCAAAGCTATTTAAAAATAATGGCAAACTAAAGACTTGTCCAAACAAACAAAAGCTAAAGAATTCCATTATCATCAGACCACCTAAGAAATGCTTAAAGAAAACTAGAGATACCAAGGGAATATTTCATGCAAATATGGGCTCGATGAAGGATAGAAATGCTACGGACCTAACAGAAGCAGAAGATATTAAGAACAGGTGGCAAGAATAAACAGAAGAACTGTACAAAAAAGATCTTCACGACCCAGACAATCCAAATGATGTGATCACTAATCTAGAGCCATACATCTTGGAATGTGAAGTCAAGTGGGCCTTAGAAAGCATCACTACAAACAAACCTAGTGGAGGTGATGGGATTCCAGTTGAGCTGTTTCAAATCCTGAAAGATGATGCTGTGAAAGTGCTGCACTCAATATACAAGCAATTTTGGGAAACTCAGCAGTG
>SJYX01004301.1:519462-575317 GCA_006410675.1 Oreotragus oreotragus | reverse complement strand
GTCTAGTCAAGGCTATGGTTTTTCCTGTGGTCATGTATAGATGTGAGAGTTGGACTGTGAAGAAGGCTGAGTGCCGAAGAATTGATGCTTTTGAACTGTGGTGTTGGTGAAGACTCTTGAGAGTCCCTTGGACTGCAAGGAGATCCAACCAGTCCATTCTGAAGGAGATCAACCCTGGGATTTCTTTGGAAGGAATGATGCTAAAGCTGAAACTCCAGTACACTGGCCACCTCATGCAATGAGTTGACTCATTGGAAAAGACTCTGATGCTAGGAGGGATTGGGGGCAGGAGGAGAAGGGGACAACAGAGGATGAGATGGTTGGATGGCATCACGGACTGGATGGACGTGAGTCTGAGTGAACTCCGTGAGTAGGTGATGAACAGGGAGGCCTGGCGTGCTGCGATTCATGGCATCGCAAAGTTGGACACGACTAAGCGACTGAACTGAACTGAACTGAAGCTGAAATGAAAGAATGCTAACTAGTAACATGACAACATATGAACATTAAAAACACACTGGTAAAGGCAAGTATATAGTCATATCTGAATACTATACTACAATAATATGGTGGTGTATTAATGGTGGTATTTTCTAATATAAATTTAAAAGGACAAGAGCATTAAAAATAAGTATAGCTATAATCATTTGTTAATGAATACACAACTCAAAAAGATGAA
The DNA here is from genome assembly GCA_006410675.1 of Oreotragus oreotragus. NCBI lineage: Eukaryota > Metazoa > Chordata > Mammalia > Artiodactyla > Bovidae > Oreotragus > Oreotragus oreotragus. Next base: position 574,638 of record SJYX01004301.1, on the reverse strand, counting down.
AACTGTGACATCAAATACAAATAAATATGTGTGAAGAAAATAAAAGAGAGTTAAATTGTTATCAGCTTTAAAAGACTTACTTCCATAAACTATTTCAAGTAAGTTTCCGGGTAAATATGAAGTGAAACAGATGTTTTTCTGGAACTCTCTTGCTTTTTCCATGATCCAGCAGATGTTGACAAGTTGATCTCTGGTTCCTCTGCCTTTTCTAAAACTAGCTTGAACATCTGGAAGTTCACAGTTCATGTTATGCTGAAGCCTGGCCTAGAGAATTTTGAGCATTACTTTACTAGCGTGTGAGATGAGTGCAATTATGCAGTAGTTTGGGCATTCTTTGGCATTGCCTTTCTTTGGGATTGGAATGAAAACTGACCTTTTCCAGTCCTGTGGCCACTGCTGAGTTTTCCAAATTTGCATCATCTTTCAGGATTTGAAATAGCTCAACTGGAATTCCATCACCTCCACTAGCTTTGTTCATAGTGATGCTTTCTAAGGCCCACTTGACTTCACATTCCAGGATGTCTGGCTCTAGGTGAGTGATCACACCCTATTGATTATCTTGGTCGTGAAGATCTTTTTTGTACAGTTCTTCTGTGTATTCTTGCCACCTCTTCTTATTATCTTCTGCTTCTGTTAGGTCCCTACCATTTCTGTCCTTTATCGAGCCCATATTTGCATGAAATGTTCCCTTGGTATCTCTAATTTTCTTGAAAAGATCTCTAGTCTTTCCCATTCTGTTGTTTTCTTCTAGTTCTCTGCATTGATCACTAAAGGAGGGCCCAGTGTGCTGCGATTCGTGGGGTTGCAAAGAGTCAGACACAACTGAGCGACTGAACTGAACTGATGAAGTGAAAGCTTTCAGTAGACACACACAAGATAAACAGAAGGATGTACAACTATTGTTGCTTAGTCACTCAGTCATGTCTGACTCTTTGTGACCCCAGCACACCAGGCTTCCCTGTCCATCACCAACTCCTGGAGCTTGCTCAAAATCATGTCCATTGAGTCGGTGATGCCATCTAACCATCTCATCCTCTGTCGTCCCCTTCTCCTGCCACCTGCAATCTTTCCCAGCATCAGGGTCTTTTCTAATGAATAAGCTCTTCTCATCAAGTGGCCAAAGTATTGGAGCTTCAACTTCAAGCATCAGTCCTCCTGATGAATATTCAGGGCTGATTTCCTTTAGGATTGACTAGTCTGATCCCCTTGCAGTTCAAGGGACTCTTAAGAGTCTTCTCCAACACCACAGTTCAAAAGCATCAATTCTCCACTGTTCAGCCTTCTTTATGATCCAGCTGTCACATCCATGCATGACTTTGCACAGACCACAGCTTTGACTAGACAGACCTTTGTTGGCAAAGTAATGTCTCTGCTTTTTAATATGCTGTCTGTGTTGGTCATAACTTTCCTTCCAAGGAGCAAGTGTCTTTAATTTCGTGGTTGTAGTCACCATCTGCAGTGATTTTGGAACCCAAGAAAAAGTCTGTCACTGTTTCCATTGTTTCCCATCTGTTCACCATGAAGTGATGGGACTGGATGCCATGATCTTGGTTTTTTGAATGTTGAGTTTTAAGCCAGCTTTTTCACTATTAAAGTCATCATTTACAAAACATTACAGCAGAAAAGGAAGAGGGGAATCACAAAACAGCCAGAAAACAATTACCTAGATGGTAGTAGCACTGTCTCTTATACACATCTAGATGTGTATAAGAGACAGACTAAGGTCTGTCTAGACAAGGCTATGGTTTTTCCTGTGGTTAAAGTCATCATTTACAAAACATTACAGCAGAAAAGGAAGAGGGGAATCACAAAACAGCCAGAAAACAATTACCTAGATGGTAGTAGCAAGTCCTTACCAATCAATAATTACTCCAAATATAAATGAATTCAATGATCCAACCAAAAGGGATAAAGGGACTGATGGATTTTTAAAAAATAAAGTCCAACATATGCTGCCTTACAACATGCTTTAACTGAAAGGACACACAGAGGATCAAAGTAGGTTCCTTAGAAAACAAGAAATACAACTACCATCAGTTCAGTTCAGTTCAGTCACTCAGTAGTGTCCGACTCTTTGCGACCCCATGAATTGCAGCATGCCTGGCCTCCCTGTCCATCACCAACTCCCGGAGTTCATGCAGATTCACGTCCATCGAGTCAGTGATTCCATCCAGCCATCTCATCCTCGGTCGTCCCCTTCTCCTCCCGCCCCCAATCCCTCCAAGCATCAGAGTCTTTTCCAATGAGTCAACTCTTCCCATGAGGTGGCCAAAGTACTGGAGTTTCAGCTTTAGCATCATTCCTTTCAAAGAAATCCCAGGGCTGATCTCCTTCAGAATGGACTGGTTGGATCTCCTTGCAGTCCAAGGGACTCTCAAGAGTCTTCTCCAACACCACAGTTCAAAAGCATCAATTCTTTGGCACTCAGCCTTCTTCATAGTCCAACTCTCACATCCATACATGACTACTGGAAAAACCATAGCCTTGACCAGACAGACCTTAGTCGGCAAAGTAATGTCTCTTCTTTTGAATATGTTATCTATGTTGGTCATAACTTTTCTTCCAAGGAGTAAGCATCTTTTAATTTCATGGCTGACTCAGCAATTCCACTAGTAAGCATATACTCTGAGAATATTGTAATTCGAAAGGACACATGTAAGGACTTCCTTGGTGGTCCAGTGCTTAAGAATTTGCCTTCCAATGCAGGGAATGAAGGTTCAATTCCTGGTTGGAGAACTAAGATCCCACATGTCATGGAGTAACTATGCCCATGTGCTGTAAGCACCAGATGCTCTGGGGTCCCACTTGATAAACAGTTCCCTGACTTCAAGGAAAGATCCTGCATGGCACAAGGAAGATCCTCATGTGCTGCAGTTAAGAATAAGCAAAGCCAAATAAATAAGTAATTTTTAAAAAAGCCCAACACATGTACCCCAATGTTCACTGAAGCACTATTTTCAATAGCCAGGACACTGAAGCAACCTAGGTGTCCACTGACAGATGAATAAGAAGTTGTGATACATATACACAATGGAACATTACTTAGTCATAAAAAAGGAATAGAATTAGTTGTAGAGACCTGGATGGAACCAAAATTTGTCATATAGAGTGATGTAAATCAAAAAGAGAAAAACAAATATTGTATATTAACTCATACATCGCAAACAAGAGAAATGGTAGAGATGAACCTTGTTCTAAGGCTGGAATAGAGACACAGACATAGAAAATGGACATGTTGATATGGAAAGGGGCAGGGTGGGAAGAGGAGGGTGCTAGAAACTGGGAGATTAGAACTGACATGTATACACTTGCATGTGTAAAACAGATAGCTAATGGGAACCTTCTATAAAGCACAGGAAGCTCAGCTCAATGCTTTTTTGATGACCTAGAGGGGTGGGATGGGGAGTGGAGTGGGAAGGAGGTCCAAGAGGGAGGGAATATATCTATACATATAGCTGATTCACTTCACTGTACAGCAGAAACCAACATAGCATTGTTGATTCACTTCATTATACAGCTGAAACCAACACAAGCAATTATCCTTCAATTAAAAATATTTTTTTAAAGGCCCAGCAGGTGCTGCCTACAAGTACTTGTTTCAGTTTCAAGGACACACAGAGGATCAAAGTAAATGGGTAGAAAAATAAATTCTATGTAAATAAAAACCAAAACAGAGCAGGAATAGCTATACTTGCACCAAACAAGATTTATTTTTATTCAAAATATATAAAAGTTTTGATATAACTATATATCTAAAATATAACTATATTTTATTCAAAATATATTCAAAAACTATAACAAGAGATAAAGCAGGTCAGTTTATAATTATAAAAGAGTCATATATGGATGTAAGAGTTGGACCATAATTAAGGCTTAGCACAGAAAGAACTGATAGGTTTGAACTGTGGGTGCTGGAGAAGACTTTTGAGAGTCCCTCAGACTGCAAGGAGATCAAACCAGTCAATCATAAAATAACTCAACACTGAATATTCAATAAAAGGACTGACACTGAAGCTGAAGCTCAAATACTTTGTTCAACTGGTGCGCAGAGCCAACTCACTGTAAAAGAAACTGATACTGGGAAAGATAAAGGGCAGGAGGAGGAGGAGGCAACAGAGGATGAGGTGGTTGGATGGTATCAATGACTCAATGGATAAAGTTTAAGCAGATTCCAAGAGATGGTGAAGCACTGGGAAGCCTGGCATGCTGCAGTCATTGGGTCACAGAGAGCTGGACATGACTGAGTGACTCAAAAACAACAACAATTCATTAAGAAGATAAAATAACTATAAATATATATGCACCTAACATAATACCAGTGTACTAAAAATATTAAGCACTAATAACATATTTGAAGGAAGTGATAGACAAAAAATAATGTAGGAAACTCCATACCCACTTAAAACAATATACAGATATCCAGACAGAAAATTCATAAAAGAAAAACTGAATTTGCACTATATTTAGATCAAATTGATCTGAGACACATATATAGACTATTCCATCCAATGGGAGCAGAATTTACATTTTTTTGAAACACACATGAAGCACTCTTCAGCATAGAACATACCTTTGGTCACAAAACAAGTCTCAGCAAATTTTAAAAGACTAAAATTTTACTAAGTATCTTTTCCAACCATATAGTATAAAATCAGAAAGAGATAACAAGAGAAAAACTGAAAAATTCACAGATATGTGAAGATTAAACACTACACTCTTGAATAGCAAATGGGTCAAACATAAATCAAAAGGGAAATTTAAAAATATAATGAAACAAATAAAAATGGAAACACAACATACCAAACCTTATGAGATTCAGCAAAAGCATTGCCAAGAGAAAACTGTATAGTGATAAATTGCTACATTTAGAAAAAAGAAATATATCAAATAAACAACCTTTCATTTCAAGAGAGAAGAAAAATAAGAATAAACTAAGTTCAAATTTTAGAAGGAAAGAGATAATTAAGAACAGAGCAGAAATAAATAAAATAGGGACCAGAAAAAAATAGAAAAGTAAAAGAAAAGATAAACAAAATTGATGAATCTTTATCTAGACTTACCAAGAAAAAGAAAGGATTCAAATGAAATTATAAATATCTCAGATTAAAAAATGGGCAGAGCACTTGAAGAGACATTTTCTCAAAGGAAACAAAGAAATGGTCAATAAGTACAAGAAGAAGAGCTGCTCAACATCACTAATTGTCAAGGAATTGCAGACCAAAATCACAATGAGATTTTAATCTCATACCTCTTAGAATGGCTATTATCAAAACAAGAGATAACAAATGCTAGCTGAGATGTGACTGTCTCTTATACACATCTAACTACAGAGAATCACACATGACTACCATGAACAGTTAAACACAAAAAAACTGACCAGACTAGAAGAAATGGATAAACTCCTAGACATACAAGCTACCAAAACTGAAGGTAGTTCATTCCTTCTATTCATGAAGGAACAGAAAATATGAATAAACCGGTAACAAGAAAGGAGACTGTATTAGTAATCAAAAACTTCCCCCACCTTAAAAAAAAGAAAAGTTCAGGACCAGATGGTTTCCTAGGAGAATTCTACCAAACATTTAAAGAAGGGGTAGTGGTGGTGACTTAGTTGCAAAGCCATGGGCTACTCTTGTGACCTCATGAACAGTGGCCCACCAGGCTCCTCATTTAAAGATGTAATGCCAATTCTTCTCAAACTTTCCCCCCCAAAAATGAAGAGGACGTTACACTTCTAAACTCCTTTTATAAGGCTAGCATTATTCTAATATCAAAGCCAGACAGGAGAAAATAAAATCTATAAACCAATAACCCTGATAAATAGAAATGCAAAAAATCTCAGCAAAATATTAGCAAACCCAATTTAACAACACATTAAAAGGATTATTCACCATTATCACATGGGATTTACTGTTGGGATGCAAAGATGATTTGACATTTATAAAATGTGCTACACCACATTAATAGAATAAAAGACAAAAATCATATAGTCATCTCAATAGATTCAGAAAAAAATCATTTGACAAGAGTATAACATCTTTTCATGATAAAAATTCAAGAAAGTCGGTAGAGAAGCAACATATCTCAACATAATAAAGGCCATATATGACAAATCCTCAGTCAGTATCACATACAATGGTGAAAAGCTGAAAATCGCAACCAGAAACAAGACAAAGATGTCTATTTCCACCAGTCTTATACAACATAGCATTAGAAGTCCTAGTTAGAGCAATTAAATCAGACAAAGAACTCCAAGGCATCTAAATCAGAAAAGAAGCAAAAATATCTCTTGTCACTGGTGACCTAATTTTGAAAATACAAATTCTCAAGACAAGACCCAAAACAGACCTAAAAGCAAATTCACTAAAGATTCAGAATACATGCATAAAACAGACACAGAGACCAACAGAACAGAATCAAAAGTCTAAAACTAAGTCCATATCTTTCGGGTTGGCCTGAAAAGTCTGTTTGTGTTTTTCCATAAGATGTTATGGTAAAACCCAACCCAACTTTCTGGCCAACCCAATACAGGATCAATAAACATTCGACAAGATAGCCAAGAATATTCAGCAGAGAAGGGCTAGTGTTTTCAATAAGTGGATTTGGGAAAAGAATATTTACATGCCAAAGAATGAAACTGAAACCCTAATTTATGTCACTTACAAAAATTAACTTAAAATGGATTAAGGACTTAAAGGGAAGACCTGAAACTATAAAACTCTTAAAAGAAAACATAGGGAGAAAACTCTTTATTACAGATATTGACAATGATTTTTTTTTAAATGACACCAAAAGAACAAGCAATAAAAGCAAAAATCAACAAGTGAAACTACATCAAAACAATAAGCTTCTGTACAGCAAAAGAAACAATCAAAATAAAAAGGCAACCTACTGAATGAGAAAATATATCCAACATACATAAGGAACTCATAAAACTCAGTAACAAAAACCTAACAATCAGATTAAAAAATGGGCAGAGCACTTGAAGAGACATTTTCTCAAAGGAAACAAAGAAATGGTCAATAAGTACAAGAAGAAGAGCTGCTCAACATCACTAATTGTCAAGGAATTGCAGACCAAAATCACAATGAGATTTTAATCTCATACCTCTTAGAATGGCTATTATCAAAACAAGAGATAACAAATGCTAGCTGAGATGTGAAGAAAAGGGAAACTTGGTGACCTGTTGGTAGGAATATAAATCAGTACAGCCATTATGGAAAACAGTATGGAAGTTCCCCCAAAAAAATTAAAAATAGAATTAACGTATGATTCATCATTCCCCCTTTTGGTTGTATATCCGAAAAAGATGAAAACATCATATTGAAGAGAGAGCTGCATCCCCATGTTCACTGCAGCATTATTTACAATAACCAACACATGAAAATAAGTCAAGCGCCCACTAGCAGATAAATGGATAATGAAAATGTGAGATGCACACAAGGATGCAGTCAGGCACACACACATTGAAATGTTATACTTCCATAAAAAAGAAGAAAATCCTGTCATTTGTGTCAACATGGATGAAACTTGAAGGTATCATGCTAAGTATTATTAAGTCAAACAGGAAATATAACTACTATATGATCTCACTTATACATAGAATCTAAAAACATCAAACTCACAAAGAGTTGAACGATTATTGCCAGAAACTGAAAGGTGGGGTAAACTGGGACATGTTAGTCAAAGGATACAAACATTCAGTTATAAGATGATTAAGTTCAAGAGATACAATGTTCAGCATGGTAACTATACTTAACAACAGAGTACTGTATAACACAAAATTTGTTACAATGTTCAGCATGGTAACTATACTTAACAACAGAGTACTGTATAACACAAAATTTGTTATGAGAGTAGAGTTTAAATGTCTCACCATAACAGCAGCTACAAAATGGTAAATATGTGAAATGAAGGATATGTTAACCAACTTTACTGCAGTAAACATTTCACAATTTGATACATGTAAACATGTTAAATCACATTTATATGATACATGTAAACATGTTAAATCATGTTTAACATGTTAAATCACTTCAGTCGTGTCCAACCCTGTGAACTTGTGGACTGTGGCCAGGCTCCTTTGTCCATGAGATTCTCCAGGCATAAAAACGGGAGTGGGGTGCCATGCACTTCTCCAAGGGATCTTCCTGACCCATGGATCAAACCTGTATCTCTTATATCTCCTGCACTGGCAAGCAGATGTTTTACCACTAGCACTGAAATGAGAACCTAAGTTCTTATTTGTGGAGCCGAAGAATGAAATTCATGAACACACAAACACCCACAGTAGCAAGTAAATAAGATTTATTTTAAAGAATAGCACAGAAAATTACTAGAGCTAATCAATGAATATAGTAAAGTTGCAGGATATAAAACCAACACACAGAAATCCCTTGCATTCCTATACACTAATAATGAGAAAATAGAAAAAGAAATTAAGGAAGCAATTCCATTCACCACTGCAACGAAAAGAATAAAATACTTAGGAATATGTCTACCTAAAGAAACTAAAGACCTATATATAGAAAACTATAACACACTGGTGAAAGAAATCAAAGAGGACACTAGATGGAGAAATATACCATGTTCATGGATTGGAAGAATCAATATAGTGAAAATGAGTATACTACCCAAAGCAATCTACAGATTCAATGCAATCCCTTTCAAGCTACCAGCGGTATTTTTCACAGAGCTAAAACAAATAATCTCACAATTTGTATGGAAATACAAAAAACCTCGAATAGCCAAAGCAATCTTGAGAAAGAAGAATGGAACTGTAGGAATCAACCTGCCTGACTTCAGGCTCTACTACAAAGCCACAGTCATCAAGACAGTATGGTACTGGCACAAAGACAGAAATATAGATCAATGCAACAAAATAGAAAGCCCAGAGATAAATCCACACACCTATGGACACCTTATCTTCGACAAAGGAGGCAAGAATATATGATGGATTAAAGACAATCTCTTTAACAAGTGGTGCTGGGAAACCTGGTCAACCACTTGTAAAAGAATGAAACTAGAACACTTTCTAACACAATATGCAAAAATAAACTCAAAATAGATTAAAGATCTAAATGTAAGACCAGAAACTATACAACTCCTAGAGGAGAACATAGGAAAAACACTCTCCGACATAAATCACAGCAGGATCCTCTATGACCTCCTACCAGGCTCCTCTGTCCATGGGATTTTCCAGGCAAGAGTACTGGAGCGGGGTGCCATCGCCTTCTCCACCAATACAGTATACTAACACATATATATGAAATTTAGAAAGATAGTAAGGATAACCTTGCATACGAGACAGCAAAAGAGACACAGATGTACAGAACAGACTTTGGGACTCTGTGGCAGAGGGAGAGGGTGGGATGATTTGGGAGAATAGCACTGAGAAAAAAAAAGAATAGTACAAAACTCTCAGCATGGACACTGAGACAAGGTGAAGTATCTTTGAAAAGGTGGGACGTATAGCACTTTATATCCTTATTAGGATTGATCTGTACATTTTTGGTTGGCTCCTTTCCTTGATATATGTTATTTCTAACCGATCAGTTTAAAATATTTAACTTGACATTTTTATGGCTTCTTTTGATCCCCAGTTTCTAAGTTTCCTCAGATGTGGAGTCATTACCCTGTGACTGGATCTTAGGATGCCCTGGCCATTTTACAAAGGACCAGATATGGGCCAAAAGCTGATGGCCTATAAGTTGTTTTGCTTTTAGATAAGAGGGCCAGGAGTTAATGGTTATCCTGTTCTGGATCTGGGTGTTTTATCATCTACCAGACCAAGGATGCATTCCTCTGAAAGTCAGTAAAAAAGGGTATAGCTCTAGATTAATGGAGAGAGATGTTTATTGATAAAAAGATTGAGGTCTCAGAGTCCTATACTGACTGCTTAGCAATTTCTGTCTCAAGGCCACCTGGGAAGCTCATCTCCTAAAGTAGATTAATTTAAAACTCAGAACGAAATGTTCCACTAATACTTTTTGGTTGTCTCCCTGGGACTGATGGCACAAGACGCAGTATTTGTAAGACTAGTTGTGAAGCACAAAAGATCAACACTGCAGTTTATCTTTCTTTTCTTCAGAGAAGCTGACATTTTTCATAGTTTAACCCTGTGGACTCGGGGGTTTTGTGGGGTTGTTGTTGTTGTTTTTGGGNTTTTTGGTTGTCTCCCTGGGACTGATGGCACAAGACGCAGTATTTGTAAGACTAGTTGTGAAGCACAAAAGATCAACACTGCAGTTTATCTTTCTTTTCTTCAGAGAAGCTGACATTTTTCATAGTTTAACCCTGTGGACTCGGGGGTTTTGTGGGGTTGTTGTTGTTGTTTTTGGGTAAAAATAAATTCCATGCTTTAAGAAAGAGTTCTATAATGATGATCCACTTAGAATTTTTTTCAGCTCCTCTCCTAGTAAAATCTACACACAGTCTTCTAGAATAAATCTATATCAATCACTCCCTTTGAGACTGAACCAAACTTGGGTGTCTACTCAACCACATGCAATAAAGCCAAGCTACTGACCCAGGGACATGGTGAACACAAGTGCAGTGTTTACTGTAGGCTCCAAAAGACTCAGAGTTTCTAGTGGGATCAGGGAAGAGTACATCTGTCTGAAATACAGAGTACCCGCTTTTTGTTTAGTGATTGTGAAATCAGGAGATAAAATTAGATCGGAAAATGTTTAGTCAACCATAGAATCAGAATTAATGGGTTTTATTTTGTAGGACAATATAAGTAAAAAAGGACATTAGTTTGATGAATTAACCTTCCCTGTTTTAAGGATGTTTCTACACTGCTGAGTGGTGATTAACAAAAGGAGCTGCACCTCAGTTTAAAGAATATATATGGGTAGCTTCTCATACTTTTATTCTCCTTTTCTAAACTCTTGCATAACTTCAGCCTTACATCACTGATGTGTTCTGACATTTTGTAGATCATCAACTATATTTTGATTAATTTTTGAGAACTGACAGACTTTCTCTGCATAAACCTAGCGTTTAACAAGTGGTCTCTTGTTCTTACTTTTATCTTGCTCAATTTATGTTGTTTTCATCAATTTCCATTACAGAGCATGATTTTTACTGAGTTTACTCACAAAGTCTGAACTCATATTGTGTTTAGAGCCAATAGCTCTCTATTCACAGACTCTGATGACAAATTAAGATTTTGTACCTCTAAAAGTCTCACTATGCGTTGCCTGTAAATACCATCTCAGGAAAGCTTACCTAAGATAGTTACCTTGGAGGTGAGTAATAGATTACTAACAGTATAAGATTGGGAAATACCAATACATGTGTGAAGCATAAAAAATTTCTTTTTTCTCAAAAAAATGGTTTTCTTGGAAGTGAAACATGTTCAGACAAGCAAATTATTAGCCTTGAGAACAGAAATTTAAAAAGAAACAAAACTAATGACCTTCATGTTTACTGTTTCAACTTTAAATATTAGCTAGAGAGAAATTATTGGCCTTAAGGATAAATGTTAACTGAGATACCGTTTCTTTTCAAGGATTATGAATGCTGCAAATTGTCCCATATAAAATGTAATAAATTTGTAATATTTGGATTATTAAAGTGAGGGTGGAAACCAAATCAGCAAAACATAAACCATCATTTTAAATAGAGCCATACTAATTTTAAACTAAGTTAAACTCCTACTAGATTTGGTAATCTTACAGCAAAGCATTTTTTGCATATTTTTATACTTCTATTTCAAGAACAGAGTCAGCAACCTAAAACAATTCAAAAGCCCTTAAACAAATCTTTTGGAGTCTCAGCATTTAAATTTTGGACTCAATGCATTGCTACAAGGCTTTGCTGTTTATCTCTTAATCCTTTATTGTTTAATAATCTTTCTTCACAGATGGTGACATGCAAATTATATTTTCCCAATGTAAATAGTGCTGGGAATGCAGATTTAACCTGAATAAATCAGATTTGTTATAGGTGGCAATGACAATGAAGAGAAGGACACGTGGAGATGGCAAACAAACTTCTTGTCTCATTCCACTCCTTATGGCCTTTTGGTTCCTAAGCAGGTGGGAAATCATCCAAACAGATTGCATCTCAGTATTAACTCAATTTTATCAACTGTTGACATTAAATTAAGAGTGGATACTTGTCAATTCACATAATTACTTTAAGACGTCTATGCCTGCACTCCTGTGAGTGAAAGGAAAACTGTTCGAATGTTGNTGGAGATGGCAAACAAACTTCTTGTCTCATTCCACTCCTTATGGCCTTTTGGTTCCTAAGCAGGTGGGAAATCATCCAAACAGATTGCATCTCAGTATTAACTCAATTTTATCAACTGTTGACATTAAATTAAGAGTGGATACTTGTCAATTCACATAATTACTTTAAGACGTCTATGCCTGCACTCCTGTGAGTGAAAGGAAAACTGTTCGAATGTTGGCAGTTACATACTGTATTCAAATATATATATATATATATCTTTCTTAATGAACCATCAGCTCCTTTCCACTCCCAGGAGACACAGGTAGCCCCCTTCCCACCATAATCTGGAATTCCTCCTCCTGAGTTATAGTACCATCAAAGAAAAGCTATTCTCATTTAATTCAGTGATCATATTCAAATCATGCATACAATGGAAGGCTAGGATACAAAGTACCTGTTTAAAAAAATGAGAAAAGAGGAGGGTTTGGCAAACTCATAGAACCAATGCAGCTATAAATATATATATATAATAGCTCCTAAAGCAGTTACGGTGTAAATATCCTAAACAGTATTAAAAAGAATGTACTTGGCACCTCAACCCACTATTCCACTCAAACGACTCTTTCAAATACTGTTTTGGCTTAATGAGCATTGGCAGGTGATTTTAAAACTGATTTGGAAGCATGTTCTGAGTTAGAAGCGGAAAACTATCTCTCTTTAATTTCTCAAACATATTTTCAGCATAATGACTGAGATACTTTTTCTCTACATTATTTTTGGTGTTCAAGGAACATGGCCCNTTTTGGCTTAATGAGCATTGGCAGGTGATTTTAAAACTGATTTGGAAGCATGTTCTGAGTTAGAAGCGGAAAACTATCTCTCTTTAATTTCTCAAACATATTTTCAGCATAATGACTGAGATACTTTTTCTCTACATTATTTTTGGTGTTCAAGGAACATGGCCCAAATAAAATATTTGACGGTGGTTTTCCAGACAGTTTTATATTCAAAGAATATATTTTGTATAGAATCAGCAGGTGCCAAATCATGAAAACACTAGTTGTACCCCTTCAATAATTCCAGTTAGACAGACTTGGTTAGATAAGATCAGCAGGTACAAAGACTCAAAATTAGTCACGAAGAAATAGGTAAAAACTTTTCAGGTCTGCAAAAGCTATAACCTAAACAAATAATTATCAGCAAATATGGAGAATGGCAGAAGTCAAGGAGAGAAAGAAGAAATGCGTAACAGAAGAACAGAGGAAAAAGAGATTTGATGTTAGATCAATATTCAGAGCCATGATGCTACAGCATGTCTTCGATTCAGTACATTTTGCAGGAAGGGATGGACACTTGAAAGGTACCAATTCACAGACTTTGGGTTTTGACTAATTGTTCAATAGCAGTATTCAACTTCCGTATTTTGTAAGCTCCCTGGGTGATTTTAAATTGCAGAGAGATCTGATAAATGTATATACTAGTAATCAACACCACAAACGATATATAGTATATTTCCATAATCTTAGATTTCACAACCTATGTACCACTTTCCATTCAATCAACCTGCTCTGTGGGCAACTGACTCATTTCCATCACCACAGGTTGACTTTGCTTGTTCTTGAACAAGGCATGTGTAGTATATACTTCATGATGTCTGGATTCTTTCATCAACTTTCACGTTTTTAAAAATCATCTTTGTTCTGTGTGTATCAGCAGTTCATTCTTTCTGTAACTGAGGATAAGTATACTATGATCTGCCCATTCACTTCTTGGTGGACTTCTAACAAATTTCCACTGTGGGGCTGTTATGAACAAAGCTGGTCTAAACATTTTTCAGTAAGCCACTTTGTGGGCTTATACTCAACATTCACTTGGGTAAAATAAAAATGAATGAAAGTATTGAGCACAGATAGGTGAATATTTAACTGAACAAATTTCCAAATAGTTTTCCAGAGGAATTTACTACTTTATACAGATAGGTGAATATTTAACTGAACAAATTTCCAAATAGTTTTCCAAAGGAATTTACTGCTTTATACCCCAACAATGGTGGAGAACTGTCCCAGTTGCCCCACAACACCAACATCCACATCAGTCTTTCATTTTAGCCATTCTGCTGCTGCTGCTGCTAAGTCACTTCAGTCGTGTCCTAGGAATTTACTACTTTATACAGATAGGTGAATATTTAACTGAACAAATTTCCAAATAGTTTTCCAAAGGAATTTACTGCTTTATACCCCAACAATGGTGGAGAACTGTCCCAGTTGCCCCACAACACCAACATCCACATCAGTCTTTCATTTTAGCCATTCTGCTGCTGCTGCTGCTAAGTCACTTCAGTCGTGTCCGACTCTGTGTGACCCCATAGACGGCAGCCCACCAGGCTCCCCCGTCCCTGAGATTCTCCAGGCAAGAACACTGAAGTGGGTTGCCATTTCCTTCTCCAATGCATGAAAGAGAAAAGTGAAAGTGAAGTCGCTCAGTCTGTCTGACTGTTAGCGACCCCATGGACTGCAGCCCACCAGGCTACTCCGTCCATTGGATTTTCCAGGCAAGAGTACTGGGGTGGGGTGCCATTGCCTTCCCCATTTAGCCATTCTAGACAGTGAAAATAGTGTTTCATTGTGGTTTTAATTTGCTTTCCTCGGTGACCAATGTTGACAAGCAGAGTTTCTAAAAATGTAATTCCTGGACTAGTAATATCAGTATCATTAAGAAACATGTTAGAAAAGCAAAATTTATAGTTCACCCTAGACCTAAAGATTCCAAAGCTCTGAAGCTGGAGCTCAGCAATATTTTAACAAAACCTCCAGGTGATTCTGGGCTTCCCAGGTGGCTCAGTGGGTGAAGAACCTGCTTGTAAATGCAGGAGATGCCAGAGATGTGGGTTTGATTCCAAGGTTGGGAAGATCCCCTAGAGGGCACAGCAACCCACTCCAGTATTCTTGCCTGGAGAATCCCATGGACAGAGGAGCCTGGCGGGCTACAGTCCATAGGTCGCAGAGTCAGACACAACTGAAGCAACTGA
The DNA here is from genome assembly GCA_006410675.1 of Oreotragus oreotragus. Lineage (NCBI taxonomy): Eukaryota > Metazoa > Chordata > Mammalia > Artiodactyla > Bovidae > Oreotragus > Oreotragus oreotragus. The sequence goes on along the minus strand of SJYX01004301.1, from coordinate 559,427 downwards.
ACACAGCACAGCACCAAGTATTCTGGTCCATGATTTAATTAAATTGCTTAGGTGGTTTCTGGTTTCAAACTCTGTAGTATAAAATATAGGTAAAAGTTAAACATCTTAATTTGATATTAATAGGAATGATTTAAAATGATATAAAATGGTTGTCCTTATCTAGATTATTCCTATAAACAATACTGAAATAAACCAATCTGAAATTATTAAAAAATCTAATACCCATGTAAGTAGACTTCTTAAACATAAATCTCAAATAACTCCTTTGAACTCAAAGAATAAATTAAGGATGAAATTTTAAGAATATTACAATATCTCAAACATCGAGAGCCCTGAAAATACCATTATTTCTTCTATTTTAATGTTTTTCTCACCAATTAAAACTTATTTATTTTTATTACACTGTTATACAAAATATTTAGAAATCAGCACCTACAATAACTTTCAACTGTCTTATGTATATGAGAATGTGGCCCAATAGTAGGCATATTACAACTTCGGCATTTACTTGAAACACTGTAAATCAGTAATGCATTGTTTCCATTGTGTTTTAGTATTTTAATAAAAGTTCGCAAAAGCCATTTAATTCATGTTTTGTAGAAAAATCTAATTTCTTCATGGTCTCCCCAAATACACAAGGTCTTGGGCTCTTACTGTTCAATGGTGTCGCATGTTATTTTATCCACCCTATTCTTGAATTCATTTTTGTTCTACAACTCTTAAATACATGCCAGTCTATGTGTGGAATTCATTTAACTGATTTTCCTAAAAAACATTTGCAGCAGCTTATGTACATGTATGACAAATTTAGTGAAGCTTTATAGGAATGAACTGCTCAAGGTAATTGATCCTCCTAGATAATAGACACTTACTCTGGAAAGCCTCTTGCTGCTGCTGCTACTGCTGCTAAGTCACTTCAGTCGTGTCCGACTCTGTGCGACCCCATAGACAGCAGCCCACCAGGCTCCCCCATCCCTGGGATTCTCCAGGCAAGAACACTGGAGTGGGTTGCCATTTCCTTCTCCAATGCATGAAAGTGAACAGTGAAAGTGAAGTCGCTCAGCCGTGTCCGACTCTTAGCGACCCCATGGACTGCAGCCTACCAGGCTCTGCCGCCCATGAGAATTTCCAGGCAAGAGTACTGGAGTGGGGTGCCATTGCCTTCTCCAGAAAATTCTCTTATCCATGCCCAAACTGAAAATCTCTCAGCACCCACAATTCTCCAAAAAAAAAAAAAAAAGCCTCCTATTTTGTGGCAAGGCCTTTGTTTCCCCTTCATACCTTAAAATTATATTCATGTATCTGTACAATATATAATCACTGTGTAAGTACTCAATGAGATACACCAGCATGCATGTGAAAAAAGTTGCTTCAGCCAAGTCCAACTCTGTGTGATTCTATGGACTGGAACCTCTCAGGATCCTCTGTCCATGGGATTCCGCAGGCAAGAATACTGGAGTGGATTGTCATGCCCTTCTCCTGGGGATCTTCCCAAACCAGGGATCAAACACAAATCTCTTACATCTCCCGCCTTTGCAGGCAGGTTCTTTACCACTAGCACCCCCTGAGAAGCACTGATACACCAGCAGCTTATTCCTGTTTGAGAGATGAGGTAACTAATAATCAGAGGAGTAAAATCATTTGTCTAAAATTATCATACAGTAAACAGGAGAACCAGAACTATGGACAGAAGTTCCTACATTGTACAGGAGACAGGGATCAAGACAATCCCCAAGAAAAAGAAATGAAAAAAAAAAAAAAAGCAAAATGGCTTTCTGAGGAGGCCTGGCAAACAGCTGTGAAAAGCAAAATGCAAAGGAGAAAAGGAAAGACATACCCATTTGAATGCAGAGTTCCAAAGAATAGTAAGGAGAGATAAGAAAGCCTTCCTCAGTGATCAGTGCAAAGTAATAGATGAAAACAACAGAATGGGAAAGACTAGATATATCTTTAAGAAAATTAGAGATACGAAGGGAACATTCCATGAAAAGATGGGAACAATATAGGATAGAAATGGATGGCATAGACCTAAAAGAAGCAGAAGATATGAAGAAGAGGTGGCAAGAATACACAGAAGAACTGTACAAATAAAAAAAAAAATCTTCATGACCCAGATAATCACGATGGAGTGATCACTCACCTAGAGACAGATATCCTGGAATGTGAAGTCAAGTGGGCCTTGGGAAGCCTCACTACGTAGAACAAAGCTAGTGGAGGTGATGGTTTTCCAGTGGAACTATTACAAATCCTAAAAGACGATGCTGTGAAGTTGCTGCACTCAATATACGAGCAAATTTGGAAAACTCAGTAGTGGCCTCAGGACTGGAAAAGGTCAATTTTCTTTCCAATCCTCCAAAGAAAGGTAATGCCAAACTGCTCAAACTACTGCACAATTGCATTCACCTCACTTGCTATTAAAGTAATGTTCAAAAGTTTTCAAGCCAGGCTTCAACAGTACATGAACTGTGAACATCCAGATGTTCAAGCTGGGTTTAGAAAAGGCAGAGGAACCAGAGATCAAATTGCCAACACCTGTTGGATCATTGAAAAAGCAAGAGAGTTTCAGAAAAAAAACATCTATTTCTGCCTTATTGACGATGCCAAAGCATTTGACTATGTGGATCACAACAAACTGGAAAATTCTTTGAGATGGAAATTCCAAACCACCTGACCTGCCTCCCGAGAAATCTGTATGCAGGTCAAGAAGGAACAGCTAGAATAAGACATGGAACAACAGACTGGTCCCAAATTGGGAAAGAAGTACGTCAAGGCTGTATATTGTATACCCTGCAGAGTACATCATGAGAAACACTGGGCTAAATAAAGCACAAGCTGGAATCAAGATTGCCAGGAGAAATATCAATAACCTCAGATATGCAGATGACACCACCCTTCCCTGCAACAAAAGGGAAGAAGAACTAAAGAGCCTCTTAATCAAAGTGAAAGAAGAGATGGACAGAGTTGCCTTAAAACTCAACATTCAGAAAACTAAGATCATGACATCTGATCCCATCATTTCATGGGAAATAGACTGGGAAACAGTGGAAACAGTGTCAGACTTTATTTTTTGGGGGCTCCAAAATCATTGTAGATGGTGATTTTCTGACTTTTCAGTGCCATGAAATTAAGACATTTACTTCTTGGAAGAAAAGTTATGACCAACCGGCTGCTGCTGCTACTGCTGCTAAGTCTCTTCAGTCGTGTCTGACTCTGTGTGACCCCATAGATGGCAGCCCACCAGGCTCCCCCATCCCTGGGATTCTTCAGGCAAGAATACTGGAGTGGGTTGCCATTTCCTTCTCCAATGCATGAAAGTGAAAAGTCAAAGTGAAGTCGCTCAGTCATGTCCAGCTCTTAGTGACCTCATGGACTGCAGCCTACCAGGCTCCTCCATCCATGGGATTTTCCAGGCAAGAGTACTGGAGTGGGGTGCCATTGCCTTCTCCAATGACCAACCTAGAAAGATATTATAAAGCAGAGACATTACTTTGCCAGCAAAGGCTCAGTAGTCAAAGCTATAGTTTTACCAGTAGTCATGTATGGATATGAGCGTTGGACTATAAAGAAAGCTGAGCACCAAAGAATTGATGCTTTTGAACTATGGTGTTGGAGAGTCCCTTCGACTGCAAGGAGATCTAACCAGTCCATCCTAAAGAAAATCAGTCCTGAATATACATTGGAAGAACTGATACTGAAGCTGAAACTCCAATACTTTGGCCACCTGATGGGAAAAGCTGACTCATTTGTAAAGACTCTGATGCTGGGAAAGATTGAAGACAGGAGGAGAAGGGGACAACAGAGGATGAGATGGTTGGATGGGATCACCGATTCAATGGACATGAGTTTGAGTAAATTCCGGGAGTTGGTGATGGACAGGGAGGCCTAGCATGCAGCAGTCCATGGGGTCGCAAAGATTCACACAGGACTGAGCTACTGAACTGAACTGGCCAAACTAGAAATTGCCCCTCTACCACCATCAAACATACTCATCTGTAGAACCAGCCACATAACTGACATAGGTCAGCGCTAAATGATATAAGGGGCCCCTTGTCCCAAAATAAAAACTTCCAAGACAGAACTATCAAAGCATTAAAGAAAGCTCAAGGACTTTCAAGACATGTGGCCTGTGTAACTGAAGCTGGCCCTGCTCCTGTATCATCCACCTGGGAACCCACTCTTTTGATTGGTTGATATTTTATTGATACTCTCCTATGGAATATAAATTTTCCATGCATTTTTCAACTCCATCTTCAGAGATTTTCCATTTACTTATGTTAGTTTCTGGTGTTCACTAACTTTGTACTGACCCCATAGATGGCAGCCCACCAGGCTCCCCCATCCCTGGGATTCTTCAGGCAAGAATACTGGAGTGGGTTGCCATTTCCTTCTCCAATGCATGAAAGTGAAAAGTCAAAGTGAAGTCGCTCAGTCATGTCCAGCTCTTAGTGACCTCATGGACTGCAGCCTACCAGGCTCCTCCATCCATGGGATTTTCCAGGCAAGAGTACTGGAGTGGGGTGCCATTGCCTTCTCCAATGACCAACCTAGAAAGATATTATAAAGCAGAGACATTACTTTGCCAGCAAAGGCTCAGTAGTCAAAGCTATAGTTTTACCAGTAGTCATGTATGGATATGAGCGTTGGACTATAAAGAAAGCTGAGCACCAAAGAATTGATGCTTTTGAACTATGGTGTTGGAGAGTCCCTTCGACTGCAAGGAGATCTAACCAGTCCATCCTAAAGAAAATCAGTCCTGAATATACATTGGAAGAACTGATACTGAAGCTGAAACTCCAATACTTTGGCCACCTGATGGGAAAAGCTGACTCATTTGTAAAGACTCTGATGCTGGGAAAGATTGAAGACAGGAGGAGAAGGGGACAACAGAGGATGAGATGGTTGGATGGGATCACCGATTCAATGGACATGAGTTTGAGTAAATTCCGGGAGTTGGTGATGGACAGGGAGGCCTAGCATGCAGCAGTCCATGGGGTCGCAAAGATTCACACAGAACTGAGCTACTGAACTGAACTGGCCAAACTAGAAATTGCCCCTCTACCACCATCAAACATACTCATCTGTAGAACCAGCCACATAACTGACATAGGTCAGCGCTAAATGATATAAGGGGCCCCTTGTCCCAAAATAAAAACTTCCAAGACAGAACTATCAAAGCATTAAAGAAAGCTCAAGGACTTTCAAGACATGTGGCCTGTGTAACTGAAGCTGGCCCTGCTCCTGTATCATCCACCTGGGAACCCACTCTTTTGATTGGTTGATATTTTATTGATACTCTCCTATGGAATATAAATTTTCCATGCATTTTTCAACTCCATCTTCAGAGATTTTCCATTTACTTATGTTAGTTTCTGGTGTTCACTAACTTTGTACATACTCCCTATATTTGGTTCAGCACACAGTTCTAACTAACTTGATATGTTTTCTACCTTATTTACCTCATGAATTCCCATGAATTTCCCCTACATTTTTTCAAATAACAAAATATCTGAAGCCATCCCCCCACCTCTGGCAGCAGTTTAAGAAAATAAATGTATCACCTTTGTTGTATTTCACATAAAGTAATCTAGACCTGTCCAATTCTGAAGCTATTATAAAACCTTGCTGTATGTACATGGATCCATATAAAACTGTACTGAAATGCAACAAGTGGTTTAGTCCAAATTCCTGCTAATTCTGTGGAGAATCTCACTCACTTACTTCACTATAAATTTAATAATAGCTTTTGGGGGAGAAAAATACTGTTTTTAATCTTTGGTAGTCAATAATTCATAATTTTTAATCATACTGTTATCTACTACTTTTCCCTTTTACCATCACAATAGAAGTTTAAACTGAAGACATTTTTTAACAGTTTAGAACCTAAGCATTCAGCTGAATCACTATGGGACTAAGTGTTCTGCAGTGCATAATTCTGAACAGCTTTTCATAAAGTGCATGCATGCTATTGGAATAGCTTAGCTGCTTCAGAATTGACTATATCATTTTGAGACATAAAAATAAAGACAGAGTTTTATCTGTACTTCCTACTTGGCTAAATTTATAGTCTAATGCTTTCCCCTTTAATCAACCTATACTATTTCAATTTTTATAAATCTATCAATAAATAGCATCCTTTTCTCTGCTTGAGTTCGACCCAACTGTGTTAACAATAAAAATTAATGCAACAGAAAGTAACTCTTTATAATGAAGATTAAGCTGGAGCATATGACTTATATATGATGAGCATATATAAGTTAGAGTTTAAAATATGTAATTCCAATCAAGAGATCATTGTGCAGATGCACTGACACTTCTCCAGAGCAAGTCCTGACATGGGGGTTTCCTATTATCTGATGTGCTGTAAGAATATTACCCCAAAACTTTTAAAAGTGAAACAAATTCATATGGCCACAGGAGACAGGCTGTGGTTCTTTTAACCTAAGGTATCCATCCATCTAGAGTTGTGGTCTACATTCCCATCACCTGCAAAATGTTATAAACATTTTCTTGCAAAGTCTAGTACCAATATTATGACTACTCCTCTAATGCTAATCACTTTTTCTTTAGGAATTCTCTTGGAACTACTGATGGACAGATCAGATTAACTACCAGATGTCTCTGAAATAAGTCAGAATAGAATTTAAAAATAAGGCAAAATTCCAAGCTACTCTATTTTATTACTTATTCCATATTTTTATATTTCCTGTCATCTGATATAATTTACTATCTATTCTGCAAGGAGATCAAATGACAAGATTAAAATTTTCCAATAATAAAATATCACCTTGCTAGAGATGGTCAAAATTTACATATAAAGCCTACTTCCATTATCAAATTCCATTCTCTCTAATACACATAACCCCTCCCTAGCCCTTACTCTGTCCTGGAGGTGAGAAAGAAAAACCCACAAATCAAACCTTTTTATATTAGAGTTTAAAATATTCAGCAAAATAGAAATCTCCTTCTCTGATGAGTTAAGAATACAAAGAAATTAAAGCCAAAAACATCCTCTTGCATTTCACACTTTATTCCCTCTTAGCCAGAAGACCTCCCATGTTTGTGTAGATTTGTTAGGCTATATCTCACTAGAATACGATTTACTATGAAATTTTTATGACCTCACAAATTGAATTAATTTCATGTCAATTTTCTGATGTACCTCAATTTTAAAGAACATTCAAAGATGACAGCATATGCAAAATTAAAATAGAATTAGTCCCATATTCACCAAATTTAAAAGCAAGCCAACCCTTTTCCCAAAAGCAGTTCCTCAGGCAAAATAATGTTCCAATAATTTAGCACCCAGTATTGCCAAAGACTAGTATAGAAACTCCGGAGAAGGAGATGGCACCCCACTCCAGTACTCTTGCCTGGAAAATCCCACAGACGGAGGAGCCTGGTAGGCTGCAGTCCATGGAGCTGCGGAGAGTTGGACACTACTGAGCGATTTCACTGTCACTTTTCACTTTCATGTACTGAAGAAGGAAATGGCACCCCACTCCAGTGTTCTTGCCTGGAGAATCCCATGGACAGCGGAGCCTGGTGGGCTGCTGTCTATGGGGTCAGAGTTGGACACGACTGAATCAACTTAGCAGCAGCAGCAGTAGCAGCAGGGTAGAAACTCAGTAGTTTCTGAGGGAAAGAGGCTTAGGGACTAAAGTATCAGGTAAATCCTCTGTAGGATGTTTTCAAGATCATGATACTTGTGAACATAAATTTGACTGGGAGAAATATCCCAGCAGAATTTTAATTTTGCTAGTGTGCAAAACCATCTCTAGAAGGAAAAGCCTAATTCTGCATAATGTCTTCTCTCTAAGTGATTGAATGCTACTGACTTCTTGCAAAGCTTAAAAAACAGAATCACAGCAGCTGTGTCATCAGGTTTAAGGACAGCTTTCCTTTAAGCAGAGTCTACGATGTGGATTATTGTCCAGGGATTAATTTGAGGGTATGCTGTCTGGCAAATCTTGAAAGGGGATGAGGAAAGCTGAATAAATCAGGAGAAGAAATTAGGAAAAACTGTGAGTTCAGCTGAAGTTTACACTTAGCTTGACCCAACAGGGTGCTCTGGAATGTAACAGCAGAGAGGTACACCTGGGAGCTACTGCAGCAGATATTCTCAGCAGCGAGGGAATCTGATAAAAGAGGTCTGGATAGGGCACCAAAAGCATCCACCTCAAAGGGTAAATACAAGTTAGAAGCTTGAAAGAACAGAGTTTCTAATGATTATTAAAGTCACGTGCCATAAACAGCAATTTTCTATGCAGCAACTGATCATTTTGATTTTGCAAACCTGTGGAAAGCTATCACTGAACATCTTAAAATGCTGATAGCATATTTTGAACTTTATTTGATATCAAATGAAGATACGTGAATAGGAAATTAATGAATCCAGAATCCATCTCCTCTCCAGGAAGTAACTGAAATATAACTATGACTTTGCAGAATAAATTGGTGGACCTGGCTATGATAGACGAATTTTAAAAGGACTGCATTACTTGTTTCTTCTTGAATGAAGTTAAATGAATATCAAAGCTTGCTGAAATTGCTTTAAAATCTCTTCTTCCCTTCCTATTAACATACTTATATGAAACTGGTTCCTGCACCATGAGAGTTAAAAGCAAGGAGAATGAGAAACAAAACATAGAAACAGTTTAGATATCACTTGTTCTGGTTGTTGCTCTGTTGTGTACAACTATTTGAAACTCCACGGACGGCAGCATGCCAGGTGCCTCTGTCCCTCAGCGTCTCCCAGAGTTTGATCAAATTCATGTCCATTGAGTCAGTGATCCCATCCATCCACCTTGTCCTTGTAACCTTCTCTTCCTGCCTTCAATCTTTCTCAGCATCAGGGTCTTGTCTAATGAGTTGGCTTTTCACATCAGGTGGCCAAAGTACGGGAGATTCAGCTTTAGCATCAGTCCTTCCAATGACTATTCAGATTTGATTTCCTTTACGATGGACTGGTTGGATCTCCTTGCAGTCCAAGGGACTCTCAAGAGACTTCTCCAACACCACAGTTCAAAAGCATCAGTTCTTCAGCACTCAGCCTTCTTTATGGTCCAACTCTCACATTCATACATGATTACTGGGAAAATAATAGCTTTGACTATACAGACCTTTGTTGGCAAAGTAATGTCTCTGTTTTTTAATACACTGTCTATTTTTGTCATAGCTTTTCTTCCAAGTAGCAAGCATATTTTAATTTCATGGGTGCAGTCACCACCTGCAATGATTTTGGAGCCCCAGAAAATAAAGTCTCTCATTTCCATTGTTTCCTCATCTATTTGCCATGAACTGATGGGACCAGATGCCATGATCTTCGTTTTTTGAATGTTGAGTTTTTAGCCAGATTTATCACTCTCCTCTTTCAGTTTCATCAAGCGTTCCTTTAGTTACTCTTTGCTTTTGCCATAAAGATGGTGTCATATGCATATCTGATGTTGTTGATATTTTTCCCAGCAACCTCCATTCTAGTTTGTGCTTCCTCCAGCCCAGAATTTCTCATGATGTACTCTGAATATAAATTAAATAAGTGGGGTGACAATATACAGCCTTGACATACTCCTTTCCCAATTTTGAACCAGTCCATTGTTCCATGTCGAGTTCTAACTGTTGCTTCTTGATCTGCATATATTATATATAATTATCCCCTGTAAATGAAATCCCTTACAATTATTCAGTGGAAGTGACAAATAGATTCAAGGGATTAGATCTGATAGAGTACCTGAAGAACTATGGACAGAGGTTCATAACACTGTACAGTATGTGGTGATCAAAACCATCCCCAGGAAAAAGAAATGCAAAAAGGCAAAATGGTTGTCTGAGGAGGCCTAACAAATAGATAACAAAATAAGAGAAGTGAATAGCAAAGGAAAAAAGAAAAGATACATCCATCTAAATGCAAAGTTACAAAGAATAGCAAGGAGAGATAAAAAGCCTTCCCAAGTGAACAACAATACACAGAACCGTACAAAAAAAGATCTTCATAACCAGGATAATCACGATGGTATTATGATCACTCACCTAAAGCCAGACATCCTGCAGTGTGAAGTCAGGTGGGCCTTAAAAAGCGTCACTATGAACAAAGCTAGTGGAGGTGATGGAATTCCAGTTGAGCTATTTCAAATCCTGAAAGATGATGCTGTGAAAGTGCTGCACTCAATATGCCAGCAAATTTGGAAAACTCAGCAGTGGCCACAGGACTGGAAAAGGTCAGTTTTCATTCCAGTCCCAAAGAAAGGCAATGCCAAAGAATGCCCAAACTACCGCATAATTGCACTCATCTCACATGCTAGTAAAGTAATGCTCAAAATTTTTCAAGCCAGACTTCAGCAATACGTGAACCATAAACTCCCTGATGTTCAAGCTGATTTTAGAAAAAGCAGAGGAACAAGAGATCAAACTGCCAACATTCGCTGGATCATGGAAAAAGCAAGAGAGTTCCAGAAAAACATCTATTTCTGCTTTATTGACTATGCCAAAGCCTTTGACTGTGTGGATCACAATAAACTGTGGAAAATTCTGAAAGAGATGGGAATACCAGACCACCTAACCTGCCTCTTGAGAAATCTGTATGCAGGTCAGGAAGCAACAGTTAGAACTGGACATGGAACAACAGACTGGTTCCAAATAGGAAAAGGAGTACATCAAGGCTGTATATTGTCACCCTGCTTATTAACTTATATGCAGAGTACATCATGAGAAACGCTGGAATGGAAGAAACACAAGCTGGAATCAAGATTGCCAGGAGAAATGTCAATAACATCAGATATGCAGATGACACCACCCTTATGGCAGAAAGTGAAGAGGAACTAAAAAGCCTCTTGATGAAAGTGAAAGAGGAGAGTGAAAAAGTTGGCTTAAAGCTCAACATTCAGAAAATGAAGATCATGGCATCTGGTTCCACCACTTCAAGGGAAATAGATGGGGAAACAGTGGAAAGAGTGTCAGACTTTATTTTTTTGGACTCCAAAATCACTGCAGATGGTGACTGCAGCCATGAAGTTAAAAGACGCTTACTCTTTGGAAGGAAACTTATGACCAACCTACATAGCATATTCAAAAGCAGAGACATTACTTTGCCAACAAAGGTCCATCTAGTCAAGGCTATGGTTTTTCCTGTGGTCATGTATGGATGTGAGAGTTGGACTGTGAAGAAGGCTGAGCACCGAAGAATTGATGCTTTTGAACTGTGGTGTTGGAGAAGACTCTTGAGAGTCCCTTGTACTGCAAGAAGATGCAACCAGTCCATTCTAAAGGAGATCAGCCCTGGGTGTTCTTTGGAAGGAATGATGCTAAAGCTGAAACTCCAGTACTTTGGCCACCTCATGCGAAGAGTTGACTCATTGGAAAAGACTCTGATGCTGGGAAAGATTGGGGGCAGGAGGAGAAGGGGACGACAGAGGACAAGATGGCTGGATGGCATCACTGACTCGATGGGCATGAGTTTGAGTGAACTCTGGGAGTTGGTGATGGACAGGGAGGCCTGGCGTGCTGTGATTCTTGGGGTCGGAAATAGTCGGACATGACTGAGCGACTAAACTGAACTGAACTGAAGTGAACAAGGAATAGAAATAGAGGAAAACAATAGAATAGGAAAGACTAGAGATAGCTTCAAGAAAATTAGAGATACCAAGGGAACATTTCATGCAAAGATGGGCACAATAAAGAACAGGAATGGTATGGATCTAACAAAAGCAGAAGATAATAATAAGAGTGGCAAGAATACACACAAGAACTATCTTGGAGTGCGAAGTTAAGCGGGCCTTAGAAAGTGTCACTAAAAATAAAGCTAGTGAAAGTGATCAAATTCTACATGAGCTAAATCCTAGATGATGCTATTAAAGCACTACACTCAATATGTCAGCAAATATGGAAAACTCTGCACTGGCCAAAGGATTGGAAAACATCAGTTTTCATTCCAACCCCAGATAAGCGCAATGCCAAAGAATGTTCAAACTACCACACAAATGCACTTATTTCACATGCTAGAAAAGTACCGCTCAAAATTCTCCAAGGTGGCTTCAAAAGTACGTGAACTGAGAACTTCCAGATGTTCAAGTTGGATTCAGAAAAGGTAGAGGAACCAGAGATCTAACTGCCAACATTAATTGGATCAGAGAAAAAGCAAGGTAATTCCAGAAAAACATCTACTTCTGCTTCACTGACTATGCTAAAGCCTCTGACTATGTGAAAGTGAAGTGACTCAGTCATGTCTGACTCTGCAACCCAACAGACTGTAATCTGCCAGGCTCTTCCATCCATGAGATTTTCCAGGCAAGAATACTGGAGTGGATCTTCAGGGGATCTTTCCTACACAGGGGTCAAACCTGTCTCCTGCACTGCAGGCCAGACTCTACTATCTGAGCTACCAGGGAAGCCCTTTGACTATGTGGATCACAACAAACTGTGGAAAATTCTTCAAGAGATGGGAATACTAGACAACCTTACCTGCCTCCAGAGAAATCTGAATGAAGGTCGAGAAGCAACAGTTAGAACTGGACATGGAACAACAGACTGAATCCAAATTAGAAAAGGAGTACCTCAAGGCTGTATATTGACACCCTGCTTATTTAACTTATATGCAGACTATTTCATGCAAAATGCCAGGATGGAGGAAGCACAACCTGGAATCAAGATTGCTGGGAGAAATATCAACAGTCTCTTATATGCAGATGACACCACTCTTATGGCAGAAATTGAAGAGGAACTAAAGAGCCTCTTGATGAAATGGAAAGAAGAGGGTGAAAAAACTGGCTTAACATTCAACATTCAAAAAATGAAGATCATCATCTCTGGTCCCGTCACTTCATGGCAAATAGATGGGCAAACAATGGAAATGGTGAGAGACTTTATATTCTGTGGCTCCAAAATCATTGCAGATGGTGACTGCAGCCATGAAATTAAAGGATGCTTGCTTCTTGGAAGAAAAGCTACGACAAACCTAGACAGCATATTAAAAAGCAAAGACATCACTTTGACAGCAAAGGTTTGTATAGTCAAAGCTGTGGTTTTTCCAGTAGTCACGTATGGAAAGTTGGCCCATAAAGAAGGATGAGAGCTGAAGAATTGATGCTTTTTATCTGGAGTGTTGGAGAAGACTCTTGAGAGTCCCTTGGACTGAAAGGAGATCAGACCAGTCCATCCTAAAGGAAACCAAATCTGAATATTCATTGGAAGGACTGATGCTAAAGCTGAAACTCCAATACTTTGGCCACTTGATGCAAAAAGCCAATTCATTAGAAAAGACCCAGATGCTGGGAAAGATTGAAGGCAGGAAGAGAATGGTATGACAGAGGACAAGATGGTTGGATAGCATCATTGACTCAATGGACATGAATTTGAGCAAGTTCTGGGAGATGGTGAAGGACATGGAAGCTTGGCATGCTGCAGTGTATAGGATTGCAAAGAGACAGACATGACTGAGTAACTGAACAACAATATCCTGTAAGAATTATTCGTTCAACCTATACTAGATAAGTTAGCAAGCAAAAGAAAAAAAAATTCTTTTGTAACTATAAAACTCTTATATACTGATACACATAGATTGGGTCCAAGAATGATTTTTAGGTGCTTTATATGGGAATCACTATTTCACATGTAAGTTTTATTGATTCACAACAGAAGAACATAAAGTCATGACTATATAAGTTGAGATTTTCTACATTAATCACATATACAAATAGTTTCAATCAATGGCTTTAATTAGTATTTTTTTTTATTTTTTCATGGTTTTATGTCTACTTGGAGTCATACATACATATTTTTTCTGTTGAAAAGAACAATCAAATATTAGGTCTTGCATTTTATATGAATTCTCATTCAACTTTGTAAAACAGTTTATTTGCATTATATTTTACAAAAGTGTCAGCACAAGAAAACTTTGTAGTTCAAAAAAATAAAAACAAAAGCCAAACGTTCTTTTACCAAAGCTACTTTCAGAAGCATCATTCAATGCAATGTGTGAGGATCAGTTTCCTTGGAGCTGAAAAGCAGCTCTCTGCTTCAACTCTTTCGATAAAGTTCAAGTTTCAGCTGCAGCCAACTCGTATTCTGAAGCCAATCAAATCTAACAAAAATCTGTGCTTTTGCTTAGGTCAGCATCAGGCTAAGCACTTCCCATCCTTATGGTAAGCAACCAGCTAAGATCCAACCACCACCACCACCACCAAGGAATGTTCCTTTTCAGATACCCCACTGATCATGCTTTAGCTGAAGCTTACATTTCAAATCCCAGCATCAGAACTAAGAACAATGGTAACCTTTACTGAGACAGTTAATTTTTCTTTTTCCCCTCATCAAAAGCCCTCTCCTCACTCTAAACTGGTTATCCTACTTCTTTTTCTCTGAAAAAAATTAAAGGAATTTGGAATAGAGACATCTGTATATTTCCACCACAAATTCAAAAACCCAACTTTTTTTCTCTTCAAAAATGGTGAACTTTTTGTAAGACCAACTCTCTTTGTATGTACAAAAGTTCCATCCATTTCCTTCTCTCAATCACATTTTGTTATATATAATTATGCCTCTGTCTCTTATCTCTTGAATTTTCTTCACTTTCTTGGATTATTTACAAACACAGTATTATGCTTCACTCCTTAATATGGCTCCTCGATTTCTCTTTCTCCAGCTCATGCCCATTTCCCCGCTCCATTTTCTCTAAAACGAAATTAAATTCAGCTTTTCTCCCCACCAGTCCAAAGTCACTGCCTCAGTAGATGGGCTTCATCTAGCCAAATCCAATGCTTTTCTCTTGGTTCTCATCTTAAATGACCTCGAGGACCATTGATCTCTTTCACTGAAGCACTTTTTTCATTTGGAATTTCAGACTTGCCACTCTCCCAGTTTTCATCTACCTCACTAACACTTCCTTTTTAAACTTCTTTGCCAGATTCTCCAGACTTATTTCTAAATGTTGGAATGCCCCAGAATTCTGACTTTGGCCCTTTTTTCTTGCCTAGCTGTGTACAATGCCACAATGAACTGAACTGGGTCCTGCGTGACTTTAAATATCTTCCATTTCCTGATGGCTCCTAAATTTATTCTACCAACACTGGCACTACCCCTAAAGCCCAGACTTGTATATACATCAACTTAATTAACATCTCCACTTGAATGTCTCTTAAGGATCTCACACTTGGTATTGTAAATTGAACACTTGGATCCCTACACTCCAAAATCACTTGATCTCAGTCAGCATTTCTCATTTAAGTAAACGGTGCTATAGTTCACTCAGTAGTTCTGACCAACAATTGTGGAGTTGCATTTGACTGATCTCTTTCTCTTAAAACCTAATGAAGTGTAGGCAGAAGCCATGAATATCACCTACGGGCCTGGATCATTAAAAACAGTAGCAGGATTTTCTACTCTCTGTCTTTTCCTAGTAAGCCAAGCTAGAGGCCTTACAGTGTCACAAAGACATCTGAAGGCACCTAGTTCTATGAAAACCAACTTGGTTGAAAACATTCCAATACTACAAACATTAGGCTCTTATGTGAATGAGAAACAAACATATGTTGGGTTTAACTACTACAATTTTGGAATTGTGACAGCAGTGGTCTGTTTTTACTAGTACAGAAGTTCCAGCCTAGAAGGATGGTATTACTCAACAACAAAAGCAAAACTGATCATGTGCTACTACTGAGGTAGTGGTTAGGAAGCAGGAGACAAATGAACTTAAAAAAGCAAGCTTGCCTTATGACCCAGCAATCCCACTGCTAGGCATATACACTGAGGAAACCAGAATTGAAAGAGACATGTGTACTCCAATGTTCATCACAGCATTGTTTATAATAGCCAGGACATGGAAGCAACCTAGATGTCTATCAGCAGACGAGTGGATAAGAAAGCTGTGGTACATATACACAATGGAGTATTACTCAGCCATTAAAAAGAATACATTTGAATCAGTTCTAACGAGGTAGATGAAGCTGGAGCTGATTATACAGAGTGAAGCAAGCCAGAAAGAAAAACACCAATACAGTATACTAATGCATATATCTGGAATTTAGAAAGATGATAAGGATAACCCTATATGCGAGACAGCAAAAGAGACACAGATGTATAGAACAGTCTTTTGGACTCTGTGGGAGAGGGCGAGGGTGGGATGATTTGGGAGAATGGCACTGAAACATGTATAATAGCATATATGAAGTGAATAGCCAGTCCAGGTTCGATGCATGATACTGGATGCTTGTGGCTGGTGCACTGAGACGACCCAGAGGCATGGTACAGGGAGGGAGGAGGGAGGGCGGTTCAGGATGGGGAACACGTGTATACCTATGGCGGATTCATGTTGATGTGTGGCAAAACCAATACAATATTGTAAAGTAATTAGCATCCAATTAAAATAAATAAATGTATATTTAAAAAAAAAAGAAGCTTGAAGGGGGGTGAGTCATACTCAGCTCAGCTCAGTCGCTCAGTCGTGTCCAACTCTTTTTGCGACCCCATGAATCGCAGCACGCCAGGCCTCCCTGTCCATCACGAACTCCCAGAGTTCACTCAAACTCACGTCCATCGAGTCAGTGATGCCATCCAGCCATTTCACCCTCTGTTGTCCCCTTTTCCTCCTGCCCCAAACCCCTCCAGCATCAGAGTCTTTTCCAATGAGTCAACTCTTGGCATGAGGTGGCCAAAGTACTGGAGTCTCAGCTTTAGCATCATTCTTTCCAAAGAACACCCAGGGCTGATCTATTTTGTGGTAAAACATTTAGTAAAAATTCATCTGCAATAACTTGAAATGAAGACCACATACTTACTGAGCCAACAATTTTAAGATAGTGCTTGAAAGAGTCAGAGTGATATTATCCATCAGCTATTATGAGTTGCTTTTTAGAAGTCATTACAAGAAAGGGAGCTGCCAATTTAAAAAGCTGCTGATATTCAGAGAGAGAGCAAAGGGAATGGAGAAAGTCCACTAATCAAGGGCATTATATGTTTGGAAAAGGTGATTGCTCTGGATCATAAATAGAAAGAGATAAAGCATAAGGAAAGCCTTGAAAAACAAAAGTCCAAGGAAGCTTTTAAATTAAGTAACTCAGTTTTGCAAGGAAAAAAAATTCAGATTAAGAATATTATCCAAGACTCTTAGTGTCTGTAGCCTCAAGGTGGCTGTGGTTAATCAGAGAGCATGTGGATGGAGATAATACAGGAAAAAGTCAAACTTTGGGACTTTAGGTACAAACTTGTATTTATTGCCACATGGAACTGTCTGTAAACAGATGAAAACCTTCCTAACTTTTTGAATAAATTGTATTGCCAAAGAAACAGCAAGCCTAGTCTAAAAACAGTCTATGACTGCTTGTTGAGTCTTAAAACCCTGTATTGAAACAACCCAAGGGTATCTGACAAATCTCTGACAAGAAGCAGGTGTTACAGTTTTATTTCCCCAAAGAGGACACACTCCCTCTCATACATGTTAGCTTTGGCCATGGGGGATAACAGAAGGAAAAGTACTTCCTAAAGAACAGAGGAAGAAACTATGACAAATTTTAAGGAAGTGTTACTAGAGGACAAAATCAGAGTCAAAGGACCTTTTTCTCTCCCTCTTAATTAAGAGGTTTTCATAATGTGTGCCCAATAGACTCCAGTAACTTCTATGGAGTAGTGATTGGTCTGGATGGTTTATTCTGCCCTTTCTGGACAACTTTTATTGTAATTATCATGTCTTCACTTTATCATTATATACTGGGTATGGAGATGCACGTAATTTTTAATAACATGTGTTTTCAGTTCATACCATAAGCAACCTCTAGATCAGACAGAAGTGACTGCTCGTAACATGGAGCACATGGGCCAGCAGTTGACTTGGGTGAGTGGATAGGATTTTTGAATGATCTGACTTAGGAAGAATGTGTCCTATTTACATAGGAAGAGTACAATGGATGGACTTCCCTGGTGGTTCAGATGGTAAAGAATCTGCCTTCCATGCAGGAGAAGAAGAAATTGTTGGGAAGATCCCCTAGAGAAGGGAATGGTTACCCATTACACTATTCTTGCCTGGAGAATTCCATAGACAGAGAAGTCTGGCAGGCTAAGGTCCATGGGGTTGCAAAGAGTTGGATACAACTAAGCAACTAACACTGTCACTTTCAGTGCAATGGATATTTGGTGACCAAACAGGCATGAAGTGGCAGAGAGTGGCTAGATTTTAAATCTTTATCTCTTTTTTCTGTCTACCAAGCTTGACTATATAGCACAGTTTTGCTTTCTGGAGTAATGAAATTAAGTTCCAGATCAATGGAATAAAGATGGAAGTAACACATACCCTTCTAGTCCTGATTAAAACTATACCCCATGTGATCCTCTTTCTCCCTTTCCTTGTTGGGGGCTGCAGTAAAAGGGTTCCAAGGTTCTTTAACAGAATCAAAGGATGGAAGGAACTTAAAGTACTATTGACAAATAGAAACTGGAGAATACAAGCTCTCCATATTCAGAAGACTTGCCTAATCAGAAACTGGGCTACTACTGAAATAAGAAATAAAATATTATTATGCTTGCTATTGAAATGCTATATTTATTTGTCAGAGCAATTATCTTCTCCACTAATAGGGTATGTGTTTTTATTATTTGTTATTCTTATTTTATACTCCATTTATTGTATTTTCAACCACCACTTGACTGGAATTTACTGAAGGGCAAAAAAGAGGCTTACTACTTATCCTGATAACTCATTAAACTTTTCTCCAAAACATACTCACTGGGACCTAACCTCTTAAAGCAATAACATATTCTATACCCTGTTATGTTGATGGTGGGTAAATTCAGAGGCATTAGAAGATTGAAATCTGATATGAGAGAACATTTATAACTCTGCTTTATAGATTTTAGAAAGGTGCTAATAAAAAGTACTGTCTGCCCACTATTTGGGCAAAATTTGTTAGATTTTGGTGTGATGGTGGCTCAGAAAAAAACAAAGAAAAAGACAAACCTGAAGATGAAGGTACTATCAGGTGAAACAAAGACAATTTCAATGTATTTAATTGAAGTTGTTAGCATAATTCTCAGGCTTCATGTCCAACTCTTTGCAACCCTGTGGACTGTAGCCCACCAGGCTCCTCAATCCATGGGATTCTCCAGGCAAGAATACTGGAGTGGGTTGCCATTTCCTTCTCCAGGGGATCTTCCCAACCGAGGGATTGAACTTAGGTCTCCCGCATTGCAGGCAGATGCTTTAACCTCCGAGTCACCAGGGAAGCCTGAGAATTATGCTAATAATTTCAATTAAACAAATTGAAATTGTCTTTGTTTCACCTGATAGCACCTTCATCTTCAGGTTTGTCTTTTTCTTTGTTTTTCCCGAGCCACCATCACACTAAAGAGATATAAAGGCATTAAATCCTATTGATAAATCTTGAACTTAGCTGTTACAACTAAAAATTAAATTAAATTCTGCCATCATGTACTTATTGTAGCAGTCCCCATTCATATAGTGCTACTGCATGCATGATGAATTCCTGTGTCATCTTCATTCAACAGTTCTTGTTAAATTATCTGATTTCTATAAAAGAAGCCAAACTGTAATTAACTTCCATGTTTAAAGAGCTTTCACATACACTTCCAAACCTATGTTACTGTTATCATTTTGAATAATTTCTGAAAATCTCTTCTACAAAGTTTTTTTAAACAAGCTACATGTTTAGAACACTCAAGTATTTTATATAAGCAAGGCATGAATTTATTACAGGTGATCTGCCATTAATGACATGGCATTTCAACATTAATGACATGACATTTCACCTAATTCAGAAATCTGGCTAAAATAATATTTTATTGTAGTGAAAATAGAAGCTGGAAAACAAAGAGAACTCCTGAGTCAGTTATTATGAACTATATAATTTCTTTTCTGTGAGCTATAATTCTTCATTTAAATCAAAAGTATAAGATGAAATACCTCTCAAATTCTTTCATATAATTAATTCCACAAAGATGAATTTGGGGGCTACATAATTCAAGTAATTTGTGGTTTTAAATTTAGTGTGAAAGAGAAGTGTCTGGAAATCTAGTGGACAGATTCTGAAGGCAGGGGAGATGCAGTCAGTGGTCACTGGCAACTACTATCAGCAAGAGTCTACCTGGGCCCCTTGAGATCAGGGCATTCAGCCCACAGGTAATGTCTAATTCTTATCCAGTTGGTTGGGAAGTGCTGAACTTCATTCCCAAAACACCTCCTTTAACTTCTCGTAGACCCTATAAAAATCATCTTGGAAGCTAATCAAACCCTGTAATAAATGAGTGAACGCTGTCAGTTTCAAGGAAGTCAAATGAAATTATGGGTATAAACTTTCTCTTAAGTATAATTGAATGAATAAAGTTAGTATCTACATTTCAAATACCCAGTGACTATGAGGATTTTGTTCTATTCTACTGGTAGGTAGTGTCATCCAAATCTGGTGTTAAAAACTAAGAAATAAGAAATATATTGGATGTTATTTAATCAAGCCAGGTACACGGGATGGTTAATCTCCTCATCTGAGCACAGATGTGGTCAGTAATAAACATGCTTAAGGTCAAATGATCAGAGGAGAAGCTAGGCTAGAATTTGTTCAGAAGACCAGGAACCCAGATGGTTGAAGGGAAGGGGGTGTCAGATAAGTCCTTTAGATCAAAACAGTACCTGGAGTTGAGTATGGCAATCAACTTGGGGTAGAAATTGAGATGCTGATAAAACACCAGCTGAGCACAATCAGAAACAACACTAGCCAAAACTCATCTCTCTGAGAATAAGGGCTAGCCCTGCTTCATCTTTATGTCCCCAGAGCATTAGGAATTGTCAACGTGCCTGTGAATGAACTAAGAAGAAAGAATTGGTATCTCAGGAGAAATATGCAAACACAGAGCATTTAAACTTGGGCTTTCATTGGTAGCTTCAATCTGCCAGGAAGTCCGATTTGATCTTCAAAAGATCTCTCCTGATAGCAGAATTTTAGTTTCAATGGAGTAATATCTATATTTTATTCTCAGAAACCAAGGGTTTTCTTACCATGCAAATATTTATCAAAAGTCAGAAGAAATGTTCACTTTTCAAGGAAAATTAAATTATGCCATGTAATCCTTTTAAATAAAGATGAGTTAAGGCCTGGGTAGTAATCATGCAACTGTCAAATGATCAGAGGAGAAGCTAGGCTAGAATTTGTTCAGAAGACCAGGAACCCAGATGGTTGAAGGGAAGGGGGTGTCAGATAAGTCCTTTAGATCAAAACAGTACCTGGAGTTGAGTATGGCAATCAACTTGGGGTAGAAATTGAGATGCTGATAAAACACCAGCTGAGCACAATCAGAAACAACACTAGCCAAAACTCATCTCTCTGAGAATAAGGGCTAGCCCTGCTTCATCTTTATGTCCCCAGAGCATTAGGAATTGTCAATGTGCCTGTGAATGAACTAAGAAGAAAGAATTGGTATCTCAGGAGAAATATGCAAACACAGAGCATTTAAACTTGGGCTTTCATTGGTAGCTTCAATCTGCCAGGAAGTCCGATTTGATCTTCAAAAGATCTCTCCTGATAGCAGAATTTTAGTTTCAATGGAGTAATATCTATATTTTATTCTCAGAAACCAAGGGTTTTCTTACCATGCAAATATTTATCAAAAGTCAGAAGAAATGTTCACTTTTCAAGGAAAATTAAATTATGCCATGTAATCCTTTTAAATAAAGATGAGTTAAGGCCTGGGTAGTAATCATGCAACTGATTTACAGGAAGAACACAGGAAGCAGTGTTTCCACAACCACTGGCTTTCTGTCTCTCCCTCTCTCAAGCATCATTACGAACAAAGCTAGTGAAGGTGATGGAATTCCAGCTGAGCTATTAGATGTCCTAAAAGATGATGCTGTTAAAGTGCTGTTCATAGTGAATTTAAATACAGTGCTGTTCTTTAAATGCATTTGTTCATAGTGAAGCATAACTACGAACAAAGCTAGTGGAGGTGACAGAGTTCCAGCTGAGCTATTTCAAGTCCTAAGAGATGATGCTGTGAAAGTGCTGCACTCAATATGCAAGCAATTTTGGAAAACTCAGCAGTGGCCACAGAACTGGAAAAGGTCAGTTTTCATTCCAATCCCAAAGAAAGGCAATGCCAAAGAATGTTCAGACTACTATACAATTGCACTCATCTCACATGCTAGCAAAGCAATACTAAAAGTTCTCCAAGTTAGGCTTCAACAGTACATGAACTAAGAACTTCTGGATGTTCAAGCTGGATTTAGAAAAGGCAGAGGAACCAGAGAACAAATTGCCAACATTCGCAGGATCATAGAAAGAGCAAGAGAATTCCAGAAAAATATCTGCTTTATTGATTACGCCAAAGTCTTTGACTATGTGGACCACAACAAACTGTGGAAAATTCTGAAAGAAATAGGAATACCAGACCACCTGACCTGCCTCCTGAGAAATCTACATACAGGTCAAGAAGAAACAGTTAGAACCAGACATGGAACAATGGACTGGTTTCAAATCAGGAAAGGAGTACATCAAGGCTGTATACTGTCACCCTGCTTATTTAACTTATATGCAGAGTACATCATGTGAAATGCTGGGATGGATGAAACACAAGCTGGAATCAAAACTGCCAGGAGAAATATCAATAACCTCAGATATGCAAATGACACCATCCTTATGGCAGAAAGCAAAGAGGAACTAAGGAGCCTCATGATAAAAGTGAAAGAGGAAAGTGAAGAAGCTGGCTTAAAACTCAACATTCAGAAAACTAAGATCATGACATTGGTCACACCACTTCATAGCAAATAGATGGGGAAACAATCCAAACAGTGACAGACTTTATTTTTCTGGCCTCCAAAATCGCTGCAGATGGTGAAGTTAAAAGACACTTGCTCCTTAAAAGAAAAGTTATGACCAACCTAGACAGCATATTCAAAAGCAGAGACATTACTTTGTCAACAAAGGTCCATTTAGTCAAAGCTATGGTTTTTCCAATAGTCATGTATGGATGTGAGAGTTGGACCTTAAAGAAAGCTGACCGCCAAAGAATTGATGCTTTTGAACTGTAGTGGTGGAGAAGACTCTTGAGAGACCCTTGGACTGCAAGGAGATCAAGCCAGACAATCCTAAAGGAAATCAACCCTGAATATTCAATGGAAAAACTAATGCTGAAGCTGAAACTCCAATAGTTTGGTCACCTGATACAAAGAACTGAATCACTGGAAAAGACCTTGATGCTGGGAAAGATTGAAGGCGGGAGGAGGAGACAATAGAGGATGAGATGGTTGGATGACATCACCGACTTGATAGACATGAGTTTGAGCAAGCTCTGGGAGTTGGTGATGGACAGGGAAGCTTGGCATGCTGCTGTCCATGGCGTCCCAAAGAGTCGGACATGATTGAGCAACTGAACAGAACTCCCTCTCTCATCTTGTACCTGTGTATGCCTGTGCTTGGAGTTAACACTGGAGTTTGTTAAATGCTTTTTTGTTGGTTTTTTTTTTTTTTTTTTTGGCTAGGATTCTTGAAAGCTAATGGTAAATAAGCCAGTAACCAATGCTGGAGACTTGAGAGACACGGGTTCAATCCTAGGGTTGGGAAGATTTTCTTGAAGTGGGCATGGCAACCCACTTCACTACTCTTGCCTGGAGAGTCCCATGGACAGAGGAGGCTAGCAGGCTACAGTCCATAGTGTCACAAAGAGTTGGACATGACTGAAGCAACTTAGCACACAGCACACTTGAAGGATGCATCAGATAGAGAACAAGTAAGAGTGATAAACAAAATTTAGAAATCTTCAGGATACAAATTACCTGATTATATATTTTCTGGGGTGAGCATCTAACTCCAGTTTATACATAAAGTCCAGCTGATGCTTAACTTAGGATACAACTGTAATTTATTTTGTTGGAACAATAACCTGAAGTACCTGAAGTCTCCTCCCTTTTCCTCTTTTGCTCCCTGCAAAGCAAGTCTGACACTAAATACACAGAGTTGGGTCAAACTTCACTAAGAACATGTGTGTGTATGTCCTCCAGTCTTACAATTGCACTCATCTCACATGCTAGCAAAGCAGTACTCAAAGTTCTCCAAGTTAGGTTTCAACAGTACATGAACTAAGAACTTCTGGATGTTCAAGCTGGATTTAGAAAAGGCAGAGGAACCAGAGATCAAATTGCCAACATTCGCAGGATCATAGAAAGAGCAAGAGAATTCCAGAAAAATATCTGCTTTACTGATTACGCCAAAGTCTTTGACTATGTGGACCACAACAAACTGGAAAATTCTGAAAGAGATAGGAATACCAGACCACCTGACCTGCCTCCTGAGAAATCTACATGCAGGTCAAGAAGAAACAGTTAGAACCAGACATGGAACAATGGACTGGTTTCAAATCAGGAAAGGAGTACATCAAGGCTGTATACTGTCACTCTGCTTATTTAACTTATATGCAGAGTACATCATGTGAAATGCTGGGATGGATGAAACACAAGCTGGAATCAAAACTGCCAGGAGAAATATCAATAACCTCAGATATGCAAATGACACCATCCTTATGGCAGAAAGCAAAGAGGAACTAAGGAGCCTCATGATAAAAGTGAAAGAGGAAAGTGAAGAAGCTGGCTTAAAACTCAACATTCAGAAAACTAAGATCATGACATTGGTCACACCACTTCATAGCAAATAGATGGGGAAACAATGCAAACAGTGACAGACTTTATTTTTCTGGCCTCCAAAATCGCTGCAGATGGTGAAGTTAAAAGAAGTTAAAAGACACTTGCTCCTTAAAAGAAAAGTTATGACCAACCTAGACAGCATTTTCAAAAGCAGAGACATTACTTTGTCGACAAAGGTCCATTTAGTCAAAGCTATGGTTTTTCCAATAGTCATGTATGGATGTGAGAGTTGGACCTTAAAGAAAGCTGAGTGCCAAAGAATTGATGCTTTTGAACTGTAGTGTTGGAGAAGACTCTTGAGAGACCCTTGGACTGCAAGGAGATCAAGCCAGCCAATCCTAAAGGAAATCAACCCTGAATATTCAATGGAAAAACTAATGCTGAAGCTGAAACTCCAATAGTTTGGTCACCTGATACAAAGAACTGAATCACTGGAAAAGACCTTGATGCTGGGAAAGATTGAAGGTGAGAGGAGGAGACAACAGAAGATGAGATGGTTGGATGACATCACCGACTTGATAGACATGAGTTTGAGGAAGCTCTGGGAGTTGGTGATGGACAGGGAAGCTTGACATGCTGCTGTCCATGGCGTCGCAAAGAGTCGGACATGATTGAGCAACTGAACAGAACTCAACTCCCTCTCTCATCTTGTACCTGTGTATGCCTGTGCTTGGAGTTAACACTGGAGTTTGTTAAATGCATTTTTGTTGGTTTTTTTCTTTTTTTGGCTAGGATTCTTGAAAGCTAATGGTAAATAAGCCAGTAACCAATGCTGGAGACTTAAGAGACACGGGTTCAATCCTAGGGTTGGGAAGATTTTCTTGGAGAAGGGCATGGCAACCCACTTCACTACACTTGCCTGGAGAGACTCATGGACAGAGGAGGCTAGCAGGCTACAGTCCATAGTGTCACAAAGAGGTGGACATGACTGAAGCAACTTAGCACACAGCGCACTTGAAGGATGCATCAGATAGAGAACAAGTAAGAGTGATAAACAAACATCAGAAATCTTCAGGATACAAATTACCTGATTATATATTTTCTGGGGTGAGCATCTAACTCCAGTTTATACATAAAGTCCAGCTGATGCTTAACTTAGGATACAACTGTAATTTCTTTTGTTTGGAACAATAACCTGAAGTACCTGAAGTCTCCTCCCTTTTCCTCTTTTGCTCCCTGCAAAGCAAGTCTGACACTAAATACACAGAGTTGGGTCAAACTTCACTAAGAACACGTGTGTGTATGTCCTCCAGTCATTCAGTAGTGTCCAACTCTTTTGCGACCCCTGGACTGTGGTCCCCCAGGCTCCTCTGTCCATGGGATTCTCCAGGCAAGAATACTGAAGTGGGCTGCTATTTTCTTCTCCAAGGGATCTTCCTGACCCAGGGATCCAACCCAGGTCTCCCAGGTTGGAATTGCAGGCATGTTCTTTACTGTCTGAGCCACCAGAGAGGCAACCACTACCCCTGAGTTTTAATAATTCTCTAGAAAAACTCACAGAACTCAGGATGTCCAATACTTCCAACTACAATTTTTATTGTAACAGAAAAGTATACAAGTCAGAGCCAGCTAAAGGGGAGATGCATAAGATTAGGTCTGGGTGGGTCCCAAACGCTAATACATCATCATCTTGTCTTGGTGTGTGACAGTACATCAATACATCTTGATGTGTGATTGTATACACTCAGAGTGCGGTTAACTGGAAGCTCACTCAAGCCTCCCAGTCTAGACTTTTTATTGGGATTTCATCACACAGGCACACCAGACTGAATCATTGGCCAGGTAGTTAACTCAGTGACCTGCCCTCTCCCTCCCTGATGTCAACCAGATATCAAATAGCTCAGTTCAGTTCAGTTCAGTTGCTCAGTCGTGTCCAACTCTTTGCGACCCCATGAATTGCAGCATGCCAGGCCTCCCTGTCCATCACCATTTCCCAGAGTTCACTCAAACTCACATCCATCCAGTCAGTGATGCCATCCAGCCATCACATCCTCTGTTGTCCCCTTCTCCTCTTGCCCCCAATCCCTCCCAGCATCAAGGTCTTTTCCAATGAGTCAACTCTGCATGACGTGGCCAAAGTACTGGAGTTTCAGCTTTAGCATCATTCCTTCCAAAGAACACCCAGGGCTGATCTCCTTTAGAATGGACTGGTTGGATCTCTTTGCAGTCCAAGGGACTCTCAAGATCTTTCATCATCTTTCCAAAGTGTTGTTTTCATTTAAATTATGCTCCTACCTCCAACTTGGTTCTGCTTCTTATTTGTGGTCTGCAATCCTGCCAGAGTAATCTAGATAAAAAGGAATCTGGATGATGTCATTCCTCTCTTTAAAGTCCTTTAACGGTACCCTGAATTTAACAAAGAAATCTAAGCTCCTTTGTATAGCACACAGCACTCTAGGAGAGCTTCTTATACACATCCACTTAAAAGAACTCATCTAATTGTTTATCCCTACTAAAGTAACTGACATTCCTCTCTTGGGTGCCATTGCTTATTCTATGTTCATTTTTAGAAGATCTTTCCCTTCCTCCACTCCTGTCTGCATAACTTCTTATTAAGACTCAGATTAGGTGAAATTAAATCTTTTTTGTTCTACCCACTTGTGGTGAATTTCCATTATTTTCTGTTAGCTTGAGGCTCTGTACATTTTTTTGGCAAATTATTTTCTTATAAAAATTATTTATGCAAATGTCCACACTGAAAAATTCCCTTGTGGGTTTGTAAGAGGAACCCATATATTCAAGTGAGCATTATGGCTTCCAGCCTACATCAAAAGTGATTATGTCACATGTTTAAGTTCTGATCTAAGAGATACAAAAAGTGTTATGTAAACTTCTAAGAAGTGTCCTCAGTATGATGATCCCATCCTCTACCTTCTTTTCTCTGGTTAAAGTGAGAATATGCAGACAGGAACCAAAGGTACCATAAAGTGGAAGTCACACATAACGGAAGGTGACATGACCAACAAAAGGAACATGTAATGGATAATTACTGTATTTATCATCTTTGGACTAACTACTTGATATATGTATATTTTTCTCTCATAAGAGAGAAATAAATGTCTATCTTGTTGAACAGCTATTATTTTGGTCACTCCAGCCACATTCAATACTGATTGCTATTCTTCTCACAAAGCACAAGCTCTTATTATCATCTTATTTTCCAGGAACAAGAAGAATAGCTAGAACAGTATGTACTCAATAACTGTTCAATGAAATGAAACAAAATATAGATGTAAAAGCAACTGATTTCTATTCATAAGGAGAGACAATGAAGTACTTGTCCAATTTTTTATAATAGATTAAGTCCACTGAAATAGGTGTTTGGATAATGACAATTTTAGGTTTCAAGTATGTAAAATAAATACATAAAATTGGCCAAATGAGTAATGATCTGTTAGATAAAAATTACACATTTGGAAAGCTGACCAAGATACTCAAAGGGCAAAATATATTATAAAATTAATAACATATTTGTATATTTCAATAGACGTGGTTAATTTAGTATTGGAAAGTTTAAGGTAAAAACACTATTAATCAATATTCAAATTAGAGAAAAAATACTTCAGTTTATTTATTTTGTTTGTACTCAGTGTGGTATATCTTTGCCAAGTCAAATCCAGTGTTTACTTCTTTTGGCTTTTGCTCTATCACTCTCTCTTGGTCTTCCTCTACTTCACAAACTCTCTACTCAGGCTTGATCGCTGGTTCTTCTGTTTATGCTCAGACCCCAAGTACTGGGGTAGCCTAAGTCCTTCCTATTACACCCACACTCCTGGGAATCTCACATGGCCCCACAGTGTTAGCTACCATTCATCTGTAAGTCTGTATCTACTAAATTGGTGTTTCCACCCTGGACCTAATCTGAAATTCTAGATTTGTCTATCCAAACTGCTACTTTAATACCCAGTAGTAATCTAAGACTTACCATGTTCAAAAGGGAATTACTGAAATCCCACAGAAACTGCCTTCCCCAAACAAATCTGCTTTTATACTCATGTTACTTTTCGGTAGACGTTCATTCAGTAGCTCATGTCAACAATTAGATCATGTTCCTGATGTGCTTTAGTCATCATATCCATTTATACTTCATGCAAGATTTAACTTTTTAAAATATCTACATTTCTTGAATATATCCAGTTCTTTCCACCTAACCTATAATTATTCTAAATCAAACCAACATCTCACTCACCTGGACCACTAAAATAGGATCTTACACAAAGTCATCTTTTATTTTGTTCTAGGACTCCTGGTCTACCTTACAAACCATTCTCCATATGTCAGCCAACATTATGGTTTTTAAATGTATAAAAGAACATGCCATTTCTCTAGTTAAAATCAGACATTTATTAAATGTTGAAAAAGAATAAATCTGAGTGGGAAAATTCTAAGTGAATATAACAAGTGTAGCAGGTTTGAACTGAGTCAGATTTGAGCAAAATGCTAACTTGGTTTCAGACAACTGCTCACTTTATGAAGTACAGCCATAGATAAAATATTTCATCTCATTGAAATGTTGACTCTTATTGGGTATACATGATCATAGAATTGAAAGTGTTAATCTCTTGGTCGTGTCTGATTATTTGAAAACTCATGACTATAGCTGGTCAGGATGGGTAGCCATTCCTTTCTCCAGCAGATCTTTCTGACTCAGGAATTAAAACTGAGTCTTCTGCCCTACAGGCAGATTCTTTAAAGTGATACTGAACAAACGCACCAACATCACACTTTCCAGAGCAAGAAACTATTCACAGATCTCATAAAGTGTGAAAATTAAGTTGGCTATAAAAATCAAATATAATGTCTATTTCTTAATAACATGGAACACATTATTACAAATAGAGTGATTATTATAGTCTTGATAAAAGATGAAAATTATAAAACAGGTGAATTAAAAAACATTAAGATTCCTTATATATCACTCATATATATTTACAAAATACTACTTCAACACCAGCAATAAAGTCATATACCTTATTAATATCAATGAATGAAGTTGGTGAATTGTGGAACATTATCACACACAAAAACAATCCATCAAATATAGACTGTAAAAGGACAATAATTTTATGCTAACGTTGAATCATATGCTAACAATGAATAAAACTGATGACTTGGTTTCGCATGTATTGCTTACTTATTAGGTTGACCTGCTGCTGTTGCTGCTAAGTCACTTCAGTCGTGTCCGACTCTGTGCGACCCCATAGACGGCAGCCCACCGGGCTCCCCCATCCCTGGGATTCTCCAAGCAGGAACACTGGAGTGGGTTGCCATTTCCTTCTCCAATGCATGAAAGTGAAAAGTGAAAGTGAAGTCACTCAGTCGTGTCCAATTCTTCATGACCCCATGGACTGCAACCTACCAGGCTCCTCCATCCATGGGATTTTCCAGGCAAGAGTTCTGGAATGGGGTGCCATGGCCTTCTCTGAGTAGCTTGACCTATTTCTCATTCAAATCTAATAATAAAAATTATTTTTCGTGGATTTTTTTCTAATGAAAATCTGTAATAAATAAAAAGAATTTCTTAAATATAGAACAATGGAAATTTTACTTTCATTTTGCTTCATATTAAGATACTGACTTCTCTAGATGCAGTATTCTTCTTCTTCCCAAATTATCAGGTGATCCCTGGAAAATCAGAGAATCTTCATAAAAAAAGTTATCTAGCCTTCAATTTCTAGGTCAACTTGTTACTGAAAATTCACTTTGCTCCCCACTATATTAGTTTCCATTTGCTGTGCCTAGTTGCTCAGTTGTATCCAACTCTGCGACCCCATGGATTGTAGCCCACCAGGCTCCTCTGTCCATGGGGACTCTCCAAGCAAGAATACTGGAGTGGGTTCCCATGCTCTTCTCCAGGGGATCTTGCTACTGAAGCATTTTGCCACAAACTTAATGGCTTAAAACAAATTTTTCANTTGTAGCCCACCAGGCTCCTCTGTCCATGGGGACTCTCCAAGCAAGAATACTGGAGTGGGTTCCCATGCTCTTCTCCAGGGGATCTTGCTACTGAAGCATTTTGCCATAAACTTAATGACTTAAAACAAATTTTTCATCTTGCCATTCTAGAGTTCAAATGATTAAGTCTTATTGCGCTAAAAAGAGGGTGTCAGCAGGGTGGCATTCCTTCTGGAAACAATAGGAAACACTGTTTCCTTGTCTCTTCCTACTCCAATGACACCTGCTTCCCTTGGCTTCTGTCCTCTTCCTTCCATCATCACAGCCAGAGCCATCTGGCCAAGTGCTTCTCAGGGGGCCACCTCCCTGTTCTCTCCTCTGTCTCCCACTTTCACTATTAAGGTCCTTTGTGATTACACTGAGCCTGCCTTAATCTCTTTGGGCTGCAACAGCAAAATACCAGAGACTGGGTGGCTTATAAACAACAGTAGTCTATTTCTCACAGTTCTGGACACTGTGAAGTCCAAGATCAAGTCTGTGGCAGTTTGTAATTTTTTCACTGTAGCTTCACTTGGCAGAAGGGGCAAGGAGTTCTCTAGGACTCTATGATTAAGGCACCAATTCCAAATCTGAGAGCTCTGACCTCACGCCCTAATTACCTCCCAAAGGCCACCTCCACTTCAATACTTTCACAACGAACATTAGGATTCAACATATGAATCTGGGAATGAGGGGCACAGTCACTCAGTCCATAGCAGGGCCCAACAGGATAATCCAGAATAAACACCCTCATTCAAGTTCAGCTGAGTAGCAACCTCAAGTCCATCTGCTGCCATAATTACCCTTTGCACATAACCTAATGTATTCACAACCTTCTAGTATTGGGACTTGGACATCTTTGAGGAGCTGTTATTCTACCTATTACAGTCACAAACTTGGTATATGACTTCCAGTGGGTTGTCAAGAGATGTAGAGAAATATATTTTAGAACTTAATTAACCTTAAAAAGTATAAGTTGCATGTTGAAAATTAATTTTCCCTCACCCAGATAAAGCACATTTTTATTCATCTAACACTCACTCATCAAAACATTTATTAGGTACCCACTATACCCACAACACTGAGGATTACTCACGAAACAAGACAGACAAACTCATTTTGATGATGTTTAAAGGGGAAGGTACTCTGGAATTGATGTGACTGTTACTGAGTTATGCCCCAAATTATGGGATTTCCTAGGACTCCCCACATAGTTAGCAGTGGTCAGTTCATTAAAAGAGATGGACAATGATTTCTGCTAAAAGAACCATCTCTCACCAGTGAAACACTGGATACTGAGGCAAATGGAGACATTATCTGGATCCTTCCATTACAGTTCAAATCATATCATGTAAAAACTCAGTCTGGTTTTAGCATGCTTTGAGGTAGAACTCAATTTTTTGAAAAGTCACTGGGATGTTTGTTTTAACCTTAGCAGGTAAACAGATTGTTACACTAGTGATCAGATTGCTATAAGACACATCAAAGACATGAAGAAAAGAGTAATGGTGGTTTTTACTACAATAACAAAGCAGTATAGTGTATAACCAATCTAGGGAGAACATTAAGCTCTGTGGGAGCAGTGCTACAGTTTGAAGACATTTTCATTGTTACTATAGAAACAGCAAAATGTCAACTATTTTTAGAGCTTTGTTCTAAGATTCAACCAGCCATGCTAGTTATCAGTATGTTTAAGGATGGCAGAAACATATGCCAAGTAATATAGCTAGAAATTTAAGTTTGTAAGGTAATTTATTTCTTCTAGAACATTTTAATAATATGCATGGCCCCTACATATAATGCTACTTATGCAATTAAATATCCACACTTTATAAGAAATTATATAAACATGTATTTTTATATAGACATAGTTAATAAGTTACCTCCACATATGGTTTTTCAAGGGTGAGTGTAACATTATAGTGTTCACAGCTATAAACACTATAATTAACTTGGTACACAGACACCCAATTAGTTGGCCTGTTATCACTTAGCTAATTTCTTTCACCTTCAATAAACAGCTATTGAAAGCCAGACCCCCCACTAGGTTCTGGAAACATAAGTATGACAAAAGTGCCATATTTTCCCCCAAGTACACATTTCTAAACATGAATTTGACCTTAAGATGCATTATATTATAAAACCTGACAAAAATTTTAGGACAAACAAATGTTAATTAAGGAGATTGTCTCCAAAAATAAAATGTCTCCAAGAAGCAAAAATGAAGAATGGATTTATGTTTAACTGTGCAATTTCCTTTATGTTTGATGCTTAATGATGCTCCTCTGGCAAACAGGAATCTAAAACCCATCTGTGCAGTATACTTTACATATTTGTATGTAATGGAAAATTAGTAACTTTTATGATTTTATGGGCAAGACATAAAGCATGCAATTAGCAAAAATGGTGCAGTTATAGAAATTTTGAATTACTAAAAGTAGTGCTCACTCATTACTATGTATGTATAAAATGTTTATTATTCATGACCTTCATCTTCTCTATACACATTTTAGGGTTTTACAGACAAATGTAATTATTGAAAGCAATTTGAGAAAAAGTGATCTGGCTAATTATTCTCACACAGATTTACCTTCTTAGATTACCACTGAGGCCTCCTGAGTTCTGTAGAGAGACAACTAATTGAGAGTAACACAGTTGGAACATATTTTGTGGGAAAAACACCCTCTCACTTGGAGTGACTTAGACACATTATGCAATCTTGACTGACAAGTTAAAAGTCAAGTTATTAGACAAATGTATCTAATTTAAACAGATTAAAATCAATATAGTTGACCCTTGAACAATTCGAGAGTGTTAATTCCCATATAATTTATAGCTGGCCCTCCCCATCCAGGATTCTTTGCATTAGCAGATTCAAGCAACTAAGGACCATGTAGTACTGCAGTATTTATTACTGAGAAATATCTGTAAAAGTGGATCTGGACAATTCAAATCCATGTGGTTCAAGGGTCAGTGTATTTTGAAATCAAGATGATAAATGATTGTACTGATTAGTTAAGTAAAATTGCAATCCATTGGTTAAGAGGTGATAGACAAGCTCTGATAGCAATAAAAGAAAAAAAAAGTATATATGTGTGGTGTAGGGAGAGGATGGTAGTGAAAGGAGTTCAAATTGCTATCTCCCTGAAACATTAACATGCAAAAAGCATTTTACAGGATTTCAAAAAACTCATACAGGTACATACATATTTTAAAATGACATTTACTGTTACTTTTAATCAGAGAGTCACATTACCTAATTGAAGTATTTTAAAACAGTTAATAGAATTATCCAGATAATTGCACTTCAATCTCCAGCAGAAAATAATGTCCTCTCTGGGAGCTGCCCTCTGTGCAAGACCATTGCCCCCACCCACAGCTGTACCCACGCACTGGGGCAACTTGCTTGTGGTAACCGGGGATATACAAAGGCCGCATGGCCAACTCTTTGCAACCCCAGAACTGTAGCCCATCAGGCTCCTCCATCCATGGGATTTCCCAGGCAAGAATACTAGAGTGGGCTGCCATTTCCTTTTCCAAGGGATCTTTCCAACCCAGGGGTGAACTCGGGTCTCCTGCATTGCAGGCAGATTCTTTACTGGCTGAGCCAGCAGGGATGCCTGGGATCAGCTGATGCCTCTGTTAAAATGAAGTATTGTTCAGCTTCTCCCTTTGCTGAATCTTTGTCCCTTAAACCCTTACAGAGAATTTCTCCTAGAGCCTTTTTCCTATAATCCTTTTACACTCAAATCTCCCATCACAGGGACTGCCCTGGTGGTCTAGTGGCTAAGACTCTGAGCTACCAACACAGGGCACCAGGGTTTGATCCCTGATCAGGGAACTAGATTCCACTAGATTCCACATGCTGCAACTAAGACTTGGCACAGTCAAATAATTTTTTTTTAATCTTCATCACAAGAGTCTGTTTCCAGGGAACCTTAATAAATCCCTTAAAGGTATCTGGAGAGCTAGAGAAAGGTGATATAACAAACAAGCAGAAGGCTGAAAAAAGTAGGTTTTCAGCCCCTATTTACTTTCTTATTACTGATTAATACTTATAGATCTCACATACTACCTGTCTGCTTTAATAAGTATTATCCATTAAAATGAATATATTCTTTTGCATAACTGTTGCTACTAAAATAAGGAATGTGTAGCCAAACTCATACTCTTCAGCTTGTTTTTTTTGCATTGATTATCTATGTAAGTGACATCATGGTAATGCCTTAGCTGGTAGTGTTACACTTTATTTTGTAATATACAAAGTACATATAACATAATTTGTGCATTACAGAACCAAGAATGTCCCTCAGGAATTTACATTTTTTATTTAATAATCAAAAATCTGTTTACAAAATATGAGTTAAAGGTGTACACACTATCCTTATTGTATAATTTCTGTTATCATCACAAGAGACCATACATTTCTGTATCTTCACATTAGTTCCTCAGTGCCTAGCACAAAGTACAACTACAAAAAAATGAATGAATTGATGAATAAAAGTTAGATGGTTTTTATACTGATCTACCATATTTATTAATAACCAGCAAACAGTATTAAGTGAAGTTCAGCTAACATTTATGTATTACTTTCTCTATGCTACTTCTTAGGGTAGTAAATGGAGGAGACTGGTGTATAGGAAAGAATCTAGTTACAAGGTCAGATTAAGCTGAGTTCAAACCTGAACTCAGTCATTTATTGACATGACTTTTTTAAGTTAATGAACTACTTCATTTATTTTTATCATAATTTTTTGTTTTATTTTTTTCTTATTCTCTCCCCTTCCTTCACCACCTACTTCTTGCTTCTTTCCTTAACCAATATTAATTAGGGTCTATCCACTATACCAACCACTATGTGGGTGTTACAAATATGACTGTGAGCAACATAAGTTTTTAACCTCAAATTTATCATCTGTAACTCAATCTAAGAGTGTTTGGGGAAGATTTCCCAGGACAGAACTTCTCGAAGACAATTTCAAAAATATGATTAAGGTGTCATTTTGGTAAGATGTGGAGAAAGTGCCTGAAGAAGAGGGAGAAATTCCAGGCAGAGGTTATCAGTAAAGGATTGTGCAGAAGTATGGAGACAACTGAACACAGAGTACCATGGAAACTCAGCGCATCATAATTTTCTGAGAATCATGTATTATGAGTACACACTCAAGTCTAAGAAAGAAAGAGGGATATGTGATAAGTATCCAGGAGTGTCTAACAG
Organism: Oreotragus oreotragus; assembly: GCA_006410675.1. Taxonomy (NCBI): domain Eukaryota; kingdom Metazoa; phylum Chordata; class Mammalia; order Artiodactyla; family Bovidae; genus Oreotragus; species Oreotragus oreotragus. Next base: position 523,656 of record SJYX01004301.1, on the reverse strand, counting down.
AATTCAAGAGGAGAAAGGCAGCCAGGTATATGAGCAATTGGAATCAATCAAAGGCAAGCCATCCTGAGCAAACTGCCCATTTCTTTGAGACCACATAGTGTTTTATCTCTGCTTCATTTAGCATCTGTTTCAATATTTCTCGCAGTTCCTATTTTGCTTTTTCTCTCCATATACAGTGGAAACATTGCTTTGCCAGACCCACATCTACACCACTACTCACATTTCAGAGACTCGACAGAATCTGACAAGAGGCTCTTTTCCCTAAATCCAGGTTACTGTAAGTAAAAGTTCCCATGGGATCAGATGCCTTTCCTAAGTTCAGCCCTACTCTAAGTGAGCTGGATAGGGGTGATAGTTTGGATAATGTGGCCCAACCTGAGGGCTTGTTTTTATGGAAAGTAGTTATTAAAGGAGGATTGCTTCTGTGACTAGAGCACAGAGGATGACCACTGGGTGAAGAAGGGAATGGGACTGGGCAAGAGAGACATAAAACATTCATTATCTTCTAAGTTATAGGGAGGACTTTGTACTTTATGCTGGAGGTAGGGAAAAAGAACCCTGTAACAGTGGAAACAGTGTCAGACTTTATTTTGGGGGGCTCCAAAATCACTGCAGATGGTGACTGCAGCCATGAAATTAAAAGACGCTTACTCCTTGGAAGAAAAGTTCTGACCAATGTAGATAATATATTCAAAAGCAGAGACATTACTTTGCCGACTAAGGTCCGTCTAGTCAAGGCTATGGTTTTTCCTGTGGTCATGTATGGATGTGAGAGTTGGACTGTGCAGAAGGCTGAGTGCTGAAAAACTGATGCTTTTGAACTGTGGTGTTGGAGAAGACTCTTGAGAGTCCCTTGGATGCAAGGAGATCCAACCAGTCCATTCTGAAGGAGATCAATCCTGGGATTTCTTTGGAAGGAATGATGCTAAAGCTGAAACTCCAGTACTTTGGCCACCTCATGAGAAGAGTTGACTCATTGGAAAAGACTCTGATGCTGGGAGGGATTGGGGGCAGGAGGAGAAGGGGATGACAGAGGATGAGATGGCTGGATGGCATCACAGACTCAATGGACGTGAGTCTGAGTGAACTCCGGGAGATGGTGATGAACAGGGAGGCCTGGCATGCTGCGATTCATGGGGTCACAAAGAGTCGGACACAACTGAGCGACTGAACTGAACTGACTGATAGAACAACTGACTGAGTTATGATTGAGGAAGGAGTTTGTCAAGGCTGTCTATTGTCCCCCTGTTAATTTAACTTATATGCAGAGCGTATTATTAGAAATGCCAGGCTGGATGAGTTACAAGATGGAATCAAGACTGCAGGGAGAAATATCAAGAACCTCAGATATGAGGATGTGAAAGACACTTAGTAATATCCAACTCTTTGCAATCCCACAGACTCTATAGTCCATGGAATTTTCCAGGCCAGAATACTGGAGTGGGTAGCTTTCCCTTCTCCAGGAGATCTTCCCAACCCAGGGACAGAATCCATATCTCCCACATTGCAGGTGGATTTTCTACCGGGTGAGTGACAAGGAAAGCCCAAGAATACTGGAGTGGGTAGCCTATCCCTCCAGCAGATCTTCTGGACCCAGGAATCAAACCAGGGTCTCCTTCATTGCAGGTGGATTCTTTACCACTGAGCTATCAGGGATACCACTGTAATGGCAGAAAGTGAAGAGGAACTAAAGAGCCTGTTGATGAGGGTGAAGGAAGAGAGTGAAAAAAGCAGTTTAAAACTCAATATTAAAAAAAATAAGATCATGGATTCCTTCCCATTACTTCATGGCAAACAGATGGGGAAAAGGTGGAAGCTGTGACAGATTTTCTATTCTTGGACTCTAAAATCACTGCAGATGGTGACTGAGCCATGAAATTAGAAGACAATTTGCTTCCTGGCAGGAAAGCTATGACTAACCTACACAGTTTATTAAAAAGCAAAGACATCACTTTGCTGACAAAGGTCCACATAGTCAAGGCTATGGTCTTTCCATTAGTCACATACAGTTGTGAAAGCTGGACCATAAAGAAGGCAGAGTGCCGAAGAACTGATGCCTTCAAACTGTGGTGCTGGAGAAGACTCTTGAGAGTCTCTTGGACAGCAAGGAGATCAAACCAGTCAGTCCTAAAAGAAGGTAAGGTAAGTCACTCAGTCATGTCTGACTCTGCAACCCCATGGACTGTAGCCTACCAGGCTCCTCCCTCCATGGGATTCTCCAGGCAAGAGTACTGGAGTGGGTTGCCATTTCCTTCTCCAGGGGATCTTCCCAACCCAGGGATCAAACCCAGGTCTCCCACATTCAAATCAACCCTGAATACTCATTGGAAGGGCTAATGCTGAAGCTGAAGCTCCAATACTTGGTCACCTGATGTGACCAGCCAACTAATTGGAAAAGACCCTGATGCTGGCAAAGACTGAAGGCACAAGGAGACAAGGGTGACAGAAGTTGAGATGGTTGGATGGGATCACTGATGCAATGGACATGAACCTGAGCAAGGTGAGGGACAGGCAAACCTGGCACGCTGCAGTTCATGGGGTAACAAACAGTTAGACATGACTTGGCAACTGAACAACATTGAAACACAGAGATTTGAAAGTGAAAAGATTTTTTTTTTTAGAAAGTGTACCCTGTGTGTCCAGCACAGTATAGGGAGATTTTAGTAGGTTGTATGAAATACAACTCACTAGTGGGCAAAGTTAAATAGTTTATGAAGATGAGAAATGAAAGCAGGTCACGAGGAAAACTGTAAAGAGCCTAAAGGATTTACATTTTCCTCAGGATTATCATTAATGTTTTTATCAGAGTGGATCCAAGATTTGGGAACCCAAAACACCAATAATTTGTGGATTACCTTTAATAAAAACCAATACAATATTGTAAAGTAATTAGCCTCCAATTAAAATAAATAATTTAAATTTAAAAATTATTTATTTTAAAAATTTAATTAAAATTTTAAAAAACTTAAAAAAAAACATTATAAAGATGAAATTAAGAATAATTGCAGATAAACAGTGAACTCAGACATCTGCCCAAATCAACTTCCCCTTAGCCAGATTCCACAAATGCTTGACACATCCCAGTCATCCAACAGGAAGGAAATCATGACAGAGGAGAAGCTGACATCGAATTACACAGTAAAAATATCTTACCTTTGCAGAATTTAACGTGCTTAAGTTCATATGAACACAATGCTGGGTCCCTTCCAAAGACATGAAAGGGTAAAGGATGTTAAAGCTTAAACTTAACTAGTTTCACTCTACAGTCACCTCCAGCTACTAAATATGACAGATAAAATCTCTTAGAAAGCTAAAAATTCCAGTGTCCTTATACAAAGCTAAAATATATATATGAATGAATCAATCTAATACAACAGGAAGAGAATAATATCATTTCACAAGAGTTTAAATGTAGACTTAGAATTCATTTAAGGCTATGCTCAGTGATTTACCATTCTTCTATATACAGTCAGTTAAAACCTGCCTGACTTAAGGCTCTACTACAAAGCCACAGTCATCAAGACAGTATGGTACTGGCACAAAGACAGAAATATAGATCAATGCAACAAAATAGAAAGCCCAGAGATAAATCCACACACCTATGGACACCTTATCTTCGACAAAGGAGGCAAGAATATACAATGGTTTAAAGACAATCTCTTTAACAAGTGGTGCTGGGAAAACTGATCAACCACTTGTAAAAGAATGAAACTAGAACACTTTCTAACACCATACACAAAAATAAACTCAAAATGTATTAAAGATCTAAATGTAAGACAAGAAACTATAAAAATCCTAGAGGAGAACATAGGCAAAACACTCTCCGACATAAATCACAGCAGGATCCTCTATGACCCACTTCCCAGAATACTGGAAATAAAAGCAAAAATAAACAAATGGAACCTAATTAAAATTAAAAGCTTCTGCACAACAAAGGAAACTATAAGCAAGGTGAAAAGACAGCCTTCTGAATGGGAGAAAATAATAGCAAATGAAGCAACTGACAAACAACTAATCTCAAAAATATACAAGCAACTTATGCAGCTCAATTCCAGAAAAATAAATGACCCAATCAAAAAATGGGCCAAAGAACTAAATAGACATTTCTCCAAAGAAGACATACGGATGGCTAACAAACACATGAAAAGATGCTCAACATCACTCATTATCAGAGAAATGCAAATCAAGACCACA